>JAUMHM010000085.1:33777556-33791736 GCA_032362435.1 Melikaiella ostensackeni
CCCCCCCCCCCCCCCCCCCCCCCCCCCCCCCCCCCCCCCCCCCCCCCCCGAAGCATTTCTTAAGTAAGTTTCCTCTTTCTAATTATTTTTTTTTTTTAAATATGTAAATTGAAACCACATTTTGGCTGCGAAAAATTACTTTTTACAATATTATACACATTACACCATTATTTCTATTTTTTATTACGTAATATTTCATATTACAAACGTCCAATAAATATAGAGTCGAGAAGTTTACCGTCCTCGAAATCTGGTATAAGACTTTCATGAAATCTAATAGAATCCCTTGAAATCTTTGCAGTCCTTTGAACAGTTTGAAATCCCGTAAATTCTTTTGAAAAACTTGTACATCCCTTAAAACTTTTAAATCATGTGAAAATTCGTTGAAATCTTCTGAATTCCATGAATATCGCGAATAAACTCTTGAAATCCCTTTAAAACGATTGATTTCCCTGGAAATTCCTTGAAATCCTATAAAAACTGTAGATATCCCTTAAAATTCTTTGAGATTCTATAAAACCTTTTGAAATCCTTAAAATCGCTTGCAATCTTCAAAATCACTTATAAACCTTGAAAATCCCTAAGAATCTCTAAAAATCGGTTAAAATCTTTGAAATTCTGAGAAATTTTTCAAATTAATACGAAATACCTTGAAATCTCTAAAATCCTTTTAAAATTAATTAAAATAATTAAAATCCGTGGGAATCTTTCCAAATCTCTTGAAATCCTTTAAAATAATTAAAAATCCATCAAAATTCTTTGAAATCCCGTAACTTCTTTTAAATGTTTTTACATATCTTAAAACCCCTTGGACTAATCACGTAAAATTCTTTGAGATTCCGTGAAACATTTTGAAAATCTTGAAATCGCTTGAAATATTCAAAATCCTATAAAAACCCCTTATAATTCTTTAACGTCAGCCAAAATCCTTTGGTATCTTCTCAAATCCCTTAAAATATCCTTTGTAGTCCTTTGAAATCCGTGATTACTTTTGAAATATTTCAAAATCTCTCGAAATCCCTTGAAATTCCTTAAAATTCTTTGTAATCCGGGGAAACAGTTCCTAAATCTTTATTAAAATCCTTTATCTTCAAATGCCTTAAAATCCTTTTTTATATACGGAAATCGTTCTTAAATTCTTAAAATCCCTAAAATTCAGTCAAAATCCTTTGGTGTCTCCTGAAATCCCTTAAAATCCTTTGTAATCCTTTGAAATCCGTGATTTCTTTTGGAATATTTCGAAATCTCTTAAAATCTCTTAAAATTCTTTGTAATCCGCGGAAGTAGTTCTTAAATCCTGAAAATCCCTAAAAATCCGTCGAAATCATTCGGTATCCCTTGAAACCTTGTAAAATCCTTTAAAATCCCGTGATTTCTTTCAAAAGATTTCAGATTATTTAAAATCCCTTGGAATCCTCTAAAATTCTTTGAAATCCCGTGATTTCTTTTGAAATATTTCAAAATCCCTTAAAATCCTTTGTAATCCGCGGAAATGGTTCTGAAATTCTTAGAATCCCTAAAAATCCGTCGAAGTACTTCGGTATCTTTTGAAATCCTTTGAAATTCTTTGAATTCCCATGATTTTTTTTTAATATTTCGAAATCTCATAAAAGATCCCTTGAAATCCCTTAAAATTCTTCGTAATCCGCGGAAATAGATCTTAAATCCTCAAAATCCCTAAAAATCCGTCGAAATCCTTCGCCATCTCTTAAAATCCCTTAAAATACTTTGTAATACGCGGGAATAGTTCTTCAATCCTAAAAATCCCTAAAAATCCGTCGAAATCCTTCGGTATCTCTTGAAATCCCTTAAAATCTTTTAAAATCTCTTTGAAAATTGAGATTCTTTCTGAAAATGTACTAGGTAATTTCTTCAAATTCTTGAAATCTTTTAAAATCATTTCAAATCTGTGAAATCTCATGTAATCCTTTGAAATCATTTGAAATACCCTAAAACTCTTCTGATCTTTTGAAATCCTTTCAAATCACTGGAAATCTTTATAATCTCTTGAAATCTCGTTTTCAGTGAAAATAATTGATATATTGAGTAAAAATATAAAATCTTACATAAGAAAGGGGGGAGCGTCACCAAAATCTTACGAGTCCTTACAGTAGGGGGGAGGGGTCAACATTTTTCAAAATCATCCTTACGTAATTAATGTACATTCCCTAACCAAACGATCCAAATATAAAAAGTCTTTCGTTTCATTTTTTAGCTTTTAAAATGCGAGAGCGCTCAATATTTGAATTCCCGCCAGCTGGGTTCCAATTGGTCGAATCAGGTTCGAGCCTGGCACGTGACACCTGTCAAAGAAAAATGGTTCGAACGCTTGTCTATAGAAATTTCCGAATTTCGGGTTGTTCGTTGTTCACAGTTGTTCATAACTGTTTGTAACCGTTGTTGCTGACTTGGTGATGCGTTGGCAATCTTGGCGTCTGGAACTCGTCTGACAATCAGAAAAGTGTTTTATAACCTCTACGACGATCCGTGAATTTGAACCAAAAATTGACTGATGTTCGCTTGGATCTGTACTTAAAACTGAAGTAAAATAAAACCTATACTTAATGAGCAATGAGTGGACAGAAATTTCAGTATGACGAGAGTGGTGGAACATTTTTCTACTTCCTACTATCGTTTTTGGCACTACTTTTGGTACCTGCAACTTATTACTTGTGGCCACGTTGCTCCAAACCAGGTTAGTTTTTTACCTATCAATTTGCGACATAACAGAATAAGTAATCAATTAATATATTCAGAAATTCCTAATTAGTTCTTCTATCATTTTGAGTCCATTCATTTATTATCTATCGAGCAACAGACTCTGTTCTTTTAAGTAAACAAAACTCTGAATCAAGAATTCTGATTCACAATGACAGGAATTGAAACTAATGAATTTTATAGCAAAATAGAACTTGGAATTTTTGCAATAAATTAGGGTTAAGTTATTTAGTTTTTTGTAACGATTTTTCTTGTTTTTAAATAAATTTGTGGTTTTGCAGATCCAAACCAGTTGGCAAAAGAGTGTTTCTGCGATGGATGTAGAAAGAAAAAGAAAATACTGCAGTTGAATGATCCTTGGAAAGAGACAAGGGCACTTTTTAAGTGAGTATTTATTGTAGGTCTTATTATAGTATTTATTATAGGTCTTGCGTTCAACATATTTGCTGTGAAAATTGTACAGTTGCTTAGAGGAAAAATTGGAGTCGTGGTCAAAGGTCTTTCAATATGGGAAGTGATGTTATGCTTCGATTGCAATCTAACGGTAAAAAAGGCCTCGTTAAATTCATTAGAATACATGAGGAGCTTGTACCAAAAATTATTCCATCATTTGAAAGATACCTTGCAATGATAATAAGCTTCAAGAGTAAACTAAGCTTGCCAGCAAATCACTTTTTCAGTTTTTAATTAAATCAATTTCAAATTTACTAAATGGAAGAGGTAACGTCTTAATTTGTGTTAGATCATTAAAATCAATTTAATTTATGCTGAGTACTTAAGAAAATTCATATTTCAACCGCAATGACATTTATTTGTTAAGTCACTAAACTATCAAGTCAGTTTCGTTTCTACCATTTATATTTTGCAGTGCACATAATAAGTTCTGAATTTTTAAATTAAAAAATCTCTCTTTCCAGAAAATTTCTTATATTGTTAGGATGGATTACGTTACTTTTCTTGGCGTATAAGGTTAACCAATTCGACTATGAAATGGCAAATTTCGATCCCTTCGAAATCCTCGGTGTTTCACAGGCAAGAAACCTTAAATTTAAATCCAAATCAAATCCAAAATTCGAGAAAAAAAATAAAATAAAAACATTTAATCTTTCCCCAGGGATCGTCACAAGGAGAAATAAAGAAAGCATATCGCAAACTCTCACTGATTTTACATCCGGATAAAGAAACAGGAAACGAGAAAGCCTTTATGAAATTAACAAAAGGTACTCCTAACTTCCTTACGATCTTTCCTAACTTATGTAATTAAAAATTCAAGTTGATCCCATGTAGTTGCTTAAATGCTTACATAACATAAATACTAAATCAGTTTAAATCGAATCTTTGAATAAATAGCTTATCAGGCCTTGACGGACGATGAGGCGCGAAAGAATTGGGAAAAGTACGGGAATCCGGATGGTCCGGGTGCAATGAGTTTCGGAATAGCCTTGCCATCCTGGATTGTCGAAAAGGAGAATTCAGTTTGGGTCTTGGGGTTGTATGCCCTCGTATTCATGGTCGCTTTACCAACTATTGTTGGAATGTGGTGGTACAGAAGCATTCGCTATACTGGAGACCAAGTAATTACCTCCCTATTTTCTGCAAAATTAATTTTACTAAATCCACGGCTCCCATTATCATTTGGTAACATAATATAAAACATTCTTCCAGGTTCTGCTTTCAACTACTGAACTCTACTATTCGTTTTTCTACCACACACCGACAATGTCAATGAAGAGGATAATTATGGTCCTTGGTGCTTCTTTCGAATTCTCAAAAAGATTCAATGCGGAAATTGTCGAGAGGCTTTCTGATAATGAAGAAGTTCCTACAGTATGTAATTCTATTTTACTTAAAAAATGATGAAGAATTGAAAATTTACACTTTTTCTTTGCAGCTTATTAAGCAACTAAGTGACCTGCGAGAAAAGAACAAAGAGGCGCCACTTTGCCACTTATACTCGATCAAAGCAAGAGCAATACTCCACGCTCATTTAACGAGGATTCCCCTGAATCCGGAAACTCTGGAAAAAGATAGACAGTATATTATTAAGAAGTGTCCGTACCTCATTCAGGAAATGATTTCCTGTGTAAATCAACTGATTATTTTAGCTTATGCTAGACGAAGTACGTATCGTTTGAATAAGTTTATTTTCTAGTGGAAAATTTAGAAGATATTTTTTATATTTTTCCGATTTTTCAGTCGCTCATCTGCCGACGATTGAGACAATTGAAAATTGCATGAAGCTCTGTCCCATGATAGTGCAAGGGTTCTGGGAACACAAGAACCCGCTTCTTCAGCTTCCTCATATCAAGGAAGAACACCTCAAACATTTCTTAGCTAAAAAGGTATAATCTATAGTAAATAATAGTGTCTTGAAGTTGATTAATTTTTTTTTCACAAATAATCTTAACCTTCCAGCGACAAATCAAAAGTCTCCAGCAGCTAGCGCAACTGAAAGGAGAAGATAGGAGACAATTGTTAAGAAATTTAACAGAAAGTGAATACAATGATGTGATGAAAGTTCTCGGTAGCTTGCCTTTTGTCGATTTCAAAGTGCGTTCCGAAGGTGCGTAAATATTTCTGCAACTTGAAATGAATTCTGAACTTGAAAAAATTCGGAAAACTTTACAAGCTTACTTCAATAAATTCTAAAATCGTCTTTTAATATTTGAATTTCAGTTATTGATGATGAGAATCCGACGGTCTACACGGCAGGTGCAGTCGTGACAGTAACTGTAACGCTGATTCGCAAAGATATGAAGCATCTGTTTGGAGACGAGTCAGTCAAAGAACAGACGATAATAGACGATGCCAAAGTGGACGTAGTCAAAGAAAAAGAACCGTCCGAAGAACAGAATCAATCTGTAAAGCGACCTGCTTGGCTGAAGCAGCAAAAGGGACAGAAAAAGTCACATAATAAGAAAGGTAGTAATAAGAAAGTAGCGCCTGCTAAAACAGCAGCACCACAACAGGCTCAAGGTGAAAATCACACGAGTCAATCAGATAATACGCCGAATGCGAGAAAGAAGAGTGAAAATAAGGTAGCTAAGGAGTCTTCGAAAGAGAAGAACTCTGATGCCAGCGACAGCGAAGCTGAGAGCGAAAAAAGCGAGGAGGAGGAGGAAAGTTCCCATGAGAAAAAAGACTCGACTCTCGATGATGACGACATCGAGTGGGAAAGGTACCTATATCTTTGACAGACGCTTTGAATTTAATAACCCCTAATTTTTAAATTTACTTTAATTTTATTTGGAATAGGTTTCAACAGAGATCGAAGAAAAGGGAGAAGGTTTTGGAGGGTAGGAGTAATTTATCTCATGAAGTGCACTGTCCCCTTTTTCCAGACATAAAACAGGAGTACTGGTGGGTTTATATTTGCGACAGAAAAAGTCGCTCTTTATTGACTGCACCAGTGCATGTTACTTCCTTAGTCGACACCGAAGAAATTCAGGTCCGGTTCACGGCTCCTCGGTGGCCGAATCTTTATACCTTCACAGTTTGCCTGCGCAGCGACTCTTACCTCGGATTCGACCAAGCGCAGGATATCAAGGTTCGTCCTTTAATTTTTTTTTTTTTTAGTTTTCCCTTACAAATTCTTCAAGTTTTTTCGCAAAAACTAAAATAATTTATTCTTCATTCGATTTTTCCTGATGATAATTAAATTTCCATCTAATACTCTATCATTATTATAGCTGGACGTGAAAGAAGCACCAGAGGTCCCAATTGAGCATCCTCAATGGGACATGTCTGACGAGGAAACGGCAGAGGATGTGGACGCCGTCGACGAACATTCCGAGTTCACAACCGACGAGGACATCAGTGACAATGAATAAATAAATTACTAACAACTCGTCGGAATTCAAATGGGAATGGGAGTTTCCATTTCGAGTTGGTGGATTTTTATGTTTCTACTCCTGATATTAGACTGCAAGGGTGTTTTCTATGTGGAACAATAGTGCATAATATGTGAGAGTAGTGCAGTAATATACCTACTGCATTTCGCAGTGAGGGAGGTCATTAATCGTAAATGAAGAATATGATATTTATTTTAACATTGTTGCTCGATTATTGATCTTAGAAACTATCTATGCACAACTTTTTAATAAAATGAAATTGTCTATACGTTTAAACATGCAGCGATTTTGTCAATTTTTTGTGGTCTCAACTTTCTCGGAAAATAATTACTTTTAGGACAAAGACAATTTAGGGCGAGAAACAAGTAACCGAAAGTAAATGTAGAGAAAGCGATGGAGAATTTTCTCTGCTTGGCTGAGCAGAACTTTTTTTGTGTCTCCTTGCTTCTTTAAATTTAAGAAATGCATGCTGAGTCGATTAGTAAATAAGGGACTCTCGAGAATAAAGGAGGTCTTTACGAAATTAATTTAGTTTAATAAAATGAAGATTTGTCAGCTTGTGAGTAATCAAGAATCTTGTAGATTGTAAATATTGTGAGATATTTTCTAAGTGAAAAAATAATTTTACAGATTTTTAGAGGATCAGGACTTTTTTTACTCCTTGGAATTTTTGCGTTTGAAATTATTCAAAGTAAGTTACTGAGTTTCTAAACATTTGTATATTTTATCAAAGTAATTTCAATTAGCAATTTGTACTTTAGCGCTTGCTAAGAAGAAACCGAGAGATCCAGGATCGATATTTAATGGGCCTGTATTCACATTTGTTAAAACTGACGATCATGCCAATGTGAAATGGGGAGTAAGACATTATATTCCACGACCTAGAACCTGAAGGTGAGTTTATTTTATTCAAATTCAATTTCGCATGTATCCCTTTTAAAAGGGAGAGTATAAAATTGTTAAATTTTAAGTTAACAATTAAAAAATTTCCGAACTATAATTTCCAGATTGTTGAATCTAATAATTAAAGGCTCTGAATTTGAATTGTACCACTTCAAACGTTCACAGTTTTTAATTTGGACCAGTTAGAATGTTTCTATTTGAAAACGTACAATTTGAACTTGAAAACGCTGAAAAAAATGTAAAAAGGGTCAAAATTTGAAATTGTAATTTAACGTTTAAATGTCAAATTGTTAATATTATCTGGATTGTAATTCATTCTTTAGTTAATTTAATTTTGTTAATCTTAAATTTAAAAAATATCGCTTTTGAACGTTTCACATTTACAGCTGCTCACTTTGTAAAGTTGAAAATGTTCAGGATTTTAAATCGTACAAATTGAAAATATTGAAATGTTTAAATATCAAGTTTGAAAATATATACACTTTCAGTTTGAAATGGTCCATATACAGAGATTCCAGTTCAAACTTCTTTAAATTTAAAATAAAATAATTCAATTCTTAACGTTTCATTTCCGAAATTTTCGAAAAAAATTTTAAAGACTGATTCAAAAAACAAATCGGAATTTTAAAATATGAATCGTTTATCGATCTATTGTACAATATATAATCTTACACATAAAAATGCCATACGTATCTATTTTCTCATTCTCACTAAACGACGCGTAAATCACAGATAAAATCTTTTGCATCCGTTTGTATTCCTTACAAATCCAAATTTAAAAGTTCTGGCCGTTTTTCCTCTAGTTTGCTCACTAAGTTAGTCAACCTAAAAACACAAAATCGTTAAAAATATAACAGAATAATAATTGTAAACCTTTTCAATTTTTAATATTATTAAGTACTTTTTACTCACAAATGGCGAGTCACTAAACTATCGCGAATCAAATTATCGCCTTCCTTTCCTGCTTCATTATTTAAATTTGGGTTCAGTGAATTATTAGCCGAATTTGTAAGACTAAAAAGACCAGATTCTGGTTCGACTTTTGATTTACAGGAAATTATTAATTCCTGAAATTCTGTGCTATAAACTGTTTTCAGAACATTCGCTGAGTTTAGAAATTTTTCAAGCTTTGATAATTCTTCTTCCAAGTACGAGATGTTTCTATAAAAATTACATTTGAAACATATAATTACGTAGTGTTAGTGTTTTATTTTATATTATTTTGTATAACTTACTCTATCGTTTTAATAATATCTATATTCTGTTGGAGCTTTGAAGACCTAAGTGTTAAAAATTGAAACAATAGTTTCGTGGTTGAATCTACACCAGCTTTCAACAGAGTGTGGTCCTCTTTTCTAAAAATGTCAACAGCTTTGTCAAATCTGAAAACAAATATTTCCGGAAAATTATGCTAAATAAAATATCCAAAACTGTTCCCTAAAAAAATAATTTAACTTACAAGACGGAAAAATCGTGTATCCAATTAATTTCAGCGAATTTCCTTAGATCTTCGTTGATTTTTTTCAAGTTCTCAGACTTTTTGGTCATTTGAGTAATAGCTTGCAGAGGCTTTTCTTCAATTTTTTTCATCACTTCTTGGAATGCTTTCCTTTGCCCTTCCGTAATTTGACTTTCCAATTTCTTCAAAGTTTCTTCCACTTCAGATTTCAGCAGCAATGTGTTTTCAATTGCATTATTCAAATTTTCATCAAGGGTTAGAGATCTTTGTTCCAACAAGTCTCTAAAATATATTTGATTAATAAAGGAATAGTTCAAAAATAAAATTTTGATTTCAACACAGATTTGAAAGAATACACAATATTTCCATCAAGATTCACTTTAAGATATGGAAAATTTGACTTCTTGCTGAAAAACTTACATTTTTACAGACAAAGCGATTTGATACCACTTGCAGAGTCTTATCTCTTGATTCATAAAAAACACTACAGCCTTGATATATTGAATCCTCTCGTGATAGTCATAAGTTTCATTCGGGGTTTTCAGAACCCTTTCAATCGGTATTGGCAACGTTTGGTCGGGAAGTTTCTCTAAATGCACGCTTGCATTTTTAAATATTATCACATGAGGAGCCTAAACAAAATTTTAAAAGTTATAAAAATATATTAAAGTATAAGAATTTGATAATCTGTAGGCCTTAAATTTTTAAATTTTAATCAACAATTAAATTATTTATCATCAAGGCTGTGAGGCCTGAATCTATTTTCTAATTTTTAAGTAGACCTCTGATTGGATGTTGACTTGCGAAATTAACGATTCCGCTTTATTAAGGAGCCGGCCATCAAAATCAGTAATTATTTGTTGATCACTAGGAACTTTAGTCTGTTCCTCAATCCACTGCTGTAAGTTTCCCAACGTACTTTTCTCATCCAGAGAAAAAGTAATGATACGATATTCAGATGCTAGAAACACGTGGAGCTCCTGTACACCAAAAAGTCAGCATTATTAATTATATGGAACTAATCTCGAATTATTCTCAGATTTTTTATAGTGGTATACCTTTTGTGATAAAATAGTTTTCCACATATTAAAAAGGACAACTTCATTCGATTCTGGCAATTTTCCTCGCTTTTTTGGATCCCACTGCAAAGCGACTCTGAACCACTCTACTATTTTCCTCCTCATAGACCTAATAAATAAATCAAAATTACTAACAAGTAAAATGAGGACTTTGATTTTTGTTCTTTAGAAACATAACAGAGAAGTATGTCTTACTCTGATAGATCTGTGGGATCTGCTATGTCAGTATAAAAATTAATTTCACCGTTTATTTGGTGGGCACAAATCTGCTCATATCTTTTCTTCTGAATTGCATTCATCCTGCAAATTTAGAAACCAAACTGAACCATAGCTTATATTCTTAATTAATTCTTTTATAGCCTTTTGAAATAATTATACAATTATTAATTTTACCAAGTCACCGTATGTTTCATATGAGGCAATAATGGTCTCGTTCCAGTCAGAACTTCATAAAAAAGAATTCCTAAGCTCCAGTAATCGACCGAACAACTGTATTTTTTATTCCAAAATAATTCTGGGGCCACGTAACTCAAGGTTCCGACCAGAGATGCGTACAAACTATCTTGTCCAAGTTCTTTAGCATAGCCAAGATCTATTAATTTGTAGGTAATCTAAAAAAGAAGTACATTAGGGACATTAATATTGTTAATTAAAAAAACTAATATTCAAAATTATGTAAATTCTTTAAAATGATTTCAAATCTTCAGCTATTGAAAAGTTTTAATATTTTGATGTCCAAGTTTTTACTTTTAATAAATATTTTACCTTTCCACTTTTTTCATGTAAGACTATGTTCTCTGGTTTCAAATCCCGATGTGTAATTTTGTTTTGATGTAAAAATTCTACACCAGATGCAATATCTGACATTATCTTTATCGCCTTTAGTTGCTCGATTCCGCAAATATTTTTGGGCTCGTTTAAAAATTTTCGCAGGTCTCCTCGACTACAGTATTCCATACACAATACTGGCGACTGACCGTGCATTTTTTCTAATTCTCCTGGGACTTTCACACTTTTTATAAGATTAGGGTGATCCAAGTGCTGCATTATCAAAACTTCATGATTCCATCTATCTTTTTGCTTTTGCGACAAACTTGCAGCGTCTTTACATATCTTTATCGCTGCAATTATGTACAAATGTTCAAATTGTTTTTTGAAAAGTTGAAAAGAAATGGAGATATGGTAGGTATCTTCGAAAATATTTAGATTCATTTTTGAATTTGTATAATGATTCAACTTTGGCTTCAAGAAAAATAGAATTGTTGGGCTTTTATAATTTTTAGTCCATTCTCGTTGAAAATTAAACTAGATTTAATTCCAGGCCTCGCACTGACGACACTATTGACATTTTTTGACACTTTACTTCAACGATACAACTATTTTGCTACTATTTTGAAAAAATGACACTAACGCTACTATTTTCTCAAATTGCTCGCTAATGTAATTATTTTTGCAGTTTGCTTTCAAAAATATTTTCAAACTTCTTAGCTAGATTGTCAAATAACACATCCGACATTTTACAAATCGAAATTTCAAAAGATTGAAAAAATTGAAAAGAATTTAAGGGATTTCAAAGATTTAAAAACATTTTGAGGGATTTCTGAAAATTTCACGAGATTTCAGTGATTTCAACAGATTCCATGGGGTTTTAAAGGATTTTTACTGATTTAAAGGATTTTATAGGATTTCATAGGATATTTTATAGAGTATTTTAAAATATTCCAAGAGATTTTAAGGATTTTAGGGTATTTTACAAGATTCCAAAAAATGTCAACGGATTTTAAAAGAGTATCAAAGATACTAAAGGATTTAAAGATTTACAGGGATTTTAGGGAATTTCCAGGAATTTCTAGAGAATTTTAAGGAGTGAATGAAATGGTATTAAATTTTTAAGAAACTTCTAGGGATTTTAAGGAATTTCTACGAATTTTATGAGGTCTCACAGGATTAAATTTTTTAAAACATTTTTAAAGGAATTTTAAAAGATGTTTAAGATTTCAAGAGTTCGATGGGATTTTACAAGATTTCAGGGGTTTTAACAATTTCGAAGGATTTTAAAGAATATAGTGTATTTATTTTAAAAGATTCCGAGGAATTTCATGAGACTTCAAAGAATTTCATAGGATTATAGAAAATTTCAAGAGATTTAAAACTTTTTAAGGAATTTCAAGGAACTTTTACGATATTTACAAAATTCCAATGGATTTCAAGGAATTTTACAATATTTGAGGGATTCATAGGATTTCAATAGAAATTAAAAGATTTTAAAGATTTTAATAAATTTCAAGGGATTTTAAAGAATTTTCAAGAGTTAAAGGATTTTAAAAAGGTATCCAGGATATCAGTGATATTTATAAGATTTCAAGGAATTAAAAAAAATCGACGAGTTTTCCAGGAATTTTTAGAGGATCTCTTCAGATTTCAGGGCTTCTTAAAGGATTGCAAAGCTTTTATGGTACTTTAAAAGATTCGAAAGGATTTTACGCTACTATTTTTCAAAATTCTTGCTACTATTGACACTATTTTGAATTTCTCAAATGAATCCAAAGCCTGTAATTCATTCAATATCGGGGGCATCTGCTTTGAAAAATTATGTTTGATGCAGAACAATATTAAACCTCTATCAATTATTGAATGAAAGTAAAGTTAAAAAAATGATCAAAACCGACATTTTGTAATGACTTGAGTGATAAAAGAATAATTAGCCTGAGTACGTAAATAGTAAAAAAATATGTAAACAATAAAGAATATGCAAACCTATTTTTTCACCACTTCGGTAATTCTTCCAAAATTCGACAATACCAAATCCTCCAGAACCCAAATTTCGTTCAAGGATCCAATCTCCGAATTTTTTACGAGCTTCGTCAGCCATTGTAAAAAATTGAATTGAAATAAACAGAGTGAAAAAGATGTGCAGAATTCATATGACGTAAATCACAAATCCGTCTATCGTCGTGACTCCTGATTTTCCAATCTGTAATTTTCACTTTCTGTACGACGAAAACTCTCCCGGTTTCGGACAAGAAATGTATCTTCGTGTGATTTTTTTTAAAACTCAATTAGTCAACGCATGTTATCACAAGAATAATATAATGTTACATCCATAGAGCTTCTTCATTATTCCCTTTCTCATATAGGTGACACTAAACTAACCTACAGAATTCTAAATCTTAACACCTTTCAAAAAGAAAAAATTGACGTAAATTTATGTTTTCAGGTTTATTTAAAAAAGAGACCGTGAATACTTGCAAATTATACACTTGTCATTCTAGTTTTAAACAAATTATTCTTCATAACATTCTGAATATCCCTAATATCAAAATATCAACATATGTCAAAACATCAGCATTTTATTTTTGTTAAGATTGCAGAGCATTAGGGTGCATACCTAATTACCTACTGGCCGCGATTACGCGAGCGCGATGCCGCGATTAACATTTTATGTTTCAATATGGCGATCCAAGATGGCCATAAGATGGTGCGTAAGCATTGGCATCAAAATTCAAGGGACGAAACTCTTTTTTTTAAATATCTTCGTCGAAAATAATTTCTTAGCATAAGCGTACTGTAAATTAGTTGTTATTTCTCAAGGACCATTTTATGAAACAATAAAAATCAATAAAACAAACAATTATCGATTTTATTATTTTGAAAAATGGTCCTTGAAAAATAAAAACTAATTTCTAAATACACTTATGGTGAGAAATCATTTCCTACGAAGATATTAAAAAAAAAAAGTTTAATCTTGTAACAGGCTAAGATCCACGTTTCATTGGCTCATAGTCTGATAGGTGGGTTCAGTGGATTGCGAACCACTAGGGTGGAACCGGGAAATTGAAGATGATAATAAATAAATTAGAAAACACTGAATTACTGCTTGAGATGATATAATATATTTTAGGAATCAGAATTTGGCTACGTCCGGATTGACAATGAAAGAATCTGAAAGTCCTTTGAATCGGCTCGACAAGTACCTTTTCTAAAGCAATCAAGAATTTTTCTGATCACGTTTGCGTCGCGATATCGCAAACTCCCTGCTTGCTCACCCCACTTTTTCTCTTTTTCACTCTCACACGCACCTCATCACTCTTTGTGCCAATCATATCATACTATCAACATACATAAGCACACGTCATTCCCACTCTTCGTAGTGGCCACCAAATCGAATCC
>JAUMHM010000085.1:33791836-33807305 GCA_032362435.1 Melikaiella ostensackeni
CTGAGCACCTATGGCACATACTATCCGGGTGTCCCACTCACGCGGGAACGACGTATCTCCACAGGCACAATGCGGCTCTAAGAAGCTTTATTACCATCTTTGTCGCTCTTTTGGTGTTAATCGCGACTCTGCCCTGCCGTAGGCTTCCAGAGAGATAGAGTCAATTGTCGAGGATGAGTTGTGCAAAATTTACTGGAACTTCGACTTCATGTTAAAAGTTGTACATTCGAGGCCTGACATCGTACTCCTTGACAAAGAGAAACGAACGATGTTCGTGATCGAACCTCGAAGCCATACCCGCGTGCCAGGAAAATGCCAAGACACTTGCGAGATGGCTGCAAAGAGGTGTCATTCTTGGGTCGCTCCGTGTCCTTGAGACTCACGAGAGTTTCGCCAGCCTTTCGTCGTGATTCCACTGTACCATGTGGTCACCCATCTCACGGTTGTGAGGCGTGGCCATGAGTTTGATTTGCCGCTGTTCTACTGGGAGCCAGTGTCATTTGTATAGATGGCAGTCGCTCCCAGAAGGCCCTTGCGGTGTGTGTCTGTTAATTTCAGCTCCCAAGTGTTTTACACTATGGAGGCAATCGAGTGCACGGAATGCTCTGATACACTTTTGAGGATAAGAGAGTCGTTGGATTTTGATAACATAATAAGACATGTCAACGACTTTCAAATTGAAAGTATGTCCTTAAACAGGACCATGGTGATGCTAGGTGAGGAGGCAGCAGCAGTGTTTTTAAATGTGGCCCCAAAAAGCATTTTGATGAATTCAAATGAACAGGGATACACTCCTTTTTTAATCAGCCTTTGGGACCAAAAAATTATTATTTCGTTAATGTATCAGAGGTGATTCCCCAGTCGGAATTTTTTTCCGGCATCCTCTGCCCAGTATTGGGGGGTGGAGGCGGATTATAGAAGGGGAATAGGGAAAGTTTTAAGCATCGCGGGATATTAAACAAAAAAAGGGGGAAATATGCGTGGTCTTTCGTAATTTGAATATACACGGGTCACTGGTACCTCGCTTCATTTGCCCTCGCTTTAGAGTCTTTGCCAGAATCTTAAATCAAATTGTGAATAGTTTTCAATATTAAGTCCTTTTTACAATGTGAGAGTGCCTGACATAAATAAAAATCGAATATCAAAACTACACTCAAAACTGAATAAAAAACACTTATTTTTATTGCCTAGAATTTCTGTGTTTTAACATTGTGCAAGGAACCTTTTACCCACCTTTCAGACAATGTTTTAACGTCCATCTCCATTGGCAACGGCGAACCGCCTAATAAACAATACTTTGGATTTTGCTTTTATTCCAAATAAATTAAATTCAAATCTTGTCAATAAATTAAATTCAAATTTGGTGGCATCGAGGAAGTCAGCGAGGATCAACACTAGAGGGCGAGGACGTGACATCGATATGCGCCCTTAGGTATTTCAGGTTGAGTGGGGGAAATCCAAGATGTCTGAACGCTATGGGCCAAACGATAATACCAATTGCATGGGACGAAACTTTATTTTTTTAATAACTTGTAAAAAAATGATTTTACGCCATAAATGTGTTGGGATAATATTTCTTAGTTTTCAAAAGCTATTTAATTAAATAACAAAATCGACCATTTTTTATCGTAACGATTTTATTATTTAATTGAATAGCTTTTGGAAAATAAAAAATTATATCCGAATACAATAATGGTGAAATATCATTTTTTTACGTTATTAAAAAAATTAAGTTTCGTTCCAAGCAATTTGTATTATTGCTTGGCCCTCGGCGTGCGGCCATCTCGCCAGTTGACGTCACAATTTGAAATATCTAATACCCGAAACAGCGAAGGCGCAAATTACAAACATTAGAAGCTTGGAAGCTTGAGAGCCTCGAGAGGATACATTACAGATGAAAAAAAAGAAGATTTTGAAATAAGAATTAAACTTATTAAATTTAACCTAATGTTCAAAATAGTAACGACAAACACCAAAAGTCTATTAAATTATTGAAAATGGAATTACCAAGTGTAGTAAAAAGCGAATGCTTTTGTGGAGATACTTGCAAAGACATAATCAGAGAAACAATAACAATTTTTTTTGGTCCCTATGATTCTTGTGGCACAATTAAGCACAGAACTCGACGGTTTCGAGAACTTATTGGTATCAAGCAAATAATTTTTAAATATAGTTTCATTTATTGCAACTAGTTTAATGAATAAAAACTATATATTCTAATTTTTTTTCAGAGAAATTTAGAAAAATCTAGAAAAATAAAAATTGCACGGGAACTAATTTTGCACTTTTTCTTTTTACAGAAAATTTGGAAGTAATGGGTCATAATGTATACTTGGTGCCAATCGCTTTTCTGAATCGACTGGATATCTTAATTCGAGGACGAGTAATTTTCCGTTGCAAAATCACAGAATTCGAGTTAAATTCTTTCTCGATGAAGGAAAATCCTGTATGTAAAAAAGCGATTTTTTCAGTTTTGAATATCCTCGCCAAGCTTAATAATCATAAAAGCTGTAGAAGTGTAAAGTAGTCAGAGATCCATTTTGTAAATAAAACATTACCTCAGAGCAGAACCGAACCAACTAGTTCATTTTTACAAGAAATACCATTCGGCTTAGATTTAACTCTTTTTATAATTCGAATTAATGTCAGAGATGTAGCAAAAAATGTATGAATAAAGTAATTCGTTTATTGTAAAGTAATTAATATTTATTGATAGAGTATAAGAAGTATTTTTTATTAATTACAAAAATAAAAAATTCGAAAATATACGAAAGAACTTTATTTATTTTTACTAAGTATTTATAAAAAATTTAATTTTGGAGGGCACCCAAAATTCAACGTGCTCAAACCAATTTTTGTAGCATTAGAATCAAAATATTTTTAAATTTAAATTCGAATTTGAATTTTTTAATTTTGAAAGCATGTAAACTTGGAAGCAATAATAATTTCAATACTATAAAATTTCAGAAAAGCTACGAAAATTTTTTAAATTTCAACTTTGAAAGGCAACGTAATTTGAAGGCTCGCACTTGACAGATTAACATTTAAATACAAAATACCTGAATTTAAATTAATACAAAAGGTAGCAATGGAAGCATTCGAATTAAAGCCTCTAAACTTGAAGGGTTCGTAATATTCATTTTTGGAAATAAATTCTAAGCCACAAGTATACAAGCTCTCAAAAAGGACAATTTTATTTAAGAAGCAACAATTTCTGAGGATCAAAAAGTATCAGAAATTTCAAAAAGTTTATTTTTCTACTCCATGCAAATTAAAGTCTCTCTGAAACCAAAAATATTCAAAATTCTTGGCTTAAAATTTGAAGTGATTTGACCATTTCCAAAAATGAGTTCCATTTTGAATACTTTTTATTCAGAATTTTCTCATTTAAAAGTTTTGATACACACTTATTTACTTGGAATTTTAAAAAGTATTCATAACTGCAATGTCAAATTATTGAATTTTAACGCTATAATTTGAACTGCAACCTGGTATAAAATTTTAATTTAAAGTTCTTTGATTTCAAACTCTTTCCATTTCATTTTTGTTGTTTTTAATTAAGAAATTGAAACAATTTTGAACTTTTGAAGTCGTTTATTTTTCAAAGCATTACATTCAAAATTGTTCAGATTTTCGAAGTAATAAGTTGGAAAGCTAAAATTAACTTTTGTAAACCTTTTCAAATTGAAAGACTTCCACATTAAACATTATAATGTGAAATTTGTCTTTCCATTCCAGGTATTGGTGTAAGTATTTTTCCAGAAGTGAGAAAATGCAAATTAGAGCCTTCAGAAAAAGTTTGATCAAAATGGCTGTAAAAACGATTTAATCAGTCATCATAGTACCTATTGGAGTTAAAAAAAGGCGAATGAGTGAATTTTTTTTCGAAAATAGATGGCGAATAGGTGACTGAACAAAATGATGTGTAAGTCAAATAAACATGCAAGAAGTTGCCATTTTCCCATCTTAAATCAATGGGAAGCTTCATGGTCTTTAACTGATATCTTTCAAATTTAAAGATCATTTTTTTGGCATTGGAACAAAACTAGAGGGTGAGAACAAAAAAATTCAAGCTCTCAAAACTGAATTTATAATTTAAAATCTATTCAAATAAGAATATCTAAATTTACAAATCTAATGCAGAACAATTCTACATTTGAACTTTGAAGCGTTTAAAATTGAAAATAAAAAAATTCATGACTCTCGAAATAAAAAATATTTAAGTAGTGTAGAGGCCATCAAAATTGAACAATATTTATTTCGAGGTCTTCAAACGAACGAAAGACAATAGATTGGTCCAAAATTAAAAAAATTGTTCAAAATTCAAACAACAGTCTCGCGAGTTTATTTATAACCAACTTTTGGCTGACACTTGACAATTAATTTCAAAACCATCAGATAGTGGCGCGACCAATGAAAGACGAGTATTAAATCGACTAAAACCGCCCGCGGAGGGTTGACAAGAGTCCATATTGCTATTGCAGGCAGAGCAATACCTACCTATTGCAGCTGAAATTCGACAAGAACGCGCATGGCCACAGCAAGAGGCAATCTTTAAATATTGTATGTATAAACCGAAGCGAATGGAAATCTAAATATACCGAATAGACAGTTACTTTAGAAGACATCTTTCGATAGCTCCGTAAAAGCAGTGAATTACTTGCTTTTTTTTCAATATAAAATCAAGTATTGATTTTTAAATGTTTGACATTAGAAAGTCAAATGGAAGTCGATGAAGGTTACTCGCTACAAATAAGATAAATAAGTGTTAAAGCGGGAAAAGTGAACGTAACGGATTTTTTTTTTAATTTTCAATATTTAAGGCTGTGAATATAGCCTTATCCATGGTGAGATTATTACGTGACGAGAAAGATAATTCGGAGCACGTTTCAATTTAAACTTATGAACAAATCATTTTAATTATCTCTACCAATCAGAGGTAATGCATGCTCCTAAATAGAAAAATTACTGTAATGCAAGGATAAACGAATTAAGTATAGGGAAGATTTACATGTGTATGTGTAAACCCACACAGATGATGCAATCAGAGATAGGGTCTGCTGAGTTTGAATCACTTGGAACCAGACAGTCATTAGTGTCGGTGTAAATTTAATCGTTTTCCAACTTTTCGAGCTCATTTCGTCATTATCGTCGTTTATATATAGGTATTCATGATTTTGTATTTTTTATTGAGGAAGTGTTTCTATTTCTAGTGATGTTTACGTGAGTTGTCATTTGTTTTTAAAAAAGCAATCTTTTCTAGGAAATTTTAATTTCTACCATCAAATTCTTTTTAACCGAACTTCACTTCGAATCAAGACGATTATACATAATTTGAGGGAAAAAATTCACTTTAAATTGTGAGTATTCAAATTTTTTTGAATTTCAAAAAAAAATTTACCTCTTTATTTTTTCAATTAATTATAAAGAAGAAAATTGGAAAATTTTATTCATTTCAAATTTCATATTGTCATCCGGGGTAATTATAGATCAACGTTCATGCTCTATAACTTTATTTTTTTTTTTTGTAATAAGACCTTCTCAACATTTTGTAAACAATATTCTTACAATATACAGTAAAATCCCAATGAGAAAAAAAATTTCTACGCAGAAATAGCCTTGATCCATAATTACTCTCAAGATTCACTTAAGAATAGAAATCTTTCATTTAAAAAGTTATTCATTTTTTTCAGTAGAGAAATAAGAAATCTGATAACTAAACGATCACGTAGATAATAAATAACCATGTAAATTATTTTTATAGCAGATTGCTACAATGACACATCATGGCCTAGTGTTAGGGATAGATATAGGAACAACATCTGTGAAAGTTGTTGTTGTTTCTAAAGAAACTAAGGAAATAGTTGCAAAGCAGTCCAAAGACACTCAGGCAAATGTGCCCAGTGATTTGGGAATAGAAGGTAACAAACAAGATGTGCCAAAGATTCTATCTGCAGTTCACAGCTGCGTTTCGAGGCTGCCTAAGGATCTGCTTCGACAGGTGATTAAACAAATATTAAATTCAAGTAGAATATAGAAGAGACATTATAATAACTCACACCCGAGGGGTTAATTACTCGGATTTTTGGTGTACACTAGATTGCAAAATTGACAGATTGCATGGGATTGCAAAAAATATATATTGAACGAATTAATGTAAAAAGTAGAGAAACTACGAAGGAACGATTTATTTTAGACCACTCATAATCTCATATGGACGTAATGGACACAAAAATAAAGATTCTGCACAAATAAACTTTACACAGCAAAAATCTATGAATTCCCTTGATAGCTTTAAAATTACTTTAAATTCCGTTGAAATTCATGAAAATCCTTTGAAGTCTCTTGAAATCTCTTGATACGTTTGGAAATATTTTCAAATCCATTAAAATCTGTTGAAATCCGTAGAAATCCCTTGAAATTCGTTAACCTCTTTTTGATAAACGACAAATTAAATTAGTCCAAGCAAAACTTTTATGAACTCGATTTTAAATAAAAATAAAAATGCCCTCTTCCAATTCAGAAAAAAATTAAAGACCAAAATTTTCTCTTTTCGCAACACAATAAAAATCTTAAAATAACAAATTTTCATCCAGCTGAAGCAAAAACATTCCCCCCTTTTATTTTAAGGAAAATGTTTAGAAAACAGAACTCTAACTCAATAAAAATTAAAGAATTTTAAATTGTAAACCTTGAAAATTTAACTACGTACACATTCCAAAAAACGTTCAAAATGACAGCTTTAGGTTTAAAACATTTAAAACGTTTCAATTTAAGAATCGATCAATTTTGAACAGATTTAGAATTGTTCATTCTTAAATTTTACCACAATCAATTATTATTAAATTTTAAATATTATAGTTTAATATTTTAAATCATTGATTAATTTATATTCACAGTTAATCGACTTGAAACGTTTTACTACCAACACAGTTGAGTTTCAAACACTTAATTTTTAACTGCTCAAGCAAAAAGGGAAAAATCTCTTGAAATAAAAATGTAATTTATTTCCTAAAGTTCTCTAGAAATTCGTTGAAATCCCTTAAAATCTTTGGTAATCATAAAAATACATTCAAATAAGTAGAAATTATTTGAAATCGCTTGAATGTCAATTAAATTAAACTTATTCATTAAAGTTCTCTAAAAAAAAAACGTTTAAATCCCCAGAAATCTTTGAAACCCCTTGAAATCTTCAAAATCCTTGGAGATTCAATAAAAAACTTTCCCCCCTGGAATCTTTGAAATCGCTAGGAATCCCTTGATATTTGATTTAATATCATTTATTTTCCAAAGTTCTCTAGAAATCCCCTAAAATCGAGCTTAAAATCTTTGGCAATCCTGCATAGTTCTCTAGAAATCCCTTAAAATTGTTAAAATCCCATAAAATCTTTAAAATACTTGGCAGACCTATAAAATCCCTTAAATTCTTTGACAACCCCTGACATTTTTTTTATCATATCATCATCTTTAATCCTTTAAAATCCTTAAAATTTTTTTGTTAATTCCTTCATATTCCTCAAAACTGTTGTAATCCGTAGAAATTCTTTGAAATAAAACTTAATTTAAAATATAAATATAAATTAAATTAAACACATTCATTAAAGTTCTTTAAAAACGCCGTTCAAATCCTTAGAAATCCTTGGAGATCCCTTGAAATCCAAGGAGATTTAATAAAATCCTTTATATCTTGTAACATTCCTTAAAGTACCTTAGAATCCAATGAAACATTTGGAATCGCTGGGAATCACTTGAAATTTTATTTAATTTCATTTATTTTCCAAAGTTCTCTTGTAATCTCTTGAAATCTTTGGAAATTATAAAAAATTCTTTGAAATCCCTTTAAATTAAAAAAATTTTTTGGAATCCTTTAAAATCCCTTAAAATGTTTCGAAAATGTACGAAATTCATTGAAATCGGTAGAAATATTTTTAAATCTCTTGTAAACCGATCGAATGCAGATGCAGACTGTAGCGAATGGGATTGCATAGAATTTTATAGAGATCGCTCGAGATTTTATAGAGATTGCTTTTGATTACAAGGGATTACATGGGGTTGCATGAGATTGTAGAGAGAATGTACACCAGATTGCAGGAGATTTAACCCCTCGCTCAATCCCTATTGGACTTTTCGAAATTTTCTGGCCAGTATGTTATTAAATAACTGCAAATTAAAAGCTCCACATAAAAAATGCCTACCTCTTTTAATCACAGGTGGAAAGTATCGGAGTATGTGGTCAAATGCACGGAGTGACTCTCTGGAAAAATATCGACAGAAGTAAAGAAGAAGGCATCTTCAAATTGGAAATCGAGAGGGGACAAGTCTCAAATTTGTACACATGGCAAGACGGTCGATGTGATCCCGAATTTCTAAAATCTTTGCCCAAATCCAAAAGTCACCTTTGCGTCCACACTGGTTTCGGATGTGCCACTCTCTTCTGGTTTTCTGAAAACAAGTTAGTTTTCAATACAAAAAAGGAATACAAATTTGTCAATGTCATTAATATAATTGATTGATTAAATTAAGTCTTCGATATTCTAGACCCGAAAAACTAAACAAATACGACAGATGTGGAACAATCCAAGATTTGGCAGTGAGCTTATTATGCGGAAAAAATGAGGTAACGACGAGTACACAAAATGCTGCAAGCTGGGGATATTATTTAACAGAAGAAAATGAATGGGACATGGAGGCTCTAAATGAAGGGAAATTTCCCGTAAGACTGCTGCCCTCAAAAATTTTAAAACCTGGAGAAAGTGCAGGAAAATTAACGAGTAGTTGGTTCGGAATACCAGAAGGCACAACGATAGGTAAAGAATGTTTTACAAAAATCATTTTCTCACTAGCTACATTTTCTGTAAATTAAATTGTATATCTAAATCCAGGCGTTGCTTTGGGAGATTTACAAAGTTCTGTTTACGCTTTGTTGAGAGATCCAAGAGATGCAGTTCTCAATATTTCCACGTCTGCTCAATTGGCCTATATTCATCCAACATTCAAACCTGAAACATACACCGAATTAGGTGAGATATTTGTTTTAAAGTATTAATAACTCTTAAGAGCCTGAAAAATCTTAATAAAATTTAAAAAAATTCGTTTAATTGTAGAAAAAATCGAGTACTTTCCATATTTTGATGGAAAATATATTGCGGTCGCAGCCTCGCTAAATGGAGGAAACACTCTGGCTACTTTCGTAAAGTCCCTTCAACAATGGACAATGGAATTAGGATTTTCTGTTCCGCAATGTACTATGCTATGTTTAAAAATTCTGCTCTACATGCCAAAATATTGAAACAAATTAGGAAAAAATAAATAAAATTTATATAATTTTCAGCCAAAGTTTGGGAAAGATTAATAGCTCTAGGAAAAGAAGACTCTGTGATCAACGATATGAAAATAACTCCTACTCTTCTTGGAGAACGTTATGCTCCAGAACAAACCGCAAGTGTTAGTGGAATCACTTTAGATACTTTAAGTCTAGGACACATATTCCGATCCCTTTGCTCTGGCCTTATTAAAAATCTTCACGAGTGAGTTCATAAAATGAAATTCTATTAATTATTAAGCATATTGCAAACAGACTTCCATTCTCAATGAAGTTTTCCTTACCAAATTTAATTTTTCAGCATGATGCCACAGGATGTACTGAAGCAAATGAAAATCTCCCGCATAGTCGGAAATGGATCAGGTCTAGTTCGCAACGTTGTTCTGCAAAAAGAAGTTTTGAGATGGTACAAACTACCACTAGAGTTAGGCAATTCCGGCGATGCTGCTCTTGGGGCTGC
The DNA here is from genome assembly GCA_032362435.1 of Melikaiella ostensackeni. Lineage (NCBI taxonomy): Eukaryota > Metazoa > Arthropoda > Insecta > Hymenoptera > Cynipidae > Melikaiella > Melikaiella ostensackeni. The sequence goes on from JAUMHM010000085.1 coordinate 33,801,619, forward strand.
TCTTTCCATAATTCACCACTAGTGCCCTTAAAAGAAAACAGTTCAAAAAGCATCTTGAACTTTTTTAGCGTTTTTATTATCATGCCTTAGAAAAAGAAATGTTCAGGGTTTATAATTCTGTAGTGACATAAACAAAAAAGTTGTTATTCAAAGCATACTTTATTCGCTAAGATATATCATAGCCTTAGCTCACAAGTATTTACAACTTTAAAAAACTTAGAAACTAAATGCACGTCTTCGAAGAGAGTGCTATGTGATATGTACAACTCCGATACACAATAAAACCGCATTTTTCAATAATACAACAAAAACCATATCATTTATGAATTCAGAAACAAGTTCATTTCTTCGCGTGCAAAAAAGTTTTCCCGGTCATTCAAATTTTCAAATTCTAGTCTTGAAAACTGAACAATTTCAAACTTAAACGTTTGATTTTGTACAACTTCAAATAAAAAGTCATTATAAATGAACTGTTTTTATTTCAAGGCCTTAAAACTAACACTTTTATTACTACGAGTACAACCGAATTTACTTAAAATCAAAACCTTTCCAAATGAATAGTTTTAAATTATGGTCAATCAAAACTCGACAGATTCAAAATGAAGGACTGAAAAGAACCTCAACTATTCCGACTTTAAATCAGAAATTTTGCAATTTATTAATATTAAAATTTTAATTATCAACTGCTGAATTTCAAACGCGGCTAATTTCAAATTGCCTGACTTATAACGTTTCAATCTAAGATAATTCTAAATGAAACATTTTCAATCTGAAATTATTTAAATAGTAGGATTCTAATTGGAAATCGTACAATTTTGAACAATTACAATTTTTTAATTGAAGAGTTTTAGGGCTTCAATTTAAGATTGTTTAATTTCCAAAATTCTAATCCTAAACTATTCGATTTTCATTGTTCTGAATTTATAATCGTTTAAGTGTTAAAAACTTTTAATTTTTAAATTGTATGATTAAACAGAAAACGATTTAAAGTGGAAATAAAAATTTTGAATTTTCTTATCTAGAATTATTCCAATTTGAACGTTTTTTATTTAAAAATGTTAACTATCAAAGCTTGTAATTTGAAAATGTTCAAATTCAGAAGACTTCTATGCAAACTTGATCAACTTAAAACGGCTTAAATTATAAATTTTCAATCTGAAGTTATTCAATTCTTAAAAGTGTTAAATTCAAAATTCTTTAATTTCGACAGCTTTTTCATATTTTCTGTTCAATATTGAACTCTTCAAACCTAAACATGCAAATAAATTTGTGGATTCTTCAAGGCTTCTATTTCAAAATTAGAAATATTCAAATTTTTCAGTATTAAAAGCTTTAAACTTAAAATGAATAAAGCCTTTATATATTAAATTCGAAAAGATTTCAATTGAGAAAATTTCTTAATTTGAAACAAATTTCTAAACCTTGAAGAGTTCAATTCGCAAACTGTTGTATTTTATAAGCTGTTGCTTTCAAATCATACTCGGGCCTATAATGCCTATCATTATTTCCGACTATTATTTGAAATTCAACATTTTTTAATTAATTGTCGAAAAAAAGCTAAAAGGAAAGAAACAAAAAAAAAAGAGAACTCACTGGCAGACTGGAAATGAACATTCAAAATTGTACATTTTCAAAATTGTATCTCTTCAAATTAAAAAATTAAAAACTAAAATACACAAAAAATTTAAATTGTGATTTAAGCATTTAAAATTGAAACATTTTTATTTTGAGACTTCAACTATACAAAATAACAGTGGCCATCCAGATTACTTTCCGCGCCATCCCTAGGTCCCTGCCCTAGGAGAACTCGTATAAAACTTACATTTTAATTGCACTAAAAATCGACTCGATTCAAACGTCTATCATCATTTAAGTAAAAAAAGTGCAAAATCGATTCAAGAAATGATTGAATGCAATTTTAAAAGCCACATTGATTCGAAGGCTTGAAGTATATAGAAGGAATGAATAGATATTTCTGCAGAAAATATATGCAGCCTCTGTCCTTTTTTTTTTTTAATTCGAATCTTCCGAATATAAAAGTAAACTTATCAATGATCACGGTTCCACCTCCAGATCGTTGCATCATCACAGACACAAAGTAAGACAGATCCATCCCTGCTGAGGCTCGTCTGTCGAATAGGAGCTGTGCACCTTGGATGCTGAAGCGAACTACATCGAGCTTGGCCTGGTTCATCAACCTCCAGATCCCAGACATACGTACGACCCACCTGATTTCCCAGAGCAATCGTCCTCTGCCAAAAGTCCATAGAAAACCTTATAAACCAAATATCGCATTCCTTGAACTCAAATCTGTGCAAAACCGTTGCACTCGTCTCTCCACTTCTCAACTGCGTGTCCTCCAATCTTCCCGGCTTCCAACAAACAATGCAATTCTCGCAAGACTTGCTGAGAATAAAATCGCCGAACCACTTGACACAATCCACATAGTTCCTGTGAACATCCCTCGTCGTGAAATCCGGAAAGTGCTGGAGAATTGAATCAAAGGGTCTACCACTTCGAGTTGGATTGCAATAGTAAGATTGTTTGATGGCATCCTGCATATCCGATTTCTCGAGTGACCAGAGCTTCAAGGCATGGTCCATCCCGCAGGAAATAATCCTCTGGCCCTTCATGTCGAAATCCGCGCTCAGAACTTCGTCCCTGTGACCTTCGACACCTCCAAAAATGGCAACGCAGACGTCCGTCTTTATATTCCAGAGCCTCAAGGCATGGTCTTTGGAAGCGGAGAGTAAAATATTCGGGTCTCTAGGGTGGACCTTCAGTTCGTTTATCGCGTGGCCGTGGCCAATGTAGTGCTTAATGCAAGTCATCGTCGCTGGGCTGATGACCCTGACGACTCCCCGTGAACCAGCGACGGCTAGTAAAGGCTTTCCGGAGTCGTCGTAAGTCCAGGCACAGGTGTAGAAATTTTCTTCAGTGTCAGGGTCAGAGTAACACTGACGCAATCTTATTCCGTTACCCTGGGGACATTCGTAGATGCTGACCCGGTTGCTTCCGACGGAAGCGAATATCATTGGTTCGCCTTCCTTTAAGTGGTGGTTGAATTGTACGCCAAACAAGGGCTGTCCGTGGTCCTCTTTAAAACTGGAGCAGTATTTGTAGAGCGGTTTGTCATTGCAAGCTTTGTTTTTACCTGTTTTGCTCCTGCGGCGACCCCTTTTCTTGTGACGAGCGCTTCGAGTTGGAGTGTCGCTTCGGTGAGTACCAGCGGTTGAATTGCTGCCGATGCTGCACTCGGTCTCGTCACTGTCATTTTCACTGTCCTCTTGACTCGAGGCGTATGCCTGAGTCTTTCCAGAGAGTTTCTTCATCTTCAAAAGCTTAATCTGCAAAAAATATTTTAGAAATCAACAAAAAGGATTTACAAGGTGCTTATTTAAAAATATTTTTCCTTTAAATTGAGAGTAGTACCTATATTTTTAGGTACACGTCAACTTAGAGTGGGAATTCCACTGCCAAATCCGAGAACCGCTTCTGCGAGGTTTAGAATTCTGTTTCCTATAAGCTTGCAACTATCTGAGTCCTGAAAAACAGATATTCTGTTTAGAATTTAATTTGATATTAGTAAAAGTTAAGCATGATTTTGGAAAATTACATAAACATTCGATGACATAAAACGAAGATTGAATTTCACGCAGATCGTACGCGCTTTGTGATAGGAAGGTGCAAGAATGTTTGGTACACCATTACAGTGCAACAAAATTGTTCGGCCAGTGACTGGATAGTGCTCGTCAATTAAATTGATGTTTCCTTCCACCTGAAAAAAATGAAATTCTGGTTAATTTTATCATGGTTATCTCCATTTATATTTCGCAATATAGGTACAGGTTCACTGTGAAAAAGTGGTTGAAAATTACCACATTAATCATGGTAAAAAAAGACATAAAAAATGATTAACATGGTAATTTTACTAAAAAAAAGTATCAGAAGTATAGCTTTGACATGGTAAATTTAATTTCATTCGTGCCTTTTTATACATTTTGTTGGAAAGTTACAGCGTTTCATGTGGTACACCTACACTCATGAACGATTATACCATGGTTGAAATTAAGTACACTCAGGACTGCCACAGCCTAATTTACTTGAGAAACATGACATATTTAAACTGAAAAAGTAATAAAAAATGACTAATTTCTATTCCAAAAAGTGACTAAAATTTAATAAAAGTAGCAAACGTGCATTAATAATGTGACTTCACGTTCTTCTGAATTCAAGAGAATTCGATGAAATTTAAAAGAACTCCAGGTGAATTTTAACGAATTCAGGATAAAATCATAAGAATTCACAGTGGATTTTAAACAACTCAAGTTAAATTTAAAGGAATTCAGGGTAAATTCAAATGAGTTGAAAAAACATCTAAAAATCTAAAATATTCCATTTATTTCTATAAAACTGGAGTAAATTGAAAAGAATTCACGGGAATTCAAGAGACCCTGATAAAATTCATATAAATTTGAGTGAACTGAACAAAATTTAAAAAATCAAAAAATTTCCATTGAATTGAATAGATTAAGAGTGAACAGAATTTAAAGCAAGTTTAACAGAATTTAAGTGAATTGAAAAAAATTAAAAATATAAAAAACCATAAAATAAAATAAAATTATAGTGAATTTAGAGGAATGTAAGGAAATTGAAAACAATTCGATGAAAGTGATCAAAATTCAAAGTGAGTTTTAAAAAAAGTCAAGTAAATTGAAACCAATTCAAAAATATTTGAAAAATTCTACAAATTCATTAAATTTGGAGAGTATTTAGAAAAATTCGGAGGAATTTAAAAGAATTCAGGTTAAATTAAAAAAATTCAAGAAAATTCAGGATGAATTAATAAGAACTGAGTTTGGATTCTAAATTAATTCAAATGAATTGAAAAAAAAGTTAATCCAAAATATTCCACTAGTCAAGGGAATTCAAGAGACTTTGATGAAAATCATAAAAACCTGAGTCAATTTTGAACGAAATTTGAAAAATAAAGGAATTTCAATTCAATGGAATAAATTGGGGGTGAATAAAATTCAGATCCAATTCATCAAAAGTGAAGTGAATTGAAAAAAAAATTTTTAATAAAAAAAACTAATGAATAAAATAAAGTTTGAGTGAATTGAGACAAATTTAAGAAAAATTAGAAGAGTTCGATGAAATTCATAAAAATTCAAGGTGAATTTTTGAAAAAATCAAGTGAATTGAAAACGATTAAAAAATATTTTGAAAATTCATTGAATTTCTTTAAATTTGGAGTGAATCTAGAAAAATTCATGGAGAATTCAAAAGAATTTGATGAAATGCCTATGAATTCAAGGTGAGGTTAAAAGACTTCAGGGTGAATTAAAAAAAATCCATTGCATTGAATGAATTTAGAAGAATTCAAGTGAACTCAAAAGAATTCAGGGAGGAATTTTAAAAAATCAAGAGAATTCAAAAGAATTCATAAAAACTTAAAGAATTCAGGATAAATTAATCAGAATTCAGGGTGAATTACAAATGAATCAAAATAAATTGAAAAAAAATTAAAATCCAAAATATTCCATTGAAATTCAGTAATATTGTTAGTCCAATCAATCTAGATATTTCCCTGCGTAAAATAGTAGTACCTTGAAAATTTGACAGATGGTTCTTCAAACCATCTTATAAGATATATGTACGAAGTAACAGCTGACAAGCTGTGCGGG
>JAUMHM010000085.1:33807371-33827312 GCA_032362435.1 Melikaiella ostensackeni
CCCCCCCCCCCCCCCCCCCCCCCCCCCCCCAACACCGCGTGTCAGCTGTTACTTCTTACATATATCTTATGAGATGGTTTGAAGAACCATCTATCAAGTTTTCAAGGTGCTACTATTTTACGCAGGAATCGGGGGTAAAATGGGCTAGATTAACTGGACTATGTAGTGAATTTCGAGAAACTCAAAGGAATTTAAGAAAATTCGATGACATTCATACGAATCCAAGATTAATTTAAAACAATTAAAGTGAATGGAACAACATTTTTAAAATCCAAAAAAATAAACTAAAAAATCGATATATTTTGTAATTTTTATTAAATCTTGTGAATTTCTATTGATCTTTGCGGTAAAATCACCATGATTATTCATGGAAACTTACCACAGCAATCACTGGTATTTTTATGTCCTATGATTGTTGTGGGAAAATAACAAGTTTACTGTGAATTTAATAGATTTATGGGAAAATTCATTCAGAAATTAATGTAAATTTACGATTAGTGTAATTTTCCCACAGAAATAATAGCAAAAAATTATAGAACGAAATGTATTTTTCAATCACATTTTCTACAGTGCACGTTAATCGCTGGTATTTATCTGTCTACCAATGTCCACTGATTTGAGTAATCAAAATACACTTGTACGGAAAAATTGATACAAAAATTGTGAAATCCCACCGTTAACCGCTGCGAGTTCACAATAAATTTGTAGAATTAACACACGCATCACAGTAAAACGTTTACAAACCGACTTTTAATTTTCAACCACATTTTTTAGCGTATCACGAGAATTTTTGATTGTTAAACATTTTTTTAATAAAACACCGAATATTCCATTCGTAGAATCCGAGTCTAAGAGAAAAAATTTGTTTATGACAAAAATTTATATATGAAACCGATAAAAACGTTCACCGCCCGGAAACTTGATTTATAGGTTAGGGCAACCAATTACTAATACTCGTATTTTTTACCGATTTTTAGGGAAGATAATTAAACTGACCTCGGACAAAGGTTGAGCAACACGTCCGTCGAAGGCGAAAATAATAAAATCCACACTGGGATCTAGTTTATGTCGAAGCACCTGGACAATGGACTCGCATCGATGCACAACTATGCAACGCTCTCTCTCCTTTGCACTTTGCAGCAATACATCGGAAACTTTTTCACACAATTCACCCGTTGCGACGACCTAAAACTCTAGTTAAATTACCTGTTTCAAATAATGCTTACTGCAGAAAACAAAAGGAAACGCACCAAAAAAGATATTAAGGAGTCTATACTGCTAATATTCTGTCCACAGCTTCTCAGGACTCCCGCCATTATTTAGGATTATTCGCCATTTTCAAAGTGACGCCAACTAACTAGAGGAAAAAAATTCCCTGCAAAACTGCCTTCGCATTAAGTATTTCACGCTGTGACGTCAACGGGCAAGAAGACCGCACGCCGAGGGCCAAGCAATAATGCACATTGCATTAAAGAAATTTAATTTTTTTAATAACTTGGCAAAAAATGATATTTCACCATTAATGTATTTTAATTTTTTTTCCCGAAAGCTATTTAATTAAATAATTAAATCGTAAAAAAATATTAATTTTATTACTCAATTAAACAGCTTTTGAAAAATAAAAAATATTATCTTGTTATCTTCATATACTTATGGCGTAAAATTTTAGTCCTATGCAATTGGTGTTATTGTTTGGCCCTCAGCGTTCAGCCATCTTCAATTGACTTGAATTTAAATATGCAGCTGCGAGTCTAGTGTGCGAGAAAAAATTAAAAATCAGAGTCCATTAAAAAATCTTACTATGTATTTGTAAAATTGTATTTTTTTCATGTAAATTTGTAAATAGGATTTTAAAGACTTCAAAATGAAGACATTCGTCACTGGAGGGATTTGAAATATTTAGAAATTGAAAATAATTTAGCATTATTTTCAATAAGTTGATACTTTATAAAATAGAAATTAAATTTCAAAAACGTATAGGCTCTCAAGTTTAAATATAATTAATTAAAACCTGAATTGTATTTTGAAAATTGAAATCGAAATTTAAAAATGTTTTAAGAATCTTTAAAATAAAAGCGAATCTTGATTGTTTACTTACCTATCATTTGCCCTCCCTCTAGCCTCAAAAATCTCAAAACAAAAGTCTCCGTATAATTTAAAAAAATACATATAAGTTTTCTAAATTAAGTGTGCTTATATAATTTTCACCGATGCTTGGTATGAAAAGTTTAAAATGTCTGCAATCGTAAAGGATCCGCATAGAATCAACAACGTGCATTTATATAAGGCTAAGAACAATTGGTAAAAAAATTGTCTTCAAAAGTTGAAAACTTGGGATTTATTGAATTCTATAAAAAAATTTTTTTTGCAGCTGCCATCCTTGCAGTCTTCCAACGTGCTGCTATCCTTGCCCTCCTCCTTCTGATCCTTGTGATCGCTGCCGTACTCCACCAAGGTGTCCACCAAAACCGAAACCAAAATCAAATCCAATATGTCGTACCAGGCCACCTCCTCATTCCAGTCCTCTTCCTTGCAGGGCTTGTTACGAATGCGTTTTGCCTCGTTGTTGTCCTCCCACATTTGGATAAGAAAGTAAAATAAAATTCTATTGACTCTTTTTTATATTTGGGAAATTTTATACTTATTATACATGACGTCATTATTCAGTAACTTCTCACCTTGCAATCACTTGGGATTGTGCCACCTGAAATTCGTTGATTATTATTAGATTGAGTATTTAAAAGTAACGTCACGCCCCGCCGGTAAAATCAACTTCTTGGTGCTCGTTACCCAGTGGTTGGCAGGCTAACATTGCTGACATAGGCAATTACGGAGAAAATATTTTTTAGCGCGTAAGAAGTTGAAAATTCTGTCGCGGTGTTTTTTCTCAAATGTAGAAATTTTTTTCACAATTTTATATTAATGTATCGTCGATTGTTGACTATTAGATCAAACGAAAAACATTAAAATGGCTCAAATATGAGGTTAGGTTGCCCAGGATATTCACACACTCTAACCTCAAATTTTAGCTATATATTATAATGTTTTTCGTTTGATCTGGCAGTAGTTGTCGATCGACGGTACATTAATATAAAATTGTGAAAATAATTTCTGCATTTGAGAAAAAATCACGGCGACAGAATTTTGACTACTTACGCGCTAAAAAATATTTTTCTTCGTAATTGTCTGTGAGTGTACTTACACCGTACGCTAGACGCTGCTGAAGCTTAACCTTGGAGCATGAGAGGAAGTGAGGCCGTAGGCTTGCTTCTCAACCCCCTCATGCTCCATGGTTAGGCTTCATTAAGCTTGCGACTAGCATACGATGTAAGTACACTCTATGTCAGCAATGTTAGCCTGCCGACCACGGGGTAACGAGCGCGAAGAAACTGATTTCACCGACAGGGCTTGACGTCACATTAAAGATATTTGATTCCGCCTAGAGTTTTTTCAATTTTTTTTAATGAATTGAAATGTTTATTTATTAAATTATCATGTAAAATTATGTTGATATAACATTTTTAATACAAAATTAGTTTTTTTTTTAATTTTGAGAGTGTGAATTTTCAACAGTTAAATCATTATATATACAGAAAAAAAAGAGTTAATGTCTTTCTTGGTTAAAAATTCAACTCTTATTGAAAGTTCGTCTTTTTGGTTTGAAAACTCATCACTTCTGGCAGAAATTTGATTTTTTTTCTCAAATACAACTGTTTGATTGAAAATTTACCTGTTTTGGTTGAGGATTCAAGGATTCAACTATTTTGGTAGAAAATTTAACTATTTGGTAGAAAATAACCTTTTTTTTTAAATTAATGTTTTCGGGTTGAAAATTCAACTGTTTTGTAGAAAATTCGTTTTTTTTTGCTTAAAAATTTAACAATTCGGTTGAAATTTCATTTTCTTTCTTGACTCAAAAATATTTCTTGGTTAAATATGCAACTTTTTTGTTGATAAATTCGTCTTTGGTTTGAAAGTTCATCTCTTCTGGTAGAAATTTAATTTTTTTCAAATAAAAAATACAACTATTTAGTTGAAAATTAACCTTTTTTGGTTGAGGATTCAAATATTTTGTTGAACATTCATCATTTTAGTTGAAAATTCATTTTTTCAACTGAAAATTTAACTATTCCATTTTTTGTTGAAAATTCATAATTTTTAGATAAAGATTCAACTATTCGGTTGAAAATTCGTCTTTTCTGGTACAAAATCAATCCTTCTTAGTTGAAAATTGAATTCCTTTTGATTTAAATTCGTCTTACTGGCTTGAAAATTCATCTCTCCTGGTGGAATTTTTTTTTTTTTTTGTAAAAAATACAACTGTTTGGTTGAAAATTAATCCACGGAGCTCAACTTTATACGTGTGGTGCAAAACTCGTGTATTTCCGCAGCGGAGCACAATGTACTATTGCTGAAAATCCATTTTTTCAACCTGAAATTTAATTATTCCATATTTGGTTGAAAATTAATCTGTTTTAGTTCAGAATTTTAAAAAATTGTTCGAGACTCATCATTTTAGTTGAAAATTTATTTCTTTGGTTGAAAATAATTTTTTTTCAAAAATTCGTTTTTTTCTTGAATTAGAATTTATATTTTCTACTGAAAATTTAACTAATCCATATTTTTGGTTGAAAATTTATATTTTTTAGTTAAAAAGTCAACTATTCTGTTGAAAATTCATATATTTTGTTGAATATTCGTCGTTTTTGATAGAAAATTAATCCTCTTGGCTAAAAGGTCAACTATTTTCAACATTTTTTAAAAATCTATGTATTTTGTTGAAAATTCGTCTTTTTTGATACAAAATTAATTTTCTTGTTTGAAAATTTAACTATTTGATTATAAATTTAATTATTTTCTTGAAAATTAACCTTTTTGTTGAAAATTCATATTTTAAGGTTGAAAATTCAACTGCTTTGTAGAATGTTCAACAATTTGGTTGAAATTTTTTCTATCTTGACTCAAAAATTTTTTTTGGTTGAAAATTCAACTCGTTTGTTGAAAATTCGTCTTTTTGTCTTGAAAATTACTGACTTTAGGATAATTGAAAGTTAGCTGAAATAGTGTAAAAGGTGCCAAAATTAAAATTAAAAGTTTTTTGTTTTGTTAGGAATAATGGAAGGAAAACTGAATTTTCTATTATTTAAAACTAAATGAAAAGGTCTCTGCCTTTTCTTTATTTTCCTTTATTGAGCTATCTATGACTGTGGATATTAATTTTGTTTGAATTAAATTTTTTAATTCATCACTCAGTAATAAACAAGTATCCTAACAAACGAATTAATTAATTCATTATTTGAAAAATAAACAAAAACTAAGAGCCATGATTTTATTTTTGATTTGCAAATGTTTTAGCCATTCAGTCACACTGTCAAAATTCTTGTGTGAACCTTTTTCTTTTAAAAACGCAAAAAAAAATCAACTATGTACGTTGGATTTAAAACATATAAATTAAAATATGTCAGTAGCATTTAAATGTGACAGGATTTATGACAAAGCAGCACTAAAGGCAGTTATTCAAAGGTAAACTGTTTCACTTTTTTTAAATATATATTCTTCGTATAGAGTTAAATTATATTTATTTGTTAATGATCAATTCATTATTTCCTACCAAAGTTTTTTCTTAACACTATCGCAACTCAATTAATAAATAAATAAATGGATGAAGTAATAAATAGTAATAATAAATAATCAAATTATGTACATTATTTGAAATAATAATTTTTTTCTGAAAGTTGTGGCTGCTGCCCTCCAGAGGAACCTCGTTGTCCATCATCAGATTGTTCACCCTGTGAAAGATCTTCAAAAATAAATAATGGATACTGCTGTCCATCCCCAAGTCCTCCAAATAACATGACATGTCTTTCTAAACCACCAGGTCCACTCGACTGTCCATCTTGCCCACCAATGCCAAAATCAGTTCCTGTCAACAACGATTCACCCGGATCTGTTATCAGAACTCCTATGGTTTCTGGAGGTCTTTTTTACATTGGAACTAGTCGATGTTATCCTCTTAAACCTGCAAGCTGTCCACACCCGTGACCTCATTCTTAACTTTGTGAATTAATAAAATTTTATTCAAAAATCTCATGTTTAATATTACTCTTTTCTTGAAGAGGGAGGGAAGCCTGTACGCAAGATTTTATTACACAGAAAAAAAAAGGATCATTTTTGTTGCGGAGCATTTTGCTCCAGCGATCATGTGACTATCAATAAGATCATAATGATCTGTTTATTCGGATCATTTTGATCTACTTTCAGGGTTATGCGTCGGACTATCATGTGTCGGACTAAACAAAATGGCCCGCCAGTTTTTGGCGCGGATGTCATAACTCAAATATTTTGTTTAACCGCGCGCAAGTGAGAACTATACTTAACAGAAGATGAATTCTGTTATCAAGTTTTGTTATTTTTTAACTTTTCAAGAACACTGCACGATCAGAAATAATAAAAAGCTCGCATATGAGCTAAAGTACTCCAAGAACGTCGGTCATCTTGGATTTTTGACAAAAAAAAAATTTTCGACCAAGAAGATTCAATTTCTACCAAGAAAGATGAATTGTCAACAAAATACATGCATTTTTAATTAAATAGCTGAATTTTCAATGAAAAAAAGATACATTTTCAACCAAAAATGAAATTTAAATTTTCAGTTTAAAAAATGAAATTTCAACCAAAAAAAAACGAATTTTTCAACAAAATACACTGAAAGTCCCATATATGTCCGACTTCGGTTCTTGCCTAAAATGGCCTTTGACATATAGCGGACTGACTCGAATGTCAACAATCAGGTCCGTATGAACCATTTCTATGTGATTTTCGTTCGCAGTAAAAAATATTTATTGAATTTCTTTAAATGCTTGTATGTTTTGAAGGATAAACGCTGCCTCTTGTTTTCCAGCGACATTTTTCTAACACTAAACGTAAACACTGAAAGCGAATGAAGCGAAGTAAGGATCGTGTGAACTGACGAAATTATGCGCTTGCGTGACACCGTCCGCATTGTCAGTGCGGTACTGGACGAGTTTGCTGGCTATAGAGTGTCCGCTCTCTGCACACCTTGCGCCCCTGATCGAACGAAATTCTCGGAATAACATATTGCGGACTGACTTACTAGGGGCTTTCAGTGTAGTTATAAGCAATAATAAAATGTTAAACAAATTATGTTTAACCAATTTGGAACCAATCTATTCAGATTATTCCAATTTTTTTGCACACAAGAGACAAAAAAATTGATAATCCGAAATTATGTTTGTTGAATTGCATTAATTATTATCTCACTCAAAGTAAAAACTGGACAAAAAGTTGAAAATTTCAGAAAACCGACACTTTCTAGCATTATTCAAAGAGAAAATTATTAAAAATAATAATAAATTATGCCTAAAGTTATATTTGTTAATTCGAATTAATTATTACCTCACTCCAATTGAGAAACAGGGCAAAAAGTCGAAAATTTCAGAAATAACCGCAACTTTCTAGCATTATTCTAAACGAATATTCTTATAAATAATAATACAATGTTTAAACAATTATTATTTTCAACCTTAATTGATTAGTGGCTTGATTTAACTAAAAAGTTGGAACATTCGGAAAAACCGCGACTTTGTAACTCTACTTTCAGAGAAAATTGCTATAAACAATAATAAATTGTTTAAACAATTTATTTACACATCTAATTATCAGTGAAAAGTAATATATCATGTATTAGAAACAATTTGTACTAAAAGAAACCGCAAGAAAATAATTATTAGCGCCAAAATCTCGAAAAACCCAATTTTTCACTTACGGGGTCTTTTTTGGATCCTGTAGAATAGACTTGGGTGTGAAATTTAAGAAGTAATTTTTTATTCCTATTCTATGGCTAATTGTGAATAGAAATCTTGAAGGTCAACTCGATACACCTAATACTGACGATTCTGAATAAAATTTACAAAAACTTGCAGAACCTCAGAATACACTGGAACCTTGATATACCGCCGGTCTCGGGTATGGCCTGCGATGGCCGAGCCACCCTTCCAAAAATTTCTATGACGTAAACAGTCAGAGCCGTATGAACCATTTCCAGTAAGAATACATAATATTTATTACCTGTATTTTGTACAAACGTAGATTTTTGTTATCATAAAATGGACCGTTTGTTGATAATAAAGACTAGTTCGTGAAAAGAGAATTTACCGCGTGTATTTAAAAATAAATTAGAAATATGCACGCGAGTGTTCGGACTGCCTGATTTGTGGCTACGGAACTGCTCAACTCCGATGAGCTCACAGCGCCTCTCTTTCGGCCCCTTGAACCCCCTCATCGACAAATGCAGCCGGAGGAAATTCTAGGAAGGCGGTGTATCGAGGACCATTGAATCAAGGTTTCAGTGTATTTTTTGTTCAAACAAAAAAAATACGCATTTATTTTTTTGTGGATTCTATCAAATTTGGGGGATGATAGCATTAAAATTCAAAACAAGAAAAATTGGGAAATGAGAAGATAGTGTTTCATAAAATTGATAACAATCACCTTCAGATATTCCTTAGTAAGATATCGTTCAACGACGATTTCGATTTGCTTCTTGCCATGTTTTAATTCCAGCAACTTCTTCCCCTGATTAGAAGCATTTTGATACTCATTAATGAGCTTTGTCGTTTCTTCCATCGACATTTCGCACGGGGACACGCCGTGATACCCCTGGAACCAAAAAATGAATAAAATAAAAAATATACATATTAATCGAATCTTCCTTAAGCTTGAATTTGAATCTATATGAAAAATTCAAGCAGCTAAATCCAAGTGTCCAAAGGCGAGTTTGAAAGAGTCGTTTTAAAGCACCAGAATTTGGAATTAAAAATAAGGGTGCCTACCCCACGAATGACTTAAAATTCACGGTCATTAACCAGTTTCTTCCCGGTCAATTCTTAATTCTTCTTCTCTGAAAATTTTTAAAGATTTCAAAGATTTCTGACTTAGAACAGGGAATGTTGGAAAAGAATTATAATTTTGAGTTGAAAAATCAGATAATTTTTCGTCATAAAAATTACAATTCTGATTTGGAACAGAAAATTTTGTGAAAGAATTATAATTCCGAATTTGAATAGAGATTTTTGTTTAAATTCTCTTCATCTGATTCAGAATTAAAATTATTTTTAAAAATTCCCGTTCTATCTCAAAAATTCTCTGTCCCAAGTCAAATAACAGTTCTTCGCGAAAATTCCCTGCTCTAAAGTGAAAATTATAATTCTTTAGGGAATTTCCATGTTCGAAGTCACAATAACATTTATTTTCAAAAATTCCCTGTTCCACTTTCGAATTATATTTATTTGGAACATTTTCTATTATAATTCAGAAATGTAGTAACTATCTCTTTCGAAAATTTGGAAAAGGAAAGTTTCAAATTGTGATTAATTCTGATATGGAATACGGATGTCTTTGAATTCCCTTTTTCTAAATCAGAATTAAAATTCTTTTCAAAAATTCCTGTTCCATGTGAAAAAGTTCCTGTTCCAAGTCAAATTATAATTCTTTCAGATAAATCCCTGTCCCAAAGTCAAAATTCTAATTCTTTGCGGAAATTGCCTGTCTCAAAGTCAAAATTATAATTCTTTAAGCAATTCCCTGTTCGAAAGTAAAGATTATAATTTTTTATGGAAATTCCCTGTCTCAGAATGTGTCAGAATTATATTTATTTAAAAAAATTTCTACTATAATTCTGAAATATAGTAACTCCCTTTTTCCAAAATTTGGAAGAGGGAAGTTTCAAATTGTGACAAAATCTGACTTGGAATAGGGATTTCTTTAAACTCCCTTTTTTAAAAATCAGAATTAAAATTCTTTCCAAAAATTATGGTTCCATGTCAAAAGTTCCCTGTTCCAAGTCAAATTATAATTCCTTATGGAAACTCCCTGCCCTAAAGTAAAACATATAATTCTATTAAAAAATTCCCTGTATCAAAGTCCAAATTCTAATTCTTTACTGAAATTGCCTTTCCCAAAGTAAAAAATTATAATTCTTTACGGATTCCCTGTTCTAAAGTCAAAATTATAATTCAATACGTGAATCCCCTGTCCACATTTTCAAAATCATATTTTTTTACTGAAATTTCCTGTCCCAAACTCAAAATTATAATTTTTTAAAAATTAAAATTCCCTGTCTCAAAGTAAAAATCATAATTCTTCACGGAGATTCCCTTTCCTGAACTCAAAATTATATTTCTCTACTGAAATTCCATGTCGTAATTTAGAATTGCAATGCTTTTCGAAAATTCCCTGTCCTTTTATTTATTTCCTGTCCCAACTCAGAATTATAAATCTTTTAGAAAATTCCCTACCTGAAAGTCGAAAATATAATTCTTCACTGAAATCCCCTATCCCAACTCAAAATTATTATTCTTTCAGAAAATTCACTGTTCCAACTCAGCATTAGTGTAATAAAATATATGAAACCACATTTAATTTGCATATTCTTACATTCGAGAGAAAAGTCCCGGCCACTGAATCAAATTTCCGGCCAATTCCCGGTTATCCCGATTTCCCGATCAGGTAGACACCCTGAGAATTTATAAAGCAAAGCGCTCGTACTTTAAACTAAATCCTTTAAATTAGCATCTGGACCTTACGACAATAAACGCAGAAGCTATATCTGCAATTGGCACAAGTCGCCAAATCATCATCCACATTCTCTCTAATAACCGGATACTGACAAATCTTCCTCGCACATAGAACTGCATCCTTCATCGTATTTATCGTCTTGTTCAGCAACAGCTCCTCAAATTTTGCAAACATTTCCTTCTTGCAAATATCCTGGATCTCCTTAAACTCAATTTTCTTGCTACAGTCGCTTTTTGGACACGAAATTCTGTTCACGGTCCCCTGGTTAATTTTCGAGTTGAGGTACTGCTCGAGACAATTTCTGCAGAAGACGTGCTTGCAATTCACGAATTCAAGACTCTCCGGTCCCTTCTTCTTCTCAAAGCAAATTACACAAAAGTGGAAAATTTGATTGAACCACAGGGAGTTTCTTTTCTTGTCGTATTCTTCCATCAATTTAACTGGACATCGATTGAATGGTCTTGAAACTCTCAAGTCGCGGTAACTGACTGGTTGGGTGTAGAAAAAATCATCGCTGTGTTTGTGGAGGGTAAAGAGATACGAGATCTCGAGTTTCTCCTCCATCCCGAGAAACTCGAAGAGATCTTTTTTGAGAAAGTCGATCCAGAGGAGGAGGATCTCAGATCCTCGGTTTTCCTTCCAGATTTCATCGAGCTTCTGGCAAGCTTTTGAAGATTCCCAGGGTGGAAGCCAGGAGATGTCGAGGTTGTATTCTGGAGGATTTTTCGTGGGATAGGAAGAAGGGAGTTGTAGGTAAAGGCGAATCGGAGGGAGATTCCGGACGAAGATGCTGCTAAAGTCGGTTGGGTTCGGCGGATTTCCATACACGTAAAACACCTGGAATTCAGGATTCGGAAGGATTGGTTTCAGATCGAATATATATTCGACATCTAGGTGTCCGTTCGAGTAATTGGCACAACGATCTTCGCAAAAAATACTTTGCATGGCGAAGATTTCGTCAAGGTGTCGCTCTTTTGGTCCTGAAATCTGCAAAGAAAGTATTGTGTATTCAATTACATTGTTTGTATTTATTTACATTGTTTAATTTGTAATTTGAATCCATATTTTGGTTTGGGCTGATAGAAAAATCAATTTACGTATTTCAAGCAATTTAAGGGTGATTAATAAAAACTTAATCATTTTAGATAATGAGATTTTCCAAAACAATAAAATTTCCAAACCGCCTAAAATTAAAAAAAAAAATTAAGAGTAACCCAAGAGAGTATGAAAATATGAAACTAAGAGATCAAGGAATGTCTTGGCAGGCTTCGATGTGCTCAATGGAACTAAAAAAAGTATCAAAAAAGAATCTTCCTGAAGAAAAAAGTATCCTTAAAAATAAATAAAAAAGTATTAAAAGAGTAGCCTTTTTACATCAGTCAAAAAGTAGTTTTTTGAATAAAAAATTAGTGTAAAAAGACTTGAAACTAAAAAAGAACGTATTTAACAGGGGAGGTTTCTTTCATACTTTTCTGTATGTAAATAATTGCGCCGAAGATGATGAGAGTTGGGATTTTTTCTTAAATCTCAAAATTCTCTACTGAGAGTTCATTGGATGACTATTAATTTGCCCAAATAAATTTGCCAGAAAAGACGAATTTTCAACAAAATACATGAATTTTCAACTAAGAAAGATAAATTTTCAACTAAAGAGATGAACTTTCAACTAAAATTATGAATCTTCAAACAAAAAAATGAATTTTTAACAAAGTAGTTACACTGTCAACCAAGTAGTTGAATTTTCGATCCAAAAAGATTCTAATTTCAATTCAAAAATAGTTGGGTTCAACCAAAAAAGCCGAATTTTCAACAAAATAGTTGAATCCTTAACCAAAACAGAGTAATTTTCAACCAAACAGTTGAATTTTTAACCCAAAAAGAAGATGATTAGAAGAAATTTCTAGCAAGAGATGATCATTTCAAACCAAAAACACGAAATTCAGCAAAAGAGTTGAATTTTCAACCAAGAAGGCTTTTCAGTCAAGAAAGAAAAACGATTTTAAAAAATTGTTGAAGATTCAACTCGAAAAGATGAATTTTCTACAATGCAGTTGAATTTTCAACCCGAAAAGACGAATTTTCAACAAAACAGTTGAACTTTCAACCAAAAAGGGTGAACTTTCAACCAATAAGACGAGTTTTCAACCAAAACGAATTACTTTTTAACAAAATTGTTAAACTTTCAAGAAATTTATTAAATTTTTAACAAGATAATTAAATTCTCAACCAAATAATAAGATTTTTATCCAAAAGAGATGAATTTTCAAAAGCAAGAAGACGAAATTTAAAGAAAGAGTTGGTTTTTAAACCAAGAAAGATTTTACAGTCAAGAAAAAAAAACTATTTCAACCAAATTATTGAAGTTTTAAAAAAAAGACGAATTTTCTAAAAAGCAGTTGAATTTTCAACCCAAAAATATGAATGTGCTACAAAAAAGTTAATTTCCAACCAAATAGTTCAATTTTGCTTCCTCATAGATGAAACTTTGTAACGATGAAAATTTTAAAACTTCATTTTTTGACATATCTTTACATAATTCGACCTCAAGGAGTCCGTGAATAAAGTTTTTAAACAATGCCTGTTTGTGTATTTATGCGTGCGTGCGTGTGTGTTTGTATTTGTGTCAACAATACTCTTTTTATAATACCTCGAAAACAAGTAAAGCTAAGGTCATAAAATTTGGAAGGATTGTAGTCCTAAATAATGCCCATTATTTATTACGTTTAACACCTGATCGTATAATCATAAATATTTTTTTTTTCGATTTTATACTTTTCTTAAAAATCGTTTTAGATGTGAATTTTTTTGCAATTTTGATTTTATTAGGGAAAAAAATGTATACGTAGCTTTTAATGAAATACATTCTTTTTTAACAAAAAAGTTTTAAACAGTTTTGAAAATGGGGCGGTATTTAGTTGATTTAATTCAATAGAATGTTGATAGCAATCTCCATACAAAAATTTTCATCTTTACGAATTTAAAAATTTTTCGTTTAAAATTAATTTGTTTAATATTAGGAATGTGGCAACATAATGAGTATTAGATTTGTTCATTTTGACCACTTGAATCGATAGATGTATTTAGAAGCACTCTATGACCAAATGAAGTTATGATACGTACAGATTTATAAATTTTTCTAACGCTTGTAAGGGAAAAAATTTCTTAATTTTGAGAATATACCAATACTGCAATTATTAAATTTGATCGCTATGCGAAAAATCGATTGATATATTCAACAGGCCTGTATGACAATATAAAATTATGGCATATACCGATTTGTCAATTTGTTTAACGTTTAAAGTTTAAAAATTCTTAATTTTTGAAATATATGTACCAATATTTCAAGTATAAAATTCATTTGTGTTGGTAAAATGAATCTATTGAATCATATAAAAACCTTCTATGTCCTATGAAAAAAATACTACAAACAATAAATAATGAAAAAAACACAGGCGAAATCGCCTTTTCCATTTCCTCAGACACCTTTTACAATCCAAAATACTCTTTTCCATCCTCTCGGACTCCTTTTGCAATCCAAAATTCCCTTTTTCATCTCCTCAGACTCCTTTTACCATCCAAAAACACCTTTTCATCCCTCATACTCATTTGAAAATCCAAAATCGCCTTTTTCATCCCCTCAGACTCCTTTTACAACCCAAAAACCGCTTTTCCATCCCGTCAGACTACTTTTGCAATTCAAAATTCTCTTTTCCACCCCCTTAGACTCTTTTTACAACAAAAAACCCCTTTTCATCCCCTCAGATCCCTTTTTCAATCCAAAATCCCCTTTTCCACCACCTCAGACTCATTTTACAACCCAAAACCCCCTTTTCCATCCCCTCACACTCCTTTGAAAATCCAAAATCGCCTTTTCCACCCCCTCAGGCTCCTTTTACAATTCAAAAAATCCTTTTTAACCCCCCTGACTCAATAATTCTTCTAAATAATCATTCAATCGGGACGTATCTGTAATAAAAAAACCACTGCAAAATCTTGGAAATTAATAAAGATACTGAAATTAAAAATTTTTTAAATTCATATTCGCTAAAAAAACAACTCAATTAAATAGAACTTTTACTATCAATATAAATTTTTTAAGTAAATGAGTATTGAATGGATTATCATTTTCAGGTATTGCGTTCTCATTCAATAATAGTATATTGTGCGACTCGTGGGAGAAGGAGAAGATTCGGAGAGCGTGGAGTTTGCCGCACGAGAATGGCGAGCGAACACGGTCGAGGACTCTTCTCCTTCGACCACTAGCCACACACAATATTTTATTCAACTACCGCGAGAAATGTCTGATTACGCGGACCTGTTGAGAAGGGGGAAAATAATAGCTTACCTGATTGATTGACCCAAATATAGCACAGTTCTTTTGCAGTTTTAATTTTGAGGTTATGGCTAAATGACAGGGTTGAGCAGCGTTGCCAACTTGGTCCGCGATCCAAAATTTTATTTATCACAGCAGTAATTTATCATCAACATAAAAAAATATATCAGCCCAATTTTTGTCAAAGTATTATTTTTTTATAACAAATCAATGCTCTATGAGGAAGCACAGTGTTCATGAAATGATCACAATCACGATACACCATATAATATGAACGCGCCCATAAAACTACACTTATCTCACGTATCTGTGCCGCCAGTTCTTGTACCGTCTTCACGGTTGTTCACCCTTGAATGCTTCTGTCTCCCCCCTGAGCGTCCCTTGACACCCTATACTCAAGGTCTTCGCTCGGACAGTCAGCGCCGTATCAGAAGTTATTTATATCGCGACTCACTGCGCATATACTTCTGTACATGTGTCGGGTTCAGAGACCATATATGCGGTCTTGAGTGTTTACTCACTCGTCGCTCTTTAATAGCCCCCATTACTGTACTGACCAGACCAAAAAGACAAATTTTCTACAAAGCAGATGAATTTTTAACCCGAAAATATGATTTTCCAACAAAAACGTTCATTTCCAACCAAATAATTCAATTTTCTCCAAAAATAGCTGAATTTTCAACTCATAAAAACGAATTTTCAACAAGACATTTGAACTTTCAACCGGAAAGGCGAATTTGCAACCAAAAAGCATGAACTTTCTACCAAACAAGACGATTTTTCAACAAAAAAGGATGACTTTTTAAAAAAATTGTTAAATTTTCAACAAAATAAGTAAATTTTTAACAAAATAATTAAATTCTCAACCGAATAATAAGGGTTTTAACCAAACGGTATGAATTTTCATACCAAGACGACGAAATTTTACAAAAGGGTTGAATTTTCAACAAAGGAAGATTTTTCATTCAAGAAAGAAAGACAATTTCAACAAAATTATTGAAGTTTAAAGCCAATAAAACGAATTTTCTACAAAACAGTTAACTTTTCAACCTGAAAATATAAATTTTCAACTAAACAGTGAAACTTTCAACCAAAATGATGAATTTTCAACCAGAAAGGATGACTTTAACAAAATTGTTAATTTTCCAACAAAATAATTAAATTCTGAAGTAAATAATAAGATTTTTTAAATATTAACGAAAAGAGATGAATTTTCAAACTAAAGAGACGAAATTCAACGAAAAATGATGAATCCTTAGAAAAAAAAATTGTTGACTGTTGAAAATTCAAGAAAAAAAACAGCGATTCATTTTCAGAAAAGTCGACTTTTTTCAAAATTTTTAGATTAACCCCTAAAAAAACATGTTTTTTAAAAAAAGCTTCAAGTTGTATCTGAAATATTGTAGAACAATAAGAGTTTTGAAAACACCTCTGAAATGCTGAAGCGACTAAAAAATTGAATGACAATATGAGAAAACGGTAAAAGAGTGGAAATCATAGCGATCCTAACCAAAAAAGAAAAACGAATGCTCATTGTCCTTAAACGTATTCCGCCAGAAATAATTGACAGACAAAAGATTATTCTTGACCTTGACGTACCATATTTTGTTCCATTTGGCAAATCTCATTCCTCATAGACATGTTGCCTGCATCACCACTTCTTTATCATAAAAAGACTACGTAAGAGGAAATCCGGCAGCGATTACGCGAATTCTTCGAAACGAGTACTGCACTGTAAAAAAACTTTGCTGAAAATGACGTAAGATTCGTAAGCGCAAATTTACGAAAATATGTTAATTAACAACGATACGGTTGGTAATTTTACGGCACCTGTGTGAAACAAATCAAATAGTCAGTGCTCCCAGGTCTGGGGATTTTTCTGTAGATTTGAAGAAATTTTTACATGTCTGCGATTTTTGAAGAATTTGAAAAAATTTCTTTAAGACCTGAAGTTTTTTCTAAATTGATCATTTTGTTTTAATTTGTATCTATAAAAATTAATTTGCCAAGGAACAAATCGCAACAAATCGGCATCTACGAAATTAGAAGTTGATATTGGTGAATTATCGTTTTCAGTGTATATATGTGGTAAAAAAATTGAGCTATCTTTCTGCTTTTCAATTTCATATGATATTTTTTCAACTATTGATTAGTATTTTCTCCACTTGCGATTTCGCAATTCGACAGAAAAAAATATAATGTCGAAAATTTGAGCTTGAGTTGACGTTATAACCATGGCTACCATGATCCGAACGTCTGAAACCCTGGGCACTTCAACCTCAAATTTTGGGCATCATATTGTCTTCAGAAAGATTGGAAAATTATAAATAGACCAAATACCAATTCACACTTTCAGAAATAATTTTTGTACTTGAAAAGCAGAAAGTTATTACAATTTTTCTCACCACTTATGCGCTGCAAACAATATTTCATTGAAACTCCATATGAACAATGCTTCTTCAGATGCGTGATTGTTGATAATTTGATATGCAAAGTGCAAAACGAAATTTGTTCTTCATAAATTGTGATATCTCTTTGCCTTTCTTAAGTTGAAATTTCTATCCCATTTTTTTCCAACCAACTTACGTTCAAACGAAATATGATATCCAGTTGAAAAATTGGGAAACTGAACAAAAACCACTCAGAAACGTTTGTCTGATCTTAAGTTTTTATAATTATAAAAAAAGATTTTTTTCCTTTTTTGTGATTATAAAAACTTAGGACCAGACAAACGTTCTTTAGTATACGTTTAGTGTACGTGTATGTATATGTATGTGTCTCTATTTTAGAACTTCCTTACTTTACTACTTATCATGAAAAACATAATTTAAAAAATAAATTTTATGGTGAAATATATTTTACTGTTTTACTGCATAATTAAAAAAATAAAATTGTTGTATGTTGCTATTTGAGACTATGTACACTAATATTAAAAAATTCCCACAAATATTCTTGTTTATTTGACATTTCTAGGAATTTTGACCAATTCCAATTCGAAAAAGTTTTCAATTTCGTTTGATCCGAATCGGTAGAAAATTAATTTGACTCGATCCGATTTAATCCGAATCAAACCAAACCAATCCGAACCAAATTTTCAATCCGAATCAACCCGAACTCGGATTGAAATATACTAAATTTTCAATCCAAATGAATGCGAATGAATCTGAGTTCGGATTGAATCGGATTCATTCGGATTGAAAATTTGGTTCGCACTGGAAGCTCGGATTGAATCGGATTGAGTCGAATTAAGTTTTACCCTAATTGGATCGAGCGAAATTGAAAACTTTTTTTGGATTGGATCTGAGCGATTCAGATTGCTTCGGATACAGATTTTGGAAAAATTCGGATTGCTTTGGAATGATTCGGAATGAATTCCTATCCGAAACTTTTGCCAGGGATGTCTCATGGTTACATTCATAAAATTTCCTATGAGTAATGTATTTTTTAAACTTAAATAGCTATTAAAACTTGAACTACAATAATTCATAATAGTATTATTATTTATTTAAAAAATTGACTTTTGAAATCTGAAAAAATTTTTTGAATTAGTCTGCAGATTTTCTGAGGAAAATTTTAGGTGAGCTAAACATTTATTTTTTTGCTAGCTGGCATCACTGGTTACAGTTAAGTTGGCATCTTTTAGTGATGAGACCATTCGTTGAGCGTCACTTATTAATTATATATCAACAAAACTCACCATTATTGTGGATATAATTAAAAAAAAGTATCATTATTCTTTTCACGGTGAAGTTGAGTCTATTTCAGTATTATTTATTTATAAATATATCAGATTTCGCTTGGGTTTTGGGACGTTTATGTACTTTCAACCTCACTGTGTCGGTTAACATCACGTGCTTTACAAATTTCTTTAAAATCTATTTATATAATTTTATATAATATTATATAAAATCTATTTTGAGTTAGTCATCGTTAAATAATATAAACGATTAAATAGTATTTGAGTAAAAATTAATAATTGCAATTCCGGCCAATTCCGACTGTGGATTGATTGATTACGATGCGGGCGTAACATTCATTCAACACTTCATTTTACTCCGTCCATCGAGCGTCCCTTCATGTCTATCGCCTAGCAATGTAAAATTCAGAAGAATTTTTTACAGTGTTAGATTGGGTGAAAACATCAACACTCAGGGGCGTGAATACAAAAAGGGTTATCAATAAAATTTACACTAGAAATTAACATTTTAAATCATTTTTGAAATATGTAAATGTATTTTAGTTAAAAAAGACATTTGGACATTTTCAATAGAATGTAATTTATAGATATCTGTCGACATGTTCTATAGCTACGCTACTGTTGCCGAGAAACAAATTTTCTATAAACAATGGACGATTTTCGGGACATTTTGATTTTTTGATTATGCAGAATCGTTGATAATTATTTTCTGCTGTTTGTTTATTAGATGACAATCGTAATTATGGATGAAATGGGGATGAATATTTCTTCGAAAACCACGTGATTCATCCATCATCAATTTCTCTAGTAAATTAATGAACAAACTCATTCATAATTCAAAACGACCGCTCTTAGACTCCGACCAATCATAACCAAGCATCTATGGTAGGTATTCATTTGTCCAAAATCTCATTTTCCCTAAGACTCATTTTGCCGAAAAAATCACTAGATTCATTGACGTGTTGGAAAAATTGATAGAAGGGCTTCTGCTTGCGAATTTCGATAAATTCTGTAACTCAAATTGACGTTGGGCGGCGCTTTATTAGAAATCTTTGTCGTTCAAATATGCTTCGACTTTTAAATGTGATAGAGTGAAGAGGGAAAGGGAGAAGAGGTTGGATTATTTTAAAAAGAGGAAACTGGTAAGTATATATGTGAATAATAAATACCAATACAGATAAAACAATGTTTAAATTGAAAATGATGCAGATAATTATTTTTTTGTTGTTGTAAAATACACTATTTTGATGGTAACAAATATTTCTAACGTCCTTTTAATTTTGATTAAAATTTAATAATGCGAATTATTATTTAG
>JAUMHM010000085.1:33846535-33865910 GCA_032362435.1 Melikaiella ostensackeni
CCCCCCCCACCCCCCCCCCCCCCCCCCCCGCCCCCCCCCCCCCCCCCAAGCGGACCGCATTTCTACGGCTCGAGAAAGTTTTGAGCACTTTTCTGCGGCTCGTGCTGAAAACATTTCCCTTGCTGTAGAAATCGAAAGATCTTTCCCTAGTTATGCAATATACTATTCTAAATTGCAGAATTTACCATTGCCCCATTTTATATTTTGGTCTTTTGAATGTATGTCTTTTCGCTTTCGGTGCAAAATTTTTGAACCATATTCTTCTATTATAAAATAAAGATTTGAAAATTATTTCTAAGTTATTGAAAGCAGAATTTCACAAAATTAACGTCTGAAGACACTAAAAACCCTCAAATAAGAAAAAAAGCAATATCTCAGTCAAGAGACTAGCGTGGCATAAGAAGGTCAACAAAAGGTCTCACCAAATGACACGTTTTCTTTTCCTTGTAAAAATAACTGCTACGTCGAAAGAACCATAAAACTGCGCGGTTTCAGAAAGTAAGAAAAGGGTTTTTGAGAAACCCACGTCAGACGCACATACCGACCTCAAAGTAATAAAATACAATTTTTAAGTGTCTTGAAACAAAGGATGTAGAAAAGGTGATCGCGATAGAGAGCTCCTCAAAAAAATAAACTATCTTCATATTTCAGTTTTAGTATTTTCCCAGAAGCACAAATTACACAACAAAATCTGAAAATAAAAATAAAACAAAGTCTAAATATAATTTGCTACGACAAAAAGTACAATAACGAAAGTTCTACAAAATGATTTCTGTTCCCAAGCTAGACGGTATTTTCATTACATGCATGACTTCAGCCCTTTTCAATGCCTATGAAACGGGACTAAGGTTCTACTTTTTAGTCCCTTACTCCCTAGGGAGTATAAGTGGCGTCAGAGGCGAATAATGAAAATTATCAAGCGATCAGTTCATCGCATTGAAAGATTGTTTGACAGATTGGACCAGCCCGAAGCGATAAGTTACCATGAATTACACAGTAAGCCCCAGGAATAAATTCTATCTTCAAATTGGATAAAAACGCTACAGCATATTTATCTACTCAAAGATAAAATTTATCTGGTGAAAGATAAAATTTATCTGGTGAAAGATAAAATTTATCTGGCGATAGATAAATATTCATTTGCAGAAAATATTTATGTCACGTGCGTTGCATTTGTCAAGTAACACTCTGATTTGACGAAATACCTCCCTACTGAAAAAATCCTGGGGGAAATATACTCGTGTAATTTTCGGACAGGATTTGCACGAACAAATCCGTGAGGATCAATTGCATGACTCACAGATTTCCTAAAGAAATTTGAAAATCCTCGCAGGGTTTCTGCTGTTAATCGTGTCCGCAAATTATACGAGTATTTCTCCAAAGACTTTTTTAATAGGGAGGTGTTTGACATCGAAGTGTCACTTGACAAATGTCACGCATGTGACATAAATATTTTCGTCAAATAAATTTTTATTCTTCGCCAGTTAAATTTTATCTTTGAGTGGATAAATTTGCTGCACCATTTTTATCCAATTCTTCTTAAAGTGTCTCTAAAAAAATTGCAATATAATAAGAGCACAACGAATTTGAAGCGATTTAAATCTCAATAAATGGCTATAATTTCCTTATAATCGCAGATACGTGTCGTGTGGCCTGGACAGAATTGATCAATTACCAAAATGGAGCAGATGTTTTGTTACTTTCAGGTCAATCTCTATTTCATAAGGTGAAAGTTGTCGATAATAACTATATTGCAAGGTTATTTTCATCAGCTGATATATTAAAAATGAATAAAAATCGAATCTCAATATTAAATTTTCCTTTTCTTCTCTTTAAATTTTTACGCTGGCGAATGACGATTTTAAATTAATATTGCATTTTTACTAATAACCATAAAAATAGAATTGACGTATGGAGAACAAATAATAAGAGCAAATAAAACCCAAACAACTATAAAACAAAAGAATCCCTCGACCTGATCATTATCTGAGAAAATTGCGTAACTCTCTTATTCAGCGAATAGAAACTTGGAAGGATAATACGACAAAAATTCAAAGAAGAAAACTGACGAGACCTCTGAATCATCCTGTTCGAATTTGCATTTATTAGCATTCTTCAATTTCAAAGAAAATGAGACCGAAAGATGTGCATTTTAAATTCAAAAGATTCCAAATGGTCTAAATTCCGAATTTCAAGGCTGTAAAAATGTACGAAGTGTCTCATCGTCCCGAAATTCGGGATGATGAGTCAAATATTTTCATAAGATTGTCTAGTCGTCCAGAAATTTCGGGACGACTAGACGCAGCAAAAAATGTAATGCCTATTTCCTAATTTTAATGTATAAGCTTAAAAACTTTCTTTTCTGAATGGTTGAACTTAAGACATATTTTATTTGCAAGAGCCGCAGGAAGAGCTTTTAATCTGTGAGGTTAAAATTTCTAACTACATACACTGAAACTAAGTTATTATTAATAGGCTAAAATTCTATAATACTCTTCAAAAATCTTCCACTAACATCCATCATAAAATCACATTGCTCTCAATTTTATTTTATTTTTATTAAATTTTTTGAAAAATAATTTCACTGAAAACCAAATTACCAAGAACAGTATAAATAGAATAGATAAGACAATTTTTTTCACGAATAATGATAATCCATCGTTTTGTTGAAAGAAATGTGTCTTTCCGTGTTGAAATTGAAAAAAATTTTCACAGTGCAGAATATTTTTCAGATAAATAAAAATGTAAATTCAAAAAGTCGATTGCGGTGTCTATGTTTTAAAAAGAAAAAGAAAATCAATACAATTTTTACAGTTTAAAATGGAATTGAAATATTTTGAACATGAAATATTTGCTCCATTAATGTTGTGGTGAATTTTTACAAAACGATGGATTATCATTATTGGTGAAAAAATTTTTCCTTATCCATTTTATTTATAATGTTTTTGGTAATATGGTATTCAGTGAAATAAGAGATACAATTTTTTTTTAATGTAAATAAAATAAAATTGAGGGCAATGTGATTTTATGATGGATGTAAGTGGAATTTTTTCGAAAAGTATTATAGAATTTCAGTCAATTAGTAATAACTTAAATTGGATGCAATACAGAGGGAATTATTGATAAAATGCTAGATTCGTGGGTTTTTCCAAAAAAGATATTTAATATTAACAAGATAATGTGTAATAAAAATTTTCATTAGACAGTAACTTTTATTTGATATTAAAGATTTTTCGTTTTAATAAGAAAATGTAAAGATTGGCCAAACAACATTTAATAGGGAATTTTATTTTTATTTTCAGGTATTTTTTGAAATTTTTTGCATTACTAATTACTTATAAAATACCCCTGATGAAGGAGTCTAAACTGGCTTCGAAACATGTTGTTCCCCATTAGTATAAAACAGACGGAAAAAAGAAAGAGTGTGAGGTTGGTTATTGGTTTGAATTATTACCTTTTTTTTGAAAATTGGAATACTCTGAATAGATTGCTTCTAAATAATCTAAATCAACCCAAAAAATAATGGAAATGTGTAATACTGATTAACAAGTAGGAAAGGCATGCGTGTTACTGTGAGATTCATATGAAGAGTCATTTGGTTACATAAATATCGAAAGAATTTTTTAAATAAGCTAGCTTTTTCTTCATATTTCTGACTATTACAGTTTCGTTTTTTCACCGGACCTATTTTATTATTATTTGTGCATATTACCACGTATATTATTACGAATATCAGAATGGGAATTTGAACACTTATTCAGGAGATTGAGGGCCTTTTTTGAAAATGGTCACCGTTAAACCCCAAATAAATATTTCTTCTGTACAATATGCATGAGAAATAATACTGTCAATATAGTTTTACTTATGCATCCATGAAGTGGAATACGTGTAATTTCCGAAGTAGTTTTTCGTGCTGAATACCAATCTGACCTCCGTTTTTTTTTGCTACACGTCAGTTTCTTCAGATTTGTTGAAACAATTTTTAAAAAAATCACAAATTGTGCTCTAAGTTAGTTTAGATAAGATTTTTAACAAAAGTGGTGAAACGATTTCCATGCGATTTTTTATGCTAAACCCAACAACTACCTTATTTCTTCGATAACTCAAACGGTTCTCGTTATTTACTCAGACAAATATTCACTTTAAATAAAATAGAGGTCATTTTTTCGTTTTTTACAACATTTTTTAAAAAGTTTTTAGTTAGAGCACTAACCGTTCGCTAGATACGTAATTACCGAAATTTACGCAAATTCACTGCAAATCTTTGAAATTTACAAAATTATCGGGGATTTACTTGAATTTACATGAATTCCGTTCAAGTCACTATAATTCTCTTGAATTCCTCTGAAGTAAATTAAATTTGTTGGAATTCTCTTACTCCTTTGAATTGTTTTAAAATTCCATCGAACTCTCTTGACTTGAGTTCACTTGAATCCTCTTCAATTGAGCGGTTGGTTGCAAGAACAGCCTACCCAATTACGTGACAAGATGCTCACGAGCTATCTGCCGGTAAAACAGTGCGAGACGCAATGACAGCTGATGACAGCCGAATTGAAATCGTAAACACAAAGTTTTGGGCTAGATGAAGCGTCAAGTGTTGGAAGATCGTGGAAGTTTATAAAGGTGTATGTAATATTTCTTATTCAAGAAATCTTAAGATTGTTTGATAAAGCAAATTTGGATATTTCATTTTAAAAGTGGTTAAAGGCATAAGAGTTTTTGGAAAATAATCCTAAAGTTTGTAATCCAATTCGAGGTTATGTTTACTGAGTTTACGCGTTTACAACGGTAATGTTTATAATTTATTATTTTATTTGTATTAGACAAAGAAGTACTAGTCTTTTAATTTTATAAGTATTAAAAATCGTCAATGTCTTTAAATCCAGCACTTGGCTCTGAACTTCTATTGTAGGTATTATGTACTCAAATTAATATTGTATGAAGAAAATGAATTTGATGTTTTCCAGAGATATATCATATTTGACAAAACCATGTTTGAAACATTTTTCTGATAATTATTTGTATTTTTTAATAATTAAACTTTAATAAATATGTATCCAAAAAAAGGTGTCAGCGATAAAAAATGAAACTGAATAGTTATATCAGAGTAAGGGGTAATTCGAAATAATTTTTTCTCCATTCTCTAAGTTTATAAATGTCTTCCAAGTACGTGAAGCTGTTTTCATTTTTTTTTCAGATTTGTTTAAGTATGCTCGTCCTACTTTTATTGTTATTACTCCGATTCTTGTGACTGAAATCTAAATGCATTTCAAATTTCCAGCCGTAAGATTTTGGAAATATTTTTCAAACATTTATGAATAATGTTTACATTAATATTATTGTTATTTTCAGGTTAGGTCGAAAATAATCATGAGGCTTTTATTGTTCGTGCATATTTTGTTATGTATACGCATTCTGAGAATATTAAAATCAATTTCCTCATTTATTCTTAAGAAATCATATTTATTTACCTAGCCATATTACTTTTTTTTATAAATAGCAATAGCAATAACTCCTCCGAAACTTTGTAAGCCATTAAAAATTCTCTGCACTCTATTTATATTAAATTATATTTACATGTGAAATTAAAAACCTGTTTCGAAAATAGAAGGTACATGATTATTTTTGTTTAAATTCAACATTTGTCCTCGACTAAGGATTTTAACCAGACGTAACAATCAAAAATCAGTTTTATCGGAATTATAATAACGTATTCTTATTTATTGAAGATCAGGAGATTTCCTGAAACATTTAAAAACAAGTTTGAAAAACTTATCAAGGACATTATATCTTTGATTTTCAATTTCGTAACCCCAATCAGCTGGTGATCAGTATCATGGTATTGTTTTCCAGACATACTACCGGCGTATAAGGAAAAGTACTGCCGTATCAGTTATAAATTTATTCATAGGAAGGATGTCATTAATGATGTTTTATTGACCTTAGAATCAGAATGTAATTCGTTTAATGAAAACAAAGTTTTTAACGCAAGTAACATGCAAGTAAAAGAATTTTTGAGGAAGATAAAAAATGTTTTTGTAAATTAAATACATTTTTTAACTTCTCGAAACATTGTTTATTTTTCATGGTTTTTGCATAAAAGCTTTCTTTTTCTAATACTCCAATATGGGTGAAACTGGCTCAGATACTTTCAATTTTTTATTTTTGTATATAAAGAATGTTTTCCGTTTCAGCAATAAGAATGAAGTCTTATTGACACCCCTACTTTAAAATAATATTTCTGAACTACATTATACATAGTATATAGGTTTTATATATGTATATCAAAAATTTCGCAAAGATTTCAGAAATTTCACAAAGATTTCACGAAGATATTAAAGATTGCAAAAGAGTTAACAAAATTTTTAATATTTCAGAAAAATTTCAATGATGTCATAAAGATTTCGAAAATTTCACAAAGATTGCAAAGGATTTCTCAAAGATTTTAAAGATTTCAAAACAGTTAACAAAGTTTTTAAGAATTTCACAACGATTTTAGTGATAACATAAAGATTTCAAAATATTTCAAATACTTTAAAAGATTTAAGAATAATTCAATTAAACAATTATAAATTAAATGCCGTTGAACTGCAAAGTTAAAAAATTTTAACTTTTATACATTGAACAGTTCAAAGATTTCTGGTTAAAAAATATAAATCCACGCTATCATTTTGAATGCTGTAAAATGAAGAATAAATGAATAAATTTTTAAATATTCAAAATTATATCATGTTAAGTAATTTTAAGTTAGAAACATTAAATATTGAACGATTTAATTTTAAATTAGCACTTTTTAAATTGAAAGCTAAATTATTTTAATCTTACGTCGTTTCAAATTAATAACTGTTCAATTATTATTCAGGAATCCAAATTAAGCACTTTCACTCACAAATTAAAAAAATGTAACAATTAAAATTTGTAAAGTTCCATTCAGATGCAAATTGTTTAGTTTTGAATATTTGATTTATAATTGCTCATTTTAAATGCACAGTGAAAAATTGCGAAATATGTACAAAATTGTTCTTTTTTTTAATTAAAAAATTTCAAATTGAATGGTTTGAAGATGGAATATTTTAGTCTGAAACAATATTTTGATAGGATATGAAATTGAGGAAGAGTTTAATTATGAATCTATCAGTTTGAAATTATTTGAAAATTGAAAATAGTTTATAAAGTTTTAATCGAACACTTATATTTGTTCAACTGCTAAGGCTTTCGATTTGATACATTTCAATTTTTATCGTCAAAACGTGTGAATGGTTCAAGTTTGAACAGATTCAGAATCGTCTCGCAAAATCCTTTATTAATTAATATTTACAGATGATCATCTTAAAAATATTTTTTTCTCAAACATTCCCAATCACAAACGCTTTTAACGTTTAATTGTTTAAGCCTTCAAAACTGCATTTTAAAATTCTTTAAATTGAAAAGGTATGCTTAAAAAAAAATTGCAAGTGATTGGATAGATTTTTCTCCTAAAAATTGGTAAAATTCCTGGTCATTTCCCGGTCCAGCGACCACCCTGCAAGGTCTAATAAATTTAATAAAAATTAAATGAATACTTTTTAAATAGAATATTTAATATAAATTATATCACAAATTTTGAATCATAAAGTAGAAAGAAGAAATCGCAGTCTCATAATATAATAGTTTACTTGGAATTCACAATGAGTCAGAGACCTTTTCGGCCGATTAGGAACCTAAAATCTTGGAAGTAGTTAGCCTAAATGCAAGGAGGGAAGAGATTTACAAATTAAACTGACCCTTTTCCT
Source organism: Melikaiella ostensackeni (assembly GCA_032362435.1). Lineage (NCBI taxonomy): Eukaryota > Metazoa > Arthropoda > Insecta > Hymenoptera > Cynipidae > Melikaiella > Melikaiella ostensackeni. Next base: position 33,854,308 of record JAUMHM010000085.1, read on the forward strand.
CTGCTCAGGTAAACTGAAGGAACAGTAATACAATGGTTAAATCAATTTCACATTGAGAAAATCTGAAACTATTATTGAAACTTTGCAGATACCTTGAAAAGATATTGTTCCACAAAGTCTGCATGTACTCTCAGGTATAAAATGAACTTCATCAAATCTAAAGCTGAAAATGGATATAAAAATTTTTCATACTAATTAAATTACTAGCAAAAATAGCGCACTATGTGCGCTTAAAACATGTTTCTTATTGTAATTGCCTAATAATATTATCAAATTAAAATATGTTTAAATTGAAAATGCTACAAAATATAACTAATAAGTCATAAATTAAAGTAACTATAAAAATAGCTTCATCGGCATTCATGAAATTTTAATTTTAATTAGCAACTTGTCCAATATTTTAATGTTTATAGTAAAATCATGAAATTTTGAATCTCTTTTTGAGATAGGTCTACCTTGAAGATTTGCAATTACAGATTCTTCAATGTTAAATGTGTATAAATAAAATTGAAGAAACTTCCAATTTAAATCATCAAAATTCTAGAATTTTTCATTGCCAAACTTAAGACTTGCATAATTTTCAACGATAAATTTTCAAAATTAAAAGCACCTCAATGTTAAAGATTTCCAATTCAAACTTATTCAATGTTTACGACTTTCAACTGAAGATTAATTAATTTGGAATGTTTAAAGTTCAAAATGATGCACTTTTGAACGATTTTTTGTATATTTTAATTTTTGAGACTTAAAATTAAAAATTATTCAATGTTCAAGATTTAAAATTGAAAGTTATTAAATTTTTAAGATTTGCAATTGAAGATTCATTAATCTGGAATGTCTACAGTTCGAAATGATACACGTTTGAATGCTTTCTTGGAACAGTTCAATTTTGAAGACTTAAAATTGAAATTTATTCAAATTTATAGATGAGCAATTTAAAATTCTTACATTTTTACGATTTACAATTAAAGAGTCATTAATTTACAATGATTATATTTGAAATGATGTAATTTTGAATGTATTTTTGGAATAGTTCAATTTTGAAGATTTAAAAGGAAAAATTATTCAATTTTATAAATTTGCAGATGAAAACTTCGTAATTTTTTGAGATTTACAATTGAAGATTAGGAATGTTCAAAAAAAAAAAGAGAAGTCCGAATTTCAACTTGCATTTTCGATTTTTTTTTTGTATGTTTTCACAGAAAAATAAATTTTTCTCGAAAACGGTGTATAACGCAAAATTATACAGAATATAAAAGATGCAACTCATTTAAATGAGTATTTTTGTTGATATTTTTTTATTTAATTTTGTATATTTAAGGAGATATGCGAAGAAAATTCTTATGGCGAAGCATTAATCATCTATTCCACTTACTAGGATGTCTTTAATACAGATTTAAATTATTTTTAGGGTCTTAAAAAACAATTCATATAAACATGTAAAATTACTAGTTTATATTTTGTATAATTTTGGGTTATGACCAGCCATTTTCGCGAAAAATTGATTTTTCTGTAAAGACAGAGAAATTTGAGAAGAGCTACCTCTAAATAATATTCGATTTATTTATCCTTCCACGTGGTTCACTTTTAACCCAAAAGGAACAAAGAAATCGTAAATACAAGATGAGATTCGTACTTCTTTTTTCTTTGGAACACCCCTATTGAATATTTATTTATTTTGAACATTTATAGTTTGAAATGATGTGATTTTAAATGCTTTTTTTTTAGAATAGGTTAAATTTGAAGAATTAAAATTGAAAGATATTCAATTTTGATAGATTTGCAATTGAAAATTCTTAAATTTGTAATGTTTATAGTTTGAAATAATTTAATTTTGAATTAATTATGTATATAAATAAATAAATAATGTATATAAATCAATTATTTTGAAATTTAAATTAACGTAATTTTAAATGCTATTTTTTGAATAGTTTAATTTTGAAGATTTAAAATTACTTAATTTTATAGATTTGCAATTGAAAATTATTCAATTTTTAAAATTTATCATTGAAGATTTATTAGTTTGCAATGTTTATAGTGGAAAAAGTGAATGAATTTGAAGATTATTATTAATAATTGCAAATGCATTTGTATAGTGTGGTAGGTGATCTTCAAAAAATTAGGAAGACATAAAAAAACACAGATCAAATAAAAAAAAAGTCAACAAGTTTTGATTCGAAAAATCGACTGAAATTAAAAAATGTAATGGAATGATCCATCTATGTCAAAATAGTTTCCAAATGGAGTTGTTTTGCATATAAGAAACTGTTTTATACATATATCACTTAAGTGCAATATGGGAAGAATTAATATCGACAGAATTTGAGTAAAAATCGAATAAAAGGCCAAACAACCTAAAAAAAAAAGAATCTTTTTAGGACTTGATTTGACTCCGGTCATTCTGGCATTAAAAAAGGCGGGAAAAAAATCACAGGAGGTACTAAAATTCTGCTTCAGTCTAAAAGCACACTAGAACATCTTTTACGAATATATTTCATAAAGGAAAATCATATAAATTAATACCAGCCTGTAAAAAAGGAGAGAGCAAATGAGAAATAAATGAAAATCAGTTTTTTTTTTGTTAACTTACCGTGTTCATAAGGCGAAAAAGTACCAGCGTCGATATTGATATAAGGGTCTATTTTAATAGATGTTACATGGATTCCGCAACTTTTCAGTATTGTTCCAAAAGAACTGGATATGACGCCTTTTCCTATACCACTTATCACACCTCCAGTCACCAAAATGTATTTCATCTTCGCTCCAGATGTTCACTCTATACTTAAAATGTTTGATCTGAATCAAAATGCTGGAGTACACAAAAAACTGTCTGGCACCAGTCTAGACACGTGTTCGACTCTGAATAAACTTGAACTGAAATGACTCCCAACTGGCGTCGCTGCATAGTCGTCGCAAGGTCGCAAATTACTCAACGCTGATTGGTTCCAGTTTTGTATAAAAGCACTTTCAGCACATTTCATTGATCTTAAGATTTCCGGTTAACTATGAAGCTGTTCAATGGAACGATCCATACACAATCTTTATTTAAGGTACAGATTTCGAAAAGTTGTTCCACATTACCATAAAGTTGAAAAATTACATATAAAAATATAGGCTCATTTTTTTAACATGTTTTTTTAAATGTATGGTTATGTATTAACATCCTGTGAACATATTTTTCTAAGAATCATCTTTAATGATCACCTTTTTTGAAATCGTCAAAAATATAAAACGTATAAAAATTCAGATCGATATACGAATAGTTCGTAAACTTGGCAACGCTGCAAACACTTGGCGGGAAGCCGACTTGTAGCTTTCGCAATTTTTCGTTTCATTTAGGGAGCGGTCATTAATTACGTGAGGATGATTTTTGAAATTTTAGACAACCTCCACCCCTATTGTAAGGATTCGTAAAATTTTTGTGACCTCCCTCCCCGTCTTACGTAAGATTTTGTATTTTTACTCAATATATCATTAATATATAAATTATTTTCATTGTAAATGAAATTTCAAAAGATTTTCAGTGATTTGAAAGGATTTCAACAGATTTTAAAGGATTCTAAAGTATTTCAAATAATTACAAAATTTTTACGGAATTTAACGAGATTTCCAAAGCTTTTTAGCAATTTCATGAAATGTCAAGGGATTACAATAGTTTAGGGTATTTCAAACGATTCCAAATTTGAAGAAATGACCTAGTACAATTTCAGAGAAAATTTCGATTTTTCAAGGGATTTTACAAAAATTTTAAGGGACTTCGAGGAGTTTAATCAGATTTCAAGAGATGCCGAACGATTTCGACGGATTTTTAGGGATTTTAAAGGATTTTAAGGAATTAAGAATGATTTCCGCCAATCACAAAGGATGTTAAGGGATTTCAAGGGGTATTAAGAGATTTCGAAATATTTCGAAAGAAGTCACGGGATTTAAAGGATTTCAAGATATACCAAAGTATTTTTACGAATTTTGAAGGGTGTGTCAGGAGATTTTAATTGGATTTTGAATATTTGGATGGATTTTATAAGATTTCAAAATTTTTGACGGGATTTCAAAAGATTTGAAGGGATTACAAGAGTTTAGGGTATTTAGAGCAATTCCAAACTTGAATAAATTATTTAGTACAATTTCAGAGAGAATCTCATTTTTTCAAGGAATTTTACAAGATTTTAAGGGTTTTCAAGGAGCTTAATCACATTTCAACAGATTTTACGGGATTTCAAGAAATTTTAAGAGATTTCAAAATATTTCAAAAGAAGTCACGGCATTACAAAGTATTTCAAGAGATACCAAAGTATTTTTATGAATTTTGAAGGATATGCTCGGAGATTTTGAAGATTTGAATGGATTTCATAAAATTTCAAAATTTTTGACGGGATTTCAAAAGAGTTGAAGGGATTACAAGAGTTTAGGGTATTTAGAGCAATTACAAACTTGAATAAATTATTTAGTACAATTTCAGAGAGAATCTCATTTTTTCAAGGGATTTTACCAGATTTTAAGAGACTTCAAGGAGTTTGACCACATGTCAATGGATTTCACGGGAACTCAAGAGATACCGAAGGTATTCGACGGATTTTTAGGCGATTTTGAAGGATTTTAAGGAATTAAGAACGATTTTCACCAATCCCAAAGGATTTTAAGAGATTTCAAGAAATTTTAAGAGATTTAAAAATATTTCATGAGATTTCAAAATATTGGAAGGGGTCACAATAGTTTAGGGTATTTGGAGCAATTCCAAACTTGAAGAAATAACTGGTACAATTTCAGCGAAAATCATTTTTTCTAGGAATTTTACAAGATTTTAAGGGGTTTCAAGGAGTTTGATCACACTTCAACAGATTTTACGGGATTTCATGAGACACCATAGGCTTTCGACGGATTTTTAGGGATTTTAAGGAATTAAGAACGAGTTCCGCCAATCACAAAGGATTTTAAGGGATTTCAAGAAATTTTAAGAGATTTCGAAATATTTTGAAAGACGTGACGGGTTTTCAAAGGATTCCAAGAGGTACCAAAGTATTTTTACGAATTTTGAAGGATATATCAGGGGTTTTTAATTGGATTTTGAAGATTTAAATGGATTTCATAAGATTTCAAAATATTTCAAGGGATTTCAAAAGATTTGAAGGGATCACAAGAGTTCAGGGTATTTCGAGCGATTCCAAATTTGAAGAAATTATCTAGTACAGTTTCAGAGAGAATCTCAATTTTTCAAGGGATCTCACAAGATTTTAAGGGATTTCAAGGAGCTTAATCAAATTTCAACAGATTTTACGGAATTTCAAGAGACACCAAAGGCTTTCGAAGGATTTTTAGGGATTTTGAGGGCTTTCAAGGAACTAAGAACGATTTACGCAAATCACAAAGGATTATAAGGGATTTCAAGAAATTTTAAAAGATTTCGAAATATTTTGAAAGAAGTCACGGGATTTCAAAGGATTTCAAGAGATTTCAAAGGATTTCAAGGGATACCAAAGTATTTTTTCGAATTTTGAAGGATATGTCAGGAGATTTTGATTGGATTCTGTAGATTTGAATGGATTTCATAAGATTTCAAAACCTTTCACGGGATTTTAAAAGATTTGAAGGAATCACAAGAGCTTAGGGTATTTCGAGCGATTCTAAATTTGAAGTAATAACCTAGTACAATTTATGAGAGAATCTCATTTTTTCAAGGGATTTTACAAGATATTAAGAGACTTCAAGGTATTTAATCACATTTCAACAGATTTTACGGGATGTTAAGAGATGCCGAAGGATTTTTCACGATTTTTAGGGATTTTGAGAGATTTTAAGGAATTAAGAACGATTTCCGCGGATTAAAAAGGATTTTAAGGAATATCAAGGGATTTTAAGAGATTTTGAAATATTTCAAAAGAAGTCACGGAATTTCAAAGGATTCCAAGAAATACCAAATTGTTTTTACGAATTTTTGAAAGCTACGTCAGGGGATTTTAATTAGATTTTAAAGATTTAAAGGAATTTCATAAGATTTCGAAAGACTTCATGGGATTTCAAAAGATTTTAAGAGATTACAAGAGTTTAGATTATTTCAAACGATTCCAAATTTGAAGAAATGACCTAGTATAATTTCAGAGAGAATCTCAACTTACAATCACAACTTACAACTTACCTACAAGATTTTAAGGGACTCTAAGGAGTTTAATCACATTTAAAGAGATTTTACGGGATTTCAAGAGAAACCGAAGGATTTGGAAGGATTTTAAGGAATTAAGAACGATTTCCGCAGATTAAAAAGATTTTAAAGGGTTTTCAATGGATTTTAAAGGATTTTGAAACATTTCGAAAGAAGTCACAGGGTTTCAAAGGATTTGAAAAGATTTCAAGAGATACCAAAGTATTTTCACGAATTTTAAACGAAATGTCGGGGGATTTTAATTAGCCTGGACACCCAAAACTCAGAACAGATGTCGCCACTCCCTTTAGCTCCTGAGGGCTCATGTTTTCTATAATTTTGTCCTAAGGAGCCAAAAGGAGTGGCGACATCTGCTCTGAATTTTGGGTGTCCAGCCTAATTGGATTTTGAAGTTTTGAATGAATTTCATAAGATTCAAATTATTTCACGTGGTTCTAAAAGATTAGAAGGGATCACAAGAGTTTAGGATATTTCGAGCGATTCCAAATTTGAAGAAATTACCTAGTACAATTTCTGAGAGAATCTGAATTTTACAAAATATTTTACAAGATTTTAAGGGACTTCAAGGACTTTGATCACATTTTAAGAGATTTCAAGGGATTTCAAGAGATACCGAATGATTTTCACGGATTTTGAGGGATTTTGAAGGATTTTAAGGAATAAAGAACGATTTCCGCAGATTAGAAAGAATTTCAAGGGGTTTCAATGGATTTTAAAAGATTTCGAAACATTTCAAGAGAAGTCACGGGATTTCAAAAGATTTGAAATGATTTCAAGAGATACAAAAATATTTTCACGAATTTTTTGACGATATATCAGGGAATTTTAATTAGCCTGGGCACCCAAAACTCAGAACAGATGTCGCCACTCCTTTTAACTCTATAGGGCGCATGTTTTCTATAATTCTGTATTGTTCATGGTGATCGGCATAATCAGCAATTGACTAAACTTGGCACATGCGGGGAAAAATAACCCCCCACTGCGCATGTCCGAAATTTCAGCGAATAGCTGTTCGCCATGAATAATAGAAAATGTTATAAAACGTGCACCCTAAGGATCCAAAAGGAGTGGCGACATCTGCTCTGAGTTTTAAGAGTCCAGTCTAATTGGATTTTGAAGATTTGAATGGATTTCAAATTTGAAGAAATTACCTTGTACGATTTCAGAGAGAATCTCAATTTTTCAAAATATTTTACAAGATTTTAAGGGACTTCAAGGAGTTTAATCACATTTTAAGAAATTTTAAGGGATTTCGAGAGATACCGAAGGATTTTGACGATTTTTGAGGGAATTTGAAGGATTTTAAGGAATTAAGAACGATTTCCACAGATTACACAGAATTTCAAGGGGGTTCAATGGATTTTAAGAGATTTCGAAATATATCAAAAGAAGTCACGGGATTTCAAAAGATTTCAAGAGATGCTAATGTATTTCCACAAATGCTGAAGAATATGACAGGGTATTTCAATTGGATTTTAAAGATTCAAAGAAATTTCATAAGATTTCGAAAGATTTCAAGGGATTTAAAAATATTTTCCAATATTTCAAAGGATTTTGAGAATTTTAACGCATTTAAAGAGATTTAAAGTGGTTTCGGTGTTTTCAAGGGATTTCAAAGGATTTCAAGAGATTTCAAACAATTTCAGAATATTATCAAGGATTTAACGAGATTACGAGAAATTTTACTGTCTTTTGAAAGATTTTAATGGCATTCAAAAGATTTTAATAGATTTAAAAATATTTTTAGGGATTTCAAGAGATTTGGAAAGATTCTGAGGAATTCCCATGAATTTCAAAGAATTATAAGGGATTTTGAAGATTTCAAGTGGTTTCAAGTATTTCAAAACATTTTACGGAATTTCAAAGAATTTTAAAGGATTTCTACTGTTTTTGAAGGACTTCAAGGGATTTCCAGGGAGCTCAATCGTTTTAAAGGAATTTCAAGAGATTATGTACAATATCCATGGAAATCAAAGAAATTCAAGGGTCTTTCACATGATTTAAAATTTTTTAAAAATTAAAAATAATTCTAACAGCCGAAACTGGTTTCAATTAGCATCTTAAAAAAAAATTAGAAAGAGGAAACTTGCGTAAGAAATGCTTTAGACTCCCCCCATTTGTAAGGATATCTAAACCCCCTCCCCACCCTCAGTGGGCCAGGAGACTCTCAAAAGTGGCAAAAATTCAAGAACTTATCGGATTTATATAAAACTTGGTATATGAAGGTTTTTGGGGTCAATGAATTCAAATTCGATGTCGAAAATTGAAAATGATGGATCCAATATGGCGGCCAAAATTTCAAAATTTGTACGTATTTGTATGAAAGTTGGTATAAGGGGAGTTTTTGGGTTTTCAACTTCGAATTTGATGCAAAAGATTGAAAATTTAGAATGACGAATCCAATATGGCGGCCAAAATTTCAAAATTTTTACGTACTTGTATGAAACTTGGTACAAGGGGGTTCTTAAGTCGCTGACTTCAAATCTGATGTCGAAATTTGAATATTCAAAATGGCGGATTCATTATGGCAGCCAAAATAAACATTTTTTTTGCATATGTGTGTCAAACTTGGTATAAGGGGGGTTTTGGGGCCGTTGACTTCGAATTTGATGTCAAAATTAAAAAATTCAAAAGAGTGTATCACATATGTCGGCCAAAATTTTAAAATTTTTACATATTTGCACGAAAATTGTTATCGAGATGTTTTTGGGCTCGTTGATTTCGAATTTGACGTCTAAAAGTAAAAACTTGAAAATAGTGGATTCAATATGTCGGACAAAAGTGTCTAAAGTGGTTGAATTTGTATGAAAATTGGTTTTCAGAGGTTATTTAAAGTTCTGACTTTAAATCTATTGTCGACGTATGTTTTTGATTATTTAAAGTACGCTTTTAAAGACTAATCAGTAAAGATTGAGGTAAACGTCACATGAAGCATACTTACCAAAAAGAGAAACCTACCTACCTTTTCTACTAAAATCCGTCAATCGGGCCTTTTCAAAAATAAATTTCTTTTAAATAATTGAGTTTATATACATTTAACAATATTTCTCAGTTGATAATTATTTATGAAACAGTTTCAGATTGGTTTAGTGAGAAGGAAATGTATGGCCTAGAGATAAAAACCAAAATTGAATAATTGTTGATAAAATTGTTCATGACAACATAAATTGTTGACGTATGGTTATAAGTCGTTACTATATATCGATTTGGCAGTAAATCTAACCAATTTTAGACAAAAAAATCAGTAGTTGAACACCACAGTTCGGAATTCGTTTATGATAATGGATTATAATAATTGTTTATAATAATGAAGTTGAATATTAATAGAATTATTTATGTTCTATGAGTGCGGGTGTAATAATACTGATTAATGGTGCGTTTATTTTGGAATTTTTAAAAGAAAGATGTCATATTTTTGAAAATTTTGAATTTGTCACTTTATTTTTTTAGATATTATTAAATACAAAAAAATTGAAAATATATGCTAGCCAGATGCTAGCATAATGGGGGGACCTACAGCTTAAGGCGGAATCCGAACCACCAGAACCTCGGTAAAAGTACATGGAAAAGTTTCCAGAGGTACCAGCTCAGGGATCGAACCCCGGACCTCTAGTAAGAAGTCTGAGCGCTTAACCGCCTGAGCCACCGAGACTCTTTATTATTATTATTATTATTATTATTATTATTATTATTATTATTTTTATTATTATTATTATACCACTATGCCAAATCCCTTTCGGGGTAAGCGTTTGTATCATTTTTAAAATTTCTATGATGATAATTAATTAGAAAATATCTGTTTTGAAGTTTCTTAAATTTTGAATGCTCATTCAGGAACGTTAAAAATTTGTAAATGTTGTTGAACAGGCGAAAATAATTTAAAATGTGCAGTTTTTATTACTTCTCTAGAATTATTAAATTTTGACGGCCATTAAATTTAAACTTGTTCAGTTTTTGAGGTTTTGATTTCGATTTTCAAATTTGACAATGTTGTCGGCTACTGCTTTAAAATTTTACTTACATACGGGGCATTATTTCTTTACTGCCCCAAACTCAAAATTGATCGGGCTCGATCGGACTCGAGCTTGGGCAAAATGTAGTCCTATCACAGTAAATGCCAGTTGATCAATTTGATCCTGAAATTGAATAAAAATCATTTGCCACGCTTTTATACAAATTTCGGATTTTTTATTTGATCAGAAAATCGCGCGTCAGAATGATCCAATTCTCAAAATCCATTGCCTGTCATGAATTTTCATGAGTTTTCGAGTGTGCGTTGTTATGCCAAGACCAAGTCATGACCGTCTACATGCACATTCAGACCTGAGCGTTCCAAGAAATTTCCTATCATTGTGAATGTATCTTTCTTAATCAAAAATTCAACTGTTTGGTTTAAAATTCATGTATTTTGTTGAAAATTTGTCTTAATGGTAGAAAATTAATATTTTTGGTTGCAAATTCGTCTTTTTTAGTAGAAAATTAAAGTTCTTGGTTAAAAATTCATTTTTTGCGGTTGATTATTCAATTATTTAGTTAAATGTCACACTTTTTGATTGAAAATTAATCTGTTTTAGTTGAAGATTCGAATGTTTCGTTGAAAATTCGTCTTTTTTGTCAAATTTAATCATTTTAGATGTAAGATAAAAATCTTTTTTTGGTCGAAAATTCAACTACTTGGTTGAAAGTGCAACTACTTGGTTGGAAATTCTTTTTTTTATTGTGAATGTATCTTTCTTAATCAAAAATTCAACTGTTTAAATTAAAATTCATGTATTTTGTTGAAAATTTGTCTTATTGGTAGAAAATTAATCTTTTTGGTTGAAAATTCGTCTTTTTTATCAGTAGAAAATTAATGTTCTTGGTTAAAAATTCATTTTTTGCGGTTGATTATTCAATTATTTGGTTAAATGTCATACTTTTTGATTGAAAATTAATTTGTTTTAGTTGAAGATTCGAATATTTTGTTGAAAATTCTTCTTTTTTATCAAATTTAATCATTTTAGATGTAAGATAAAAATCTTTTTTTGGTCGAAAATTCAACTACTTGCTTGAAAGTGCAACTACTTGGTTGGAAATTCTTTTTTTTAAATTGTGAATGTATCTTTCTTAATTAAAAATTCAACTGTTTGGTTTAAAATTCATGTATTTTGTTGAAAATTTGTCTTATTGGTAAAAAATTAATCTTTTTGGTCGAAAATTCGTCTTTTTCAGTAGAAAATTAATGTTCTTGGTTAAAAATGCATTTTTTACGGTTAATTATTCAATTATTTGATTAAATGTCATACTTTTTGATTGAAAATTAATCTTTTTCAGTTGCAGATTCAACTATTCTGTTGAAAATTCGTCTTTTTTGTCAAATTTAATCATTTTAGATGTAAGATAAAAATCTTTTTTGGGTTAAAAATTCAACTACTTACGTCCCAATGCGACCAATCGTACGGAAGTA
>JAUMHM010000085.1:33869609-33882370 GCA_032362435.1 Melikaiella ostensackeni
TTTAGAAATTTCTCTTTTTCAGTCATGAGAATGAGGCTTGAACATAAGTTAAAAAATTGTAGTTCTTGGTCGTTAATGGGATATGCAAAATAATATATAATGTATGTATTCCTTATATCTAAATTTATTGCAATATATTAGTCATACAAAATGTGTATACGTTTTATAAGCATATGCAAAGTAATATATGATTTAAGCATTATTTATCTCGAAATTTATTGCACTATGTTGATTATATATTTATTATGCACAATTTGTATATAATTTATGTGCAGATTACACATAAAGGCGTGGCGTAAAATACAAATCCCATAAAATACTGTGTTTAATTTGCTTCCGATAAAAAAAGTTCTAACCGATTATGCCAAAAATTATCCGGAAAACCTGAAAAAACATGTTTTTCTTGATTAACCTCAAAATTATTGCCTGTATTGGAAAAAGGTTCAAAAGAAAGTTGTAGAACTCTATAAGATATATCTCTTTTGTATCATGCATTTTTTTCAATGCACCAACCTTTCTTGAGAAAAATGAAAGAAGGGTCAATAAAATATACATATAGATCATTCTACTCAAAGGGACTTTCTCGACGTCCCGGTTATTGTTGTCGACACTTTTTATTTTCAGTTGTCGAAAATTTGCATAGTGGTAATTGTGCCTGTAAGTAATGACAGAAAAATTTTGTGACTGGTTCCTATAAATGGAATGAATGTGGGAGCTTCAAATGGGTCATCTCCGAAGCCTTTTTGCCATGTCTCTAATATGATTTTCAGCATTTGTGGCTTTTTTTATTAGAATGTCTTTGCTTTTTGAATTTCCAAGCGGTATTACCTAAAACCACAATGCTCTAGCTAAATTTCTTACGCACTCAATAAGTTTTCAGCACAAACCCTTCGTAACAATAAGAACGTTAGAACTTTATCTTCAGGTTTTTCTCAAAATAGAACAAAATTGCATTATTTTTCTTTAACAGACTTAAGAGTAAGTAAATAATGCTTTACTTTCCATGAAATTAAAGATCATACCTCCTTATTTATTTTTCACCCATATTTGTTCATGTATTTAGAAAAGCTTTTGTAATGCATAATTGAATTCATTATTCTGTTGCCAGTAAAAATTCCGATTCATTTGCGAAGCCGTTTTTTCTAGAGAAAAACAAAATAATTTTAAATAATATGACCGTGATGCATCATAAAAAATGTTCGTATATTGAAAGATGTTAAAAAAGTGTTCAACCTAATCCCGTTGTTTATGGCATTAGAAAATATATGCACTTCGTGATCTCTGAAGTCTGCGGTCATCTCCGAAGCCTTTCTCAATTCCGAAGCCATTTTTGGCTGCGACTCAGAGATTTTATTTTGTTTACAGCCACAGTATTACTGAACCATAATATGAATAAATATTGAATTATGATCTAGAGAGAAATGATTCTTATAACTTAAACATTCATATTTTTGTTAAATATTTGACTTGAATATAAAAAAGTAAAATGAAAATGCCCTCATAAAAATTGATTTTGGCACTACTCTATAGTAACAAAATTATCAATTTCAAGAATATGATTTTTATCTAAAAGAATTGCCTGAATAAACTCGTTATTAATTAGAATTAATGCAGATATACTGAAGGGACATAAATACTTAATTTAGTGTACAAGTTAATTGTTATGAGCAATTTATTTTAAAAAATTTCCCAGTATATCAGTTTGTTGTAGAAAAACCATTATTTTGTGTTATAACTCGTTGTAATTTGTTTGTAGAATAGTATTAGTAACGCAAAAATTGTCATCGTTAGAGAATTTATAAACAACTTATAAAGTTATAAACAATTTTTTAAGCCTCCAAGTCCCATAGGAAGACCAGTTGACATTGTAGAAAATTTAATCCTGGAATGGGAACATTTCATTAAACGACGATTTTTCGTGAAAAATAATTGAAACTTTCTATCGTATAAACACTTGGTTCCAAAATGTGAGTTACAAATAAACTAATACACTCATACCCCGTAGGTGTGCAGTCCTTGGGCCTGGTCGGCACAGTAACAGGGGCTATAAAAATCTAGTTTCAACCGGGTTTAGAGCGATGAGTCAGTGAACACTTAGGACCACATACGTAATCTCTGTTCCCGGCACGTACGAAAGTATATGAGCAGAGACTCGCGATGTAAATAACTGCTAACACGTCGCTGACTGACCGAGCGAAGACCTTGAGTATAGACTATCAAGGGACGCTCAGGAGGGAGTCAGAAGCATTCAAGCGTGAATGATCGACTTATCGGCACACAAATGGGGGGTAGGGGGGCGGCACACTCACGGGTTATGAGTGTAGAACCATTCGATTCTACGCGAGAAATTACATACAGTCCATGTGTTAGACAATTTTTTTCTCAACCCTATTTGTTATGTAGTAAAATCAAATGCGTAAGCGGGTGTCGTACGATGTTGTTGTTTATTCATACTAGATAACCAACAGGGTTGAGAAAAAATTGTCTAACACATGGACTCTACGTAATTTTTCCCGAAGCATCAAATGGTGCTATTAATTTTCCCGTAAAACACATTCTCAAACAAATTCTTTAAACAAAAATTGGCTGAATAACTAAAGACGATATGTCTCCGATAGGTGACAGAAGTAAAGTGTGACGAAGCAGATCCTAAATGCGACAAGACATAACGCGTTCACAACCTCAGAATATTAATCTTGATGTATTATATTATAATGGAAGAAAAGATTAAACCAAAGTAAAAGCCGGAATACACAAGATTGTATCTATCCAAGAGAAACACATAGCTCTTGTACAAGAGTCAGATTCACAATATATAGGACATGTTACACCGAAATCCTCTAATGAAAAAGGTGTTTTCACCTCAATATTAGAATCTCTGCATGGGACTGATTCAAGAGCAGTAGGACCTACTTTCCATATCCAAAATATTTGCGAAACAGGCTGGGAAAGCGCTGTTGTAAATACTGATTGTGAAAATGGAAAGCAAAATCTAATTAAAATCCTGAGTGTTGATTCTGCAGATCTTAGTAATGATCAACAATACTTGCGCGAGGTGTAGACAGCTGTTGAAACACGAAAATGCCCAGATGATCTGGCTGATATCAATCCTGGAGTGATGGTGCACTCAAGATTTCTTAATACTGCAAGTAGAATTTTTGGAGTCCCGGTAGCTTAGGCGATAGCGCGTCAGGCTTCCGAGCAGAAGGACTGGGGTTCGGCCCCTGTGCCGATACCAACGTAAATTTTTATATGCACTTCCACCGGGGCCTCGGTGGTTGCAAAGCCACCTTAAACTGTAGGGTCCTCTCAAGAGAGGCTGGTGACATCCCGGGTGAAGGATTTCACGCGGGAAACATTCTTGGGGGTAACTAGTCGATTTTGAAAATCCCGGAAACGAGTTGGCGATCTCTTTGCGAGAAAGGTTCCATGAGGAGACTACTACTAGGTGGTCGCTGTTTCATTCCGAGAATAGTTAAGGGTGTGACACAATAGGCTTTATAGCTTGAGCGCCAGGGGAGCTCTATTGAGGATTCCCGCCCGTCTGTACAACAACTACAACAACAACAAGCAGAGTTTTGAGAAAATATATTGTTACTGATGATCCGTCCTCTGAACTAATCACGCTGGCTGTTTTCATTTTCCGAGTTTACGTTTCCATGTGATTCACCATCAAGCTATACAACTCCATATCACAAGGTGCTTGGGTTCTTCTTAAATTGATTCGTCTAACAAGGTACCTGCCTATAAATCTGAGGAAAGTAGTGGACAAGAGGGTTCAAAGAAATGCCTCTTTCGCACACTTGGAGGACACTCTTTGGTCATTGTTACTGATGAAGAGCTAGAGGTACGACAGAGAGGTCGAGACATCATAGTAAAAGCTAGAGAAACAGCTAACACCTCTAAAATTTCAACAGCCGTTCATCAGCAACGAAAGCGAGGCTGGGCAAAAAGAGAAAAGCTCAATCCAGTCGTAAAAAAGTTCTTCGACCCGAAATTAAATTTTCAAGCCACAAGTTATACGGAACTTGTGGACTTGGTCAAAGGGGCAATTATAGAGCCGTCTATGCTAGCTCATTTAACAGCAGATGAGCTACAAATTTTAACTGATCAACAGGATACTCCAGCATTCGAGTTGAACAAGTTCCCCTGTCTGACGCAAGTGGTTGAACGAACTGTCAAAATCATTACTGGAGAAAGTAAGCCAGTCACTAGTGAACAGAGGGATGGCTTGATTAAACCTACGCTAAAGTCCAGGCAAATTTTTCTCACTTTCAAGACGAAATCGCAGTTGAAACTGACGTAAATCCAGATTATACACACGTAGATGGTTGGTTAGGGTAGGTATTGGGTGGGACTGTAAATGCAGTTGCACTCAAACCGCGGTTTCAGTCCAGTCTCGGGGGTTGTCTTCAAACTGTTATGGTCCAAATCGGGGGTGTGTAGTTGTGCGCGTGATTGCACATAGCACTTACATTAATGCGGCTTACGCTTAGTGGACTTACTAAATTTCTCTGGAAATGAATGAATGCTCGTACTTACAATTCTGGTATCACGAATTTCAAATAAGTAATGAAAATTTCATAATTGTTATTATTTCTTTGAAATTCTTGATGACGGAACTGTAAATGCTAGCATTCATTTATTCCCGGAGAATTTTAGCAAGTTAATGTGCCATGTGCGGTCGCGCGTAACACTGCAAACACTAAGCAAAAGTTATTCAAACGCATATCCTTCAACATTATGTACAGGTATGTGGACTGTAGTGCAAGGTGCAAACTTTAATTTGAGACTTTTTTGAAGTCTTTAGCACGCTAGGTTCATGTGCTACGAATGTTTGAAAATGGTCGAAAACTCGTTTTATTAGGGGCGAGGAAGGGGGATTACCTAAATTTAATCAAAAACGCGATAAGTAATAATTGGGCCCGGATTCGTCATCAGTGTACAAAAATTCATCAGAAATGCTCAGTCGGATTAAAAGACAAAATCTATGCATGCCCATAATGTACGTAGTAATTGAGTGAGGATCTCAAAATATATTTTGAAGGACCCTTGAAATTATCACACACAATTTTCAGTTTTTGTTGCTATATTTGAGTGGGGATCTCAAAATAATTTTTTTCTGAAGAATTTGAAAAAAAGCAGCTCTAAATTTTCGTTTGCTGTTAATACATTTTTTTATTGTTTCGTATTTTGGTTACATGTCCCCCCAAATTATCAAACACAGTTCTCAATTCTAACTGCTATATTTAAGTGAAGATCACAAAATAAATTCATTCATCTGAAAAACTTGACCTAAATTTTTGTTTATCGTTAATGAAATTTTATTATTGTTTGCTATTTTAGGTCGAAGGTCCCTTCGATTCATCACATACAATTTTCAATTCAAATTGCTATATTTCAGTGGGGATCACAAAACAACAATAAGAAAAATTTATTAACAGCGAACAAAAATTTGGAGCTAGTTTCTGTCAAATTTTACAAAAAAAGAATTGATTTTGAGATCCCCACTAGAAGATAGCAACCAAAATTAAAAATTGTGTTTGATAATTTGGAGGAGCGTGTAACCTGAAATACCAAACAATAAGACAATTCATTGAAAATTAACGAAAATTTGGAGCCAGTTTTTCTCAAATTTTTCAGAAAAAAAATTGATTTTGAGATCCCCACTGAAATATAGCAACTAAAATTAAAAATTGTATTTGATAACTTGAAGGTACCTCCAACCTAAAATACCAAATAATAAGAAGAATTTATTGACAATAAACAGAAATTTGGAGACAGTTTTTGTCAAATTTTTCAGAAAAAAAAATTGATTTTGAGATCCCTACTAAAATATAGCAATCAAACTTGAAAATTGTGTTCGATAATTTAAAGAGACCTTTAACCTAAATCTCAAACAATAAAAAAATTATTAACAACAAAAAAAAATTAGATGAAGTTTCTGTTAAATTTTTCGGAGAAAAATTGATTTTAAGATGCTCACCAAAATATAGCAACTCAAGTTGAAAATTGCATTTGATAATTCAAAGGAACCTCCAACCTTAAATACCAGAGCAGAAAAAAATTATTAAAAACAAACAAAAATTTAGATCAAGTTTCTATTAAATTTTTCGGAAAAGAAATACATTTCAAGATCTCCACTAAAATATAGCAAATAGAATTGAAAATTGTGTTTGACAATTTGAAGGGGCCTTCAACCTAAAATACCAAGCAATGAAAAGAATTCATTAACAACAAACAAATATTTAGATCAAGTTTCTGTCGAATTTTTCAGAAAAAAGGACTTGATGTTAAAATCCGCACTAAAATGAAGCAACCAAAATCGAAAATTGTATTTGATAATTCAAAGGTACCTCCAACCTAACATAATGAACAATAAGCAAAACTATCAACAACAAACAAAAATTTAGATCTAGTTTTTGTCTAATTTTTTTGAAAAAAAAATTATTTTAAGATCTCGACTGGAATATTGCAATTGAAATTCGAAATAGTGTTTGACTATTTGAAAGGACATCCTACCCAAGATAACAAAGCACAAACAAATTATTAACAACAAAAAAAAGTTTAGATCAAGTGTCTATTAAATTTTCCGGAAGAGAAAATTTATTTTAAGATCTCCACTAAAATATAGCAATTAAGATTGAAAATTGAATTTGACAAATGGGAGCGACCTTCAACCCAAAACATGAAGCAATGAGAAAAATTTATTAACAACAAACGAATATTAAGATCAAGTTTCTATCGAATTTTTCAGAAGAAAACTTGATTTAAGAACCCCACTAAAATATAGCAGCTAAAATCAAAAATTGTATTTGATAATTCGAAGGGACCTCCAACCTAAAATAACAAACAATAAAAAAAATTATTAACAATAAAAAAACATTTAGATCAAGTTTCTGTCAAATATTTTGGAAAAAAGTTATTTTTATATGTCGACTAAAATATAGCAATTAAAATTGAAAATTGTGTTTGACAGTTTGAAGGGACCTTCAACCTAAAATACCAAGAAATAAAGAGAATTTATCGACATAAACAAAAACTTGAAGCCAGTTTTTGTCAAATTTTTCAGAAAAAAATTGATTGTGAGATCCCCACTAAAATATAACAATTAAAATAAAAAATTCTTTTTTTATAATTTGGAGGGACATTGAACCTAAAATTCCAATCAATAAGAAAATATATTAACAACAAACAAAAATATTTAGATTAAGTTTCTGTCGAATTTTTCAGAAAAAAAACTTGATTTTGAGATCGCACAATATCTCGCAATCTCACAATCTCACAATAAAGTATAGCAACTAAGATGAAAAATTGCATTTGGTGATTCGAAGGGGCCTCCAACCTAAAATAACAAACAATAAGAAAATCATTCACAACAAACAAAAGTTTAGATCAAGATTCTGTCAAATTTTTTCGAAAAAAAAATTTATTTCAAGATCTCCACTAAAATATAGCATTTGAAATTGAAGAGAGACCTTTAACTTTAAATATCAAACAATAAAAAAAATTATTAACAACAAACAAAAATGTGGATCAAGTTTCTGTCAAATTTTTCAGAAAAAAAATATTTTTGAGTTACCCACTAAAATATAGCAATTAAAATTCAAAACTGTATCTTATAATTTGGAGGGCAATTCAACCTATAATTCCAAGCAATAAAATGATTTTTTCGAAAATAAACAAAAATGAGGAGCCAGTTTTTTTCAAATTTCTCAGAAAAAAAATTGATTTTGTGATGCTCACTGAAATAAAGCAATTGAGAATGGAAATTTTATTATATAATTCAAAGAGACATTTAGTTCAAAATAACAATCAATGAAAAAAAAAATTATTAATAAGAAACCAATGTTAAGATCAAGTTTCTGTCAAATTTTTCGGAAAAAAAAATTATTTTAAGATCTCCACTAAAATATAGCAATCAAAATTGGAAATTGTGTTTGACGATTTGAAGGGACCTTCAACCTGAAATGCAAAGTAATGAAAAAAAATTATTAACAACAAAGAAGTATTTAGATCAAGTTTCTGTCGAAGTTTTCAAAAAAAATTCATTTAAGATCCCCACTGAATTATAGCAACTAAAATCAAAAATTCTATTAAATAAGTCAAAGGGACCTCCAAAATTAAATAACAAATAAACAAAAATTATCAAGAACAAAAAAAAATTTAGATCAAGTTTCTGTCAAGTTCTTCGGAAAAAAATTTTTACTTTAGGATCTCCACTAAAATATAACTATTAAAATGGAAAATTATGTTTGAAGATTTGACGGGACCTTCAACCCATAATACCATGTAATAAAGGAAATTCATTAACAACAAACAAAAATTTAGATCAAGTTTCTGTCAAGTTTTTCGGATAGAAACTTTTATTTTAAGATCTCCACTAAAATATAACTATTAAAATTGAAAATTATGTTTGAAGATTTGACGGGACCTTCGACTTAGAATACCATGCAATGAACAAAACTTATTAACAAGATACAAAAATTTGGAGCCCGTTGTCAAATTATTCAGAAAAAAATTGATTTTGAGATCCTCACTAAAATATAGCAATCAAAATTGAAAATTGAGTTTGATAATTCGAGGGGATATGTACTCTAAAATAGCAAACAATAAAAAAAACATTTATTAACAACAAGAAAAATTTGGAGCTGTTACATCCAAAAACTTTACAAAATTTTATGTAACGCCTAACTAGGTGTAAAACTACCTTACCTCACGTAATTCAGACAAACATCATTAGCTATAAGCGAGCGCATTAGTAGTTTTGCGCTAGATAACGATCTTACTATGGTAATTGTAATACGGCCGATAATATAGAATCTGTAGGGTAATTAAAGTATGTTACCATGTGTGGATAAAGACTCGGTGAGTAATGATGACTCAGCGAAGTACGGTAAATGATTGAATCGGATAACGAGTTCTATCGACACAGGGTAATCAACCTTGTAATTATTATCATGTGAATGCATTCATATACCTGATACCTTAAACAATATTCATTTCAAAGTTAAATCTTATTACATGAAATATCAATGCATGCACGTGTTTGAACCAATGTCATACTTTAAGGATACATATCATATAGCATTTAGGGATCATTCACAAACTACGTGACGCCTTTTTCTTTTGTTTAAATAAAGATGAAGATATAATTTCCGTAAAGAGAAAAAGAATACAACGATATAAACAAAAGAAAAACGCGTCACGTAGTTTGTGAATGATCACTTATTTAATACACACGTCGTGAAACATACGAAGTGAGTAAAGCTGTACATAGTCAGACCATGATGTAATCAAGAGAGCCTGACTATGAAAGTGAATGCAAGTACTCGCATACGAGTTTAGTCAAACGCATTGTAATAGAAGGCGTCTGACCAATTACGAATAACTTAGTTAAGATTAGCATATAGAATCCGTATTCCAGAAAGATCGAGAGTAGAGGCGCGCTAATAATAGCCACCACGGTAGACAAGCGATGACCGGAAGCATCAGTGATGTGATACCCTTACTCATCATTATTAGTCACTCGCGAGAGGCATTCGAGACTCAATGTCAAGAGTGGGGATATGTTAATTATCTTGTTCGTCAAACTTAACATACAAGTCACCCTTATGAAAACTTCTAAGAAATTACGGACGTGCCGAAGCATAGTTTTGCAAGGAACGTGCCAAAGCACAGATTTGCGCCGCGCGTGACTTTTAGTATAAACTCAACTCCCTATCCTTAGCATGGAGAACCCTCCCTATAAAAGCTCTAGATTTTCCCCTGGTAGCCTTTTATCTTTGCGAATACAGCATTTATCTTACGATCTTTACGTATTCAGCAGTCACTGTCAACTCGTACTACGAAGTACGAACCGCCTTGACTAAGTCGCGTCTTTTACATCATTGTGACCAAAGTAACTCTCTGAATAAGTCGCGCACTTCTGCATCACCGCGAAATAGTTAATGTAGTAACGAGTATTGTGAACTAAAGTCCCTTCAGCTGAGACTCTCGGTCGTCGTATGAGTCTCATCCGGATAAAGTCCGCTGTGTTCAACGTCCGTAAAAAGAACTCAAGTGTGGATTCAGTAGCTGTTTAGGACCGTGTATCGCTATAACTCTAGTGAACAGTGCTTGTGCACCTTTTCACTATCTGAGTCACTTCCAAGTAACTCACACCAACATCCGGTACAGTTCCGTCGCTGCTCTACAAAATATACGGAGATACAATCGACAAGACAACCTCTCTTGCCCTTTCTGGAATTGGAGGGTAGACGTAAGTCAAATATATGTAACTGAATAATTTTTTTCTTTACTTTTAATAAACATCTATTATTTTAACTACACTTCTTTTCATTTTGAACACTATTTGAACGCAATCCGCATAGGGTTGTGAGTGACAACGAACCCACAAACAAATAAAATATCAGGCCTTATCAATCTGACGTAATCAGCAACACTGGTCTCTCTCTCCTTCTCAATTTTTCCAAACTACCCTCGCCTTTTGCTCGGGACGTGACAGCTGATTTGGTGGCAGTGATGGGATAGTCACTTTTTGTTTAAATTCAGTGTTTTCTTTTATTAAAATTCAAAATTTAAACTCAGTGTAGTATTAAGATAGAAATTTTGCAAAAGCACTCGAGAGTATTAGTCCTTCTTAGATTCGCTGCACGGTCACCTTCGGGGCAAGGCAAAGTTCGAAGTGCGAAACACCGGGACATCAAACAAACCAAAAACTACTAAAACTACATTTCCAAAATACCCATCCTGCTTGTGCTTTGTGGCTGAGCATCCTGCCTGTGCTTTGTAGCAGGGCATTGTTACCAAAAACTATCAAAAACTACCTACAAACCACCTATCCACTTTACAAATATCTCATATTGAATGAATTCAAACTCAACTCATAAAAGTATCAAACGCAAATTCAAATCACGAGGAGGTAAAAAGACCAAAGAAATTTTCGATAAAATAGCCATTCCAGATTCAGAAGATTGTGTTTCAACCTCGGATTCCTTACCAGTAGTGACTACAAAAGAAATCCAAAAACAAATATCGTATTCGTTGAACCAAAAGCCCTAGATTATCATTTGGAAAGCAAAGAAATAAAAGACGATAACAAATTTCATCAAGTATTCAGCTCATTGCTCACTAGGGCGGAAACCTTTATATCAAAAGAAAGTTCAAAAACAAGCCAAGAGAAACCTACAGTACTAAAAATTGAAGAAGTGAACTTGTTATAAAAAACATATTTCGCTCATCGAGATATTTCAAAATTTAATTCAGATTCATGAAGACAGTTCATCTCATTCAACTTTCAAATTAGCGAAACCTCAACAGCAAAAACTTATGCCTGAATCTTGTACTTATACGGAAACTAAGCAAAGTTCCAAGACAAAAGCTTCCATTTATGCAGATTATCTTAAAAACAAGGGCGGTGATTTCCTTTACGATCCCTCGCTTCACACTAATCTGATTCAAGAGGAAAAATTATCCTGTTTGCTGAAATAAATTATTCAAAAATCTTCATTTATCCAAAAGCCAAGTTATCAACAATTGGAATCATTCAAATTCCAATTTTAGATAAAGTGATTAATTTTAACGTAATAAAAACAGAACTTCCACCTGGAATATCTGGAGTTATTGGACGAGATTTCCTAACTCAGTTAGATTTGTTAATTCCCGAATTCAGTAAATAAGAGATTTTACCCTCAATTTCAAGCAAGCATATCGCAAAATGCCTGACGATCCCAATTAAACTCAATTTACCGGCGATATCAATCGCACTCTCAGTGAGGCCATGATGACTTCCATGGCTGAGTGTTTCACCATACAACAAGGGGTAGCAAACATCCCCTGTTATGATGGTAGAAATATGCCTGTTAGAGATTTTATACAAGACATTATAAACGGAGAATCCTCAGTGCCGGCTAACTGCAAACCACAGTAGCTCAAGGCGGTATTAGCCCGATTAAAAGGAGCGGCTCGAGATAGTATTCATGGGAAAACTTTTACAACCCTTAATGATCTAATCAAACACTGAAAACAGCGATTCGCACCCCGTAAGAGGTAATCATGGTACTTACACGAAATTTCTACCATACGAATGAACCGTGAAGAAACGGTCAGTGAATTCTTCGATCGAGTTATTCTTTTAAAATCAGGTGCTCAAGCGGCTCTTGAAGATAAATATGCAAACGTGGAACAGTTACTAGCCACTCTTAATGACTGTGCTCTAGAAGCCTTCAAGCGAGGTTTGCCGGACAGTATTTCGGGCCTGGTAGAGGCACGCCTCGACAAACCACTGGATATCCTAATCCCTATGATCCGCGTGGAGGTGTAAACACTCCAACCCGCTTACAATCTCCTAGCCCAACGAACAGCGACACTTTAAACTACAGCTTCGCTCGCCGTACGGGCGCAGCAACGGGCCAGGCGTAGGAAGAGCATCCGACGAGCGTGAGAATCCTAATGAAGTTAGAAAAGTCTTCCAAACAAAATTCAATCTAGAATCCCCAGCAGTAGAATTTTCATCGCCTAATTTCAATAAATCAAAAGTTTCATTTTTAGTGGACACTGGAGCTGACATAAATGTATGGTAACTTTTCACGTTGTATCGCCAGATTTTCCCATTCCTACAGATGGAATTTTAGGACTAGAGTATCTCCGACAAGAAAAGGTTAAAATTTATTTTGGCATGACCATACGAGGTGTGACAATTAAGTAATGAGACTGATTATACAAAAACCATATATTTGAAAATTATTGTACAACTCTTC
>JAUMHM010000085.1:33884552-33906057 GCA_032362435.1 Melikaiella ostensackeni
ATTTTAGTACAAAAAGTGGCCGCTACCGCCTTGTGAACGCGCTGCTAGATCGGTTTCTCTTGCTTCTTCATCTGTCAATATCAGAGGTTAAGAGATTAAATATCATAGGACTCAATATTTCTCCTTGTAGGACACCCTTCATATCATCCTTCATCCCCCACTTTCATACGGATTGAAGCTCTCTCATGCAAAATTTTCAAAATTTTAATAATTTTTGAGCTAACACCCAAGTCACAAAGTTTTGTCCAAATAAGGGCATGGTTGACTGATGGAAACGTCCGTGAGAAATCAACTACTATAGCATAGAAGTGCCTATCTTTTTTTGTAGATATATTTGTGAGATAGCGGCTAAAGTAAAGATATTATCAACACAACTCCTCTTCCGGTGAAAACCCGCTTGTGCTTTCGGTATAATGTGACATTTAGATCCTCATTTTTCTAATCTAGCCAGCAGGATTTGCGTAAAAATTTTTTAGGAGCGACTTTAGGAGAGCTATAGATCTAAAGTTATTGGGATAAGTAGGAACATGTTTTTTGTAAAGCATATGTCAGGGATTTTGTCCAAACAAGCGGAATATATTTATTTTCAAATATCTTGTTGAATAAGGATTCAAAGTAAAGGAGCCAATCAGCCAGAAAATGTTTGTAAAAATAGTTTGAAATCTGATCTGGCCCCAGGACCTTATTTAGTTTAGTTTTGTTGATTGACGAAAGGAAAAATCTGATGTAATGCTGCTATCTAGTAACGGGTGGCGAACATCCGTAAACGATTAGAGTTTGATACGATTTTTTAGCGTTAATGTAAGCCAACTAAGCCTCGTGAGAGAAGTTCGCCTTGCTAGCTCTTTTTAATGCGCTAAGTATGTAGTACTATTTTGGCTTGTTGATAATCAATATCAAAGCAAGGTTTGTCACGTTTAGGTTGACCACAAAAATTTTTCCTCTCTATACACATCGGCTATTCAAGTGCTATCTGTATATTATTTCTGTATTGGATAGAGTTCATTCGAAAAGCCTTCTTGATTATTATGATTTCACCTCAGACATGTCAGTGTCTTTTCTTTGTTTACCTTCGAAATGTTTGTCTGACCGGCTGAGGCAGGAGAACAACAAGGGGATATTATGACGGGGAAGTGATCAGAGATCGATGTAGAGTGATTCACCATCAGGTCATTAAGTAAACCCAATGCCTCAGCAATACCCTAAACCAGATCGTTGGTGTTCTTCCCTCCTGCATTAAAGAAAGTGAAATTTGCTGGATTGTCACCCCGCAATCTACCGTTTAATAAATAAAATTCCTTTTCCTTCATCAGCTCCACCAGTCGTAGTCCCCTCTTATTGTGTACAACATCTTGGCTATTCCGATGGATACGAAAATTCGTGTAAGGAAACATGTCAGGAGGACCCTGATGCAAACGACCTACTCTACAATTAAAATCGCCATAAATAATGGTAGTAGCGTAATTAAATTTGTCTGATGGAGCACATAGAGTTTCTTCGAATCAGTGTCAACGGCTGGGTTAAAGCAACAAATTCCTCATACAAAATTTATTTTCTTTGTGCTGGTAATTCGAAGTAGAATCTAATATTCCGTTTTGTCAATAAGCTCGCAGTTTGAATAGGATTTGTTAATAAGAAGAGCCAGGCCACCGCTTGCTCTACCTCTTGATTTTTCGTTTAAGGCGTTAGAGAAGATATAATGACAGTCATAAATATCATGTAGATTTTTTGGCATTTGAGTAAGCCAGGTTTCAACAATACCTATAATGTCAAAGTTTTTAAAATTAATACAGGGCTAACAAATAAAACTCTCAATTTTCCACGTATAAACTTGGTTATTGTTATACAACACGTTGAGTCTTAGGTACAGTGTTACGTAGACGTAGCCGAAACTCTGATCGAGTATGTGACACAGTTGTTACAAAATGAATAATTCTACTTCTGTACACATATAACGACTTTTGATTCGAGCATTTTGCTCTAGCACCCTTGCGATTCAATTTTCAATCCTTTTAATCTACTCCACCTTTAAATTTCTTTCACCTCAATAGCTAAATTCGAAAAAAATTGTAGCAATTTTCAATTTCTAAAACTAGTCCAGTCACATTAGAAAAAAAATGGTCATTTGCTGGAACAAAATATATCCAGCAATGTTCTTAAATACTTTTAACCTTGTATCTTACACTTTTTACCTATTTTTTAATCAGAAGCAATTATCCAAGCAAACGTGTTAAAAAATCGTTTCAATTTTCATCGGTCCCAAAGAGTCGAGAGTTGAAGTATTCCATCAGAACCTCCACCCAAAAGATTCTAAGTCAAAAAAATTGACGTGCATATTTTTTTCCAGCAGAAATCCAAATTTGACTGGACGAAACATATTCTCTCGATCAATTTTTTTTTCAAAGTAAAACAATCATTCTTTCATAAAAATATCACTGAATCTTGTGAAACTAATATGTAACACTTACGTGATATTTATACAACGGAAACATAAGATATACAAAGTAATATTACACAAAGTAATATACCAAGTAGATAATAGCGTGCATGACAGTTACATAACATTTATGTAACAGTTACATAACAGTTGCATTAAATTTAGAGATTACAATACAGTTACGATATAGTTGCATAACAATTACAAAACACATAATAGTGAAATATTTCCATATAATACGGTTCAATGAAAATTTAAAAATGTTATGAAAAATAAGCACTCGCAGTATTTCAGGATTTTCATCCTTGATCGCATACAGTCTGTTCGAACGAGTAATGAATTTTTTGATGTTGGTGTGATGTAACATTTTTTTGCCTTTCTTACGATGCATCGCAGAACTACGTTCAAATAACTTTGTACTTACATGGTACTTACGATTATTAGCCATTCTACGATATACACTAATTAATCTAACTCTACAGTGTATAAACAGCAAGACCATAGGAATCGCTCTCCTTTTTCACTAAAACTCGTATCACTGCAGTCACTGTGACTTTATTAACAAATTTTTCGGAACGAGAAAGTTTCGCGTTTTGAAAAGATGTGTTCCTTGTTCCTTTGGTTCTTCAAAAACAAAAGTACATATTCTCTCTTGTACTTTTGCTTACTGCACCTTTAAACTTAGTAGCACAATAAAATAAATAAATAAAAATTGTATCGGCATCTTGGAATATTCAGTTTTCCAGGGCTTATTCCGAGGAATTGTTGACGAAAAGTGTAATTATTAATTAAGTGGTCAGCTAAAAACAGGGATCACAGCCCGTTCCCTTTCTCACCTAGTCCTCTTTTTCCCCCTTTTCTCCTCTTAAAGTTGAAAAATCCCCTGAAACATCTCAAATCGAGATTTTTGACCAAATTTTCCCTTATTTTTACAAAGTTTTCATTAATTTTCAAGGATAATAAACAGAAATTCTAGACATTAGAGAACAAGACGCTTTGAAAGAGATTCTTTTTGATGATATCAATTTGAAACGTTTCCTAAACGATTTATTTGCTAATTTTGTTTAAAACAGGGCCTAAAATGTTTCGAAAGTACTATATTAAATATATTGAATATACTACATTAAAATCAATTCGGAACGCTTTAAATTCCAAATATTTCATGTAAAAATATTGCATTTTCAACGAAATAGATAAATTTTTAACCAAATAATTGAATTTTTAACAAAAAGATGGATTTTCCGCCAGATTTATTTTCTGCCCAAAAAGAAAAAATTTCAACAAAATGCATAAATATTCCATCGAATAGCTGAATTTCCAACTAGAAACGATAAATTTTCAACCAAAAAAAGAATAGGAAAAAATTTCAATTAAAAAAATTATTTTCAACCAAAAAAAAGAACGAATTTTTCAAAAATAAAGTTAAATTTTTAACCAAAGAAATATAACTTCAACCGCAAAAATGAACTTTTAACAATTTAGTTCAACTTTCAACCAAGTGGTTCAATTTTCATTAAAGTAGTTGATTCCTCAACCAAAACAATTTAATTTTTAACCAAACAGTTGCATTTTCAAGCCGCAAAGATACATTTTCCACAAAACTGTTGCATTTTTAATACAAAAATATGAATTTTCAACAAAAAAGTCCAATTCAAGACAAATTTTCAACAAAAAAGTTAAATGTTCAAACAAAGAGATAAATCTTCACCCAAAAAATGAATTTTTAACAAAGTAGTCCAACTTTTAACCAAGTAGTTGAATTTTCAACAAAGTAGTTGAATCCTCAACCAAAACAGATTAATTTTCAACCAGCCAGTTCCATTTTCAAGCTACAAAGACGAATTTTCTCTAAAGCAGATGAATTTTTAAAACGAAAATGTGGATTTTCAAAAGAAAAGTTCATTTATAACCAAATGGTAGTATTTTCTACCAAAATGACTGAATTTTCAACCTAAAAAGACAAAGTTTTAATAAAAAAATGATGACTTTCTAACAAAATTGTTGAATTTTTAACAAAATAATTAATTTTTAATCAAACAATGAAAGTTTCAACAAAAAAAATGAATTCTCAATCAAAAATATGATAGTAGACCAAAAAATTAAATTTGTAACCAAAAAAGTTAAATCCTCAACCAAACAGTCGCATTTTCAAACCGAAAAGACAAATTTTTAACAAAAGAGTTGAACTTTCAACCAAGAACTATTTTCTAGTCATGAAAGAATGAAAAATTTTCAACCAAATAGCTGAATTTTTAACTAAAACGATCAATTTTTAACCGAAAATGGAATTATTTAAATTTTAAGTTAAAAAAATTAATTTTCAAACAAAACACAAAAACGAAATTTCAACAAAATAGTCCAATCTTCAACCAATACAATAAATATTCAACAAAGTATTTCAACTTTCAACCAAGGAGTTGAATTTTCAACAAAATAGTTGAACCCTCAATCAAAACAGAATTATTTTAAACCAAACAGTTGCAGTTTTAACAAAAAAATCAAATTTCTACCAAACGAGATGAATTTTTAAACCAAAAAGATGAATTTTCAACTAAAATGAATTTTAATTTTCAACATAACAGTGGAATTTTAAACTAGATGAATTTTTCACAAAATAGTTGAATATTCAATCAAGTAATTAAATTTTCAATAAAAAAGACGAATTCTCAATGAAAAATGTAATAGTTGATATTTCAATAAAAAAGCCGAATTTCCAATAAAACGGTTGAATCCTCAACCAAAACAGATTAATTTTCTACCAAACTTTTACAGTTTCAACCAAATAAGATACAATTTTTACCAAAAGAGATGAATTTTCAAAACCAAAAAGACGAACTTTCGACCTGAAAATATAAATTTTCAACAAAAAAATGAATTTTTAACCAAATAATAAAATTGTTAACAAAAAAGATGGATTCTCAACCAAAAATAGTTGGATTTTCTATTCAGCTCTACAATTTAGGTTAGCAAACTGCGTATTTGAAAAAATCGTTATCGTCATAATTTTATTACTTTTGTAAATAATAATTTGAGAACTTTCAACTGATAAAAATACATTAGAAAAAACTGTAAAAGCCCAAGGAAACAACCACAGAAAAAGTAGATTTTTCAGATTAGTCATTTTTGTGTTTTCAAATTATGTCTTTCTAGCTTACATATTTAGAAAAGTACATTAAAACAAATTCATTGCACTTTCGTGCAATATTTATAAACGAAATCCCCTTTTAATCCCCTTTTTCGAGAAAAAATCCAATTTTTCACTTAAAATTGAACTACTGAACCACTGTGATCCCCGTAAAAATTAAATTTGTGGATATAATTGTGAAAATGATAAAAAATTAGTGAAA
This sequence comes from Melikaiella ostensackeni, assembly GCA_032362435.1. Taxonomy (NCBI): domain Eukaryota; kingdom Metazoa; phylum Arthropoda; class Insecta; order Hymenoptera; family Cynipidae; genus Melikaiella; species Melikaiella ostensackeni. Next base: position 33,890,337 of record JAUMHM010000085.1, read on the forward strand.
ATATATACTTAAGTGCAATAAAAGGATGAATAATTCAGTTTCAATTGTTCAATCTAAAACCATTTCAATAATTTTTTTTATTTTAAAAGACTTTTGGTCTTCAATTATTCATTATAAAAAGCACTGGATTTAAAATTGTGGAATCATTTGATTCATTTGATGAAATAATTTGTAACCTCATGAAAATCAAATTGAAAAGATATGTACTGGGTGAAAAAACCCTTCTCGATTTCAATTTTTACACTTCAATTATTTAATGATTGATTAAATTATGATAGATGAATGATAGATTTCATTAATTAATTAAAGCTTCTCAGTTGAAAAATGAAAATTATTTTATTAGCTGATATGAAAGTTGGATGATTTCAACTCGTACTCGGAATATTCCCTGTAATGTTCTTCTCATTCTTTTTGTATTTTTGTATTTGAATTTTATTTCAACGTTTGTGCTGTTTAAGTTTAAGGTCCGTATTAAAATCAAACTGTTATTGCACCCCAATCAAACTATGGAGTTAATGTAAGTTAATTAATGTCAGAAATAACAGTAATTAAATAAAATTTTCTGTAAAAGAATGAACGCCTTCAACTCCGCTGGGATTCGAGCCCAGGACCTTTCATTGGCCGGACGACTAATTGATTTTAAAATGAGAAGCTTAGATAAATATTGTAACGATTTTTACGGTAATTAATCCTCATTTTATCGGGATGCAATTTGAGATTGACGAACCTCTTTTCTTCAAGGCGAAACATTCAAATGGAACCTGAACGTCACTTTGTAAAATGGATTTTTTGCTAATCGCTAATTGGAAACATTGGTAAAGGCGAATTAATCTACCGTGCGGTTATAAAAGGTGCGCCAGGACAAAATCAACGAACATACGTGCATCCTTTTTCCCTAATTTCTCACCCTCCTAATCCTTCAATTTTACTTTTTCTTACTTTTAATTAATTACTAGGATCACCAATACTTTCAGTACTTTAAAATTAATTCTTTTAAATAGATGTCATACCCCCTTTCTTTTAAAAAGTAATACTACAAAATTAAAATTTTCAATTTGAGTAACGAAATATGCAAAGCACATTAGGGGTCGTCCATACACTACATTACCAATTTTTGGCTATTTTTGACACGCCCCCCCCCCTCTAAAAAGTAACGTAGCCTTTGGCTAAACACGGATTGCCCCTTTATTCTGCGTTTTTTCGTGTTTCTAGTGAGTTTAGTTGTCAATATGCCTTCCGTAATGAATCAATAATAATTATAAATATTAAAATGTCAGACTTCAAAGTCAAAAATACCAAAAGAGAAGAATTTTCAACCCAAATAGACGTAATTTTTCGAAGACAGTTGAATTTTCAACAAAAAAGTTGATTTTCAGCCAAGAAATGTGGAATTTTCAACCAAGAAAGATGACCTTTTTACCATAAAAGATAAATTTTCAATCCAAGAGGACGATTTTTCAAACGAAACAGCTGAATTTTCGACCAAAGAAGATGACTAACAATAGTTGAATGTGCAACAGAATAATTAGGTTTTTTATTAAATAGTTGAACTTTCAACCTATAGAGATGAATTTTCAAGCAAATGGTCGAATTTTCGACAAAACAGTTTAATTTTTGACCCAAAAAGATGACTTTAACAAAATAGTTGAATTCTCAACAAAGTAATTAAACTTTCATCAGAATAGTTGAATTTTGGACCAAATAGTTAAATTTTTAAGGTGCAAAGATGAAATTTCAACCAAGAAAATTAATTTTATACCAAGAGACGAATTTTCGACAAACACATGAATTTCTACCCAAATATTTGAATTTTCATATAAAAAACAGAAGTTTCCAGTCAAACATGGAATAGATAAATTTTTATTTTGAAAAATTTAAAATAATTGAAAATTGTTTTTAAAAATTATTTTTCAACAAAAAAAAACGACTTTTCAATCAGTTGAATTCAACGAAAAAACGAATTTTCACAAAATAGTTCAATCCTCAACCGAATAGATGAGTTTTCAACAAAGAAGATTAATTTTCTACCAAAAAAAAACGAATTTTCAACAAAAGACTTAAGTTTTCAAGATAAAAAATCGAATGTTTTAGAAAATAGTTGATTTTTAAACTGGAAAAGATAAGTCTTCAACACGAGAGGTTATTATCAATCATGAAAGAATATTTTCAACCAAATGGTCAAATTCAACCAAAAAGATTAATGTTTAAGTAAATAGTTAAATCCTTTTCCAAAAAGATGAATTTTCAACAAAATACATGAATTTCCAACTCATAAATGATAATTTTTTAATGAGGATTGGAATGGTTAAATTTTCAGATAAAAAATTGATTGTTAACCAAATAAACAACGAATTTTGGACAAAATAGTTAGAATAGGTGAATCTAAAAAAAAAATGTTTAACAGAGTAGTTCATCTTTCAGCCAAGTAGTTGAATTTTCAACCAAGAAAGATGAATTTTTAACCGAACAGTTAAATTTTTAATAAAAAAATGAATTTTCTATAAAAAAAAAAGATTTTTGAACGAAATACATTAATTTTCAACAAAATCCTTGAATTTTGGAGTCAAAATGATGAATTACCTATGAAGCAGTTGAATGTTCAACCCAAAAATATGATTTATAAAGAAGAAAGTTAATTTATGCCAAACAGTCAAATTTTTGAATAAATAGATTAATTTTTAATCAAATTGTTGAATTTTCAAGTCAAAAAGACGAATATTCTAAAACCAAATAGTTGAATTTTCAACTGAAATGACCAATCTTCAACCAAAGAAATGAATTTTTTACAAAGTGGCTCAATTTGAAACCAAGTAGTTGATTTTTTAACCAAAAATGATGAATTCTCAATGAAACATTGTTATTTTTAACCAAATAGTCAAATTTTCATCAAAAAAATGAATTATTTGCCAAGAAGATTAATGTTTTACTAAAAAAGACGCATTTCCAACAAAACACATTAATTTTCAATATAATTGTTCAATTTTGAAGCTAAAAAGGTGAATTATCTACAAAACAGTTGAATTTTCGACCCAAAATTATGATTTTTCAAGAAAAAAGTTAATTTTCTACCATATAATTAAATTTTGAAAGAAATATTTTTCGACCGAAAAAAAATGAATTCTCAACGAAACATGTAATAGTTGATATTTCAACCAAACAAGATTTGAAATCAAAAATATTTAAATTCAACTAAAAAAGACGAATTTTGAACAAAATACATCAATTTTCAATAAAAGTATCAAGTTTCAACAAAAAATGGAATATTAAAATTTTTCAGTTAAAAAATTAATTATGAACCAAAAAAAAAAAACGTATCTTCATCAAAATAATTTAAGTTTCTACCAGAGAGAACAAGTTTCAGCTAAAAATGGAATGGTTAAATTTTCGATTGAAGAATTAAATTTTCAACCAAAAATGAAACGAATTTTGAACACAATAGTTAAATTTAAGAATTAAAAATTTTAAATAGAGAAATAAATCTTCAGCCAAAAAAAAATGAATTTTTATCAATGTAATTCAACTTTCAACCAAGTAGTTGAATTTTTGACCAAAAAAGATGACTTTTTAACAAAATAGTTGCATTTTCAACAAAATAATTAAATTTTCAACAAAAAAATAACATTCCACCAAAATTAGTTGGAATAATAGAATTATATTATTCATAATATTATATTAATATAATTAATATAATAATAGACTTTTCAACCAAAGATTGGGTTCTATAGTATTAACTTATTTCGCATTTAGGCGAAAAAACGTATCAAATGTTATCTAAGCTCGCAACGTTATTTTCACTACTCTCCCAAACCCCGTGTTACCAACCTTAGTTTTTAGCACGGACTCCTCTCCCTCTCAAATTGGTAACGTAGTTTATGGACGACCTCTTGGTAAGAAATTAAATTCTAAAGAACGTTCTTTCGAAGATTGTTTGAATGAATGAAAAAAATCGTTCGGATTATTAAAAAATTCTCCAGCTCCATTTCGTTTTTTTTTGGACCCACTAAGATGCCTGTCCCGACAATTCACAGAGAAAAACAAAAGTTAAAATGTGTTGCAGATAAATTTTTGACCGGTTAAAAATTAAGTGTATTTCGGCGAAAGTTTCACCGAGGCTAGGAGAATAATTCTGACGTCATCACACTACGTCACACTGGATTGAGCAAATTCGGGTAAAACGTAGAATTGGCATAAAAAAACACAAATAAAACATTCCTCTCGCGAATGAATTTTCTCTGAAATAGATTAGATTATTGTAAACGCACTAGAACTTATTTTACACCACTTGGCAAAGAGCAACTGACAGCTGGGAATCGCCATTTTGCTCAGGTTTAATGAACTCAAATGAAGGTAGATAGCGCTGGCGTCGTAGCCTTCGCCACTCTCCAAATAAAAATTGAGGTGAAAGCCTTACGGATGCAAATTCACTGGAAATTATCTAAATATTCTCAGGCCCACCCTAGCGAAAGTTTCGAATAGGAATTCATTCCGAATCATTCAGAATTATTCCGAAATCTGTATCCAAACCAATCCGAATCAATCCGAGAAAAGTTCTCAATTTCTTTCGATACAAATCGGTCAAAAATCAGTCCGACTCAATCCGAATCAATCCGAACCAGTTCGAACCAAAATTTCAATCCGAATCAATCCGAAAAAGTTCTCAATTTCTTTCGATCAAAATCGGTCAAAAATAAATCCGACTCAATCTGAACTTCCAATCCGTATCAATCTAAACCAGTTCGAACCAAATTTTCAATCCGAATGAATCCGAATCACTCCGAAAAAAGTTCTCAATTTCTTTCGATCCAAAACGGTCAAAAATCAATCCGCCTCAATCCGAACATCCAATCCGAACCAAATTTTCAATCCGAATCAATCCGAAAAAGTTCTCAATTTCTTTCGATCAAAATCGATCAAAAATCAATCCGACTCAATCTGAACTTCCAATCCGTATCAATCCAAACCAGTTCGAACCAAATTTTCAATCCGAATGAATCCAAATCAATCCGAAAAAAGTTCTCAATTTCTTTCGATCCAAAACGGTCAAAAATCAATCCGCCTCAATCCGAACTTCCAATCCGAACCAAATTTTCAATCCGAATGAATCCGAAAAAAGTTCTCAATTTTTTCGATCCAAATTGGTCAAAAATTAGTCCGGCTCAATCCGAATAAATCTGATCACTTCAAACCAAATTTTCAATCCGAATTAATCCGAATCAATCCGAAAAAGTTATTAATTTCTTTCGATCAAAATCGGTGAAAAATCAATCCGACTCAATCTGAACTTCCAATTCAAATCAATCCGAACCAGTTTGAACCAAATTTTCAATCCGAAAGAATCCGAATCAATTTGGAAAAACTTTTCAATTTCTTTTGATCCAAAACGGTCAAGAATCAATCCGCCTCAATCCGAACTTCCAATCCGAATCAATCCGAACCAATTCGACCCAATTTTTCTATTCGAATCAATCCGAATTCGGATTGACCTAAACCGATTTTCAATCCAAATGAATACGATTCAATCCGAACTCGAATTCATTCGGATTATTTCGGATTGAAAATTCAGCATGTATCGATCCGAATTTGGATTGATTCGGATTGAAAATTTGGCCCGGATTGGTTCAAATTGACTCAGATTGAATCGGATTGAGTTGGATTAAGTTTTAGCCGATTAGGATAAAGCGTAATTGAGAACTTTTTCCGTATTTATCGGAATGATTCGGATTGGTTCGGGTACAGAATTTGAATAATTCGGATTGGTTCGGAATGAAATCCTACCTGAAACTTTCGCCAGGGCAGTCACGTTTCTGAGAGCCCTCATAAATTTTCTGAAGGCTCATCAACTTGTTTTTGTAAACATAATCAAAATTTTCAGGAATGGCAAAGAATTACAGAGGCTGCCTTGAAAGACGAGGCCCCACTCGGCATCCAGGTAGAGAGGATTCTTTTATAGTGAAGTTGCAGTGCAGTGGCCAGATGTAAGAGCATCAAAACTGAAATATTTTTTCTCGTCTATTTTCCAATTAGAGGTTCGAATGTTAAAAAATCAAAATCTACGGATTTTTACAATTACAAGTATCTAAAATTTGCTTTGAAAAACTTTGAAAAACTTTTTCTTCAGAGAATATTTAGAGATTTTTTTCGGTAGGGTGTAGAAGAAAGATTACCGAAGCAAGTTTAAAATCACGAAATTATTTCCGCTTCATGTAAAGTTTAACCGGCAAGGTTAATTTTTGTTGCAGGGAATTTTTCACTTGGAATCCATGTAAACTTTATCTTTTGTTTTTTTTTTGTGTTAAAACGCGCGTCTGCCGCACCTTCTTCTGCACACGATTGTTGTAATTTCTACTACAGAATATACATACACTCATCTCGCGTTACTTGGCCAGCCTCGGGTCTGGTCAGCCAAGTCACGGGCCCTATTAAAATCTAGTTTCAACCGGATTCAAAGCGACGAGTGAGTAAACACTCAGGAGCGCATATATAGTCTCTGAACCTGGCACACGTACAAAAGTTGCCCAGAGAGTCGCGATGTAAACAACTTCTGATACGGCACTGACTGTCCGAGTGAACAACCGTGAAGCCGGTCAAAGAATGAGCGGCCAAGTAACGCGAATGAGTGTATATTTAAGGAAGATTTCCTCACTTGGCTCCTTTTGTATTTTTATTGTGGGGGAGGGGAAACAACATTAACCAACGAGTATTTTTATGTAATTGTTGATTTAAACGCGTGTCTACTACTGAGAGTTAAGCACCAGATAAAAAATGTCGAAACTAAAAGACTTACTTTCATTGCACCTGGATCGGTACATTTGAAATAAGGCACAACAATTTTATTCGACTCGGTATTATGTTGTTAGAGCGACCGATTTCAAAGAACGACTAATTTAAGTATACGTTGGTACCATAAAAAATCAAAATGCAGAATTATGTTCAGCCTGTTTTCAAAGTTAATAAAAAGAAGAAAAGAATAATTTTTAATTGTTAAATTTCAAGTACCTATAAATTTAAAATAAACATTTATTTAGCTTGCATTCATTACGAATGAAAAAATGCCTCTATTTCAATAACTGTTCCTTATAATGCGAAAGTGAGCTCTGCAATTTTTTCGAATTTGAACAAGATAAGTCGTGGAGATTCCAACTCTTTTAAAACAAATTTTTTAAAAATAAAATCACCATCGTATATGAATTTTTTCTTGATGAATGAAGGTTTACAATTTAGGACATTTTAATTTGAAATCGTATTATTTGTAAAGTTGAAGTTTTTTAATTTATGGTATAATATTGAATGATGATTTAATTTTTTCAGACTCAAACTTTCAACTTTGAATTATTTTTCAATAAAATATTTTCCTAATAAAAAAATCATTATTACTTTAGACCTTTATTTCTCTATATATTTAATAAAATTAGTACACATACATAAAAAGACAAAGAATTGAATAAAAGTAAATATTTGTTTTGGATATATAAAATTGAAATAAAGTATATCTGATGATCTTCCAACAGGCTGAAATGATAAGAAATTTGTATTTTTGAAAGATGCAATCCAGATATTTAAATAGAAAATAAAACGCTTTAAAGAGTCTTTTCAATTTTTTTCTAAAAAGTTCGCCATTTTCTGATGATAGGCTTTTTTGTTTAGATTAAGTGGTATATCAAATGACATTAAATTCAGAAACTGTCCTTGAGAAAAGAGAATATAACATTCAATTACACTTTTACTTACATATTTTGTCAACATTCTATAAAATAATTTCAAATTATTCAAAACTATTCAAGAGTTCAAAATTTTCTTCATAAATTAGATCAATTTGATTTCAAAAAACTCTTCTGGATTTTAAATGATCAAAAATGTTAATTTAATTTAATCTTACAAAAATTTAAGTGCATATATTTTCTTTTCCTGAGAATTAACTTCTCCTTTGTTTTTAATATAGGCTTATACACGTAGGCTACTGTCAAAGTTTTCCAAAAACTTTTCAAATTAATTTCAACTCTTCTCAATTGACCATCTTCCAGAAGGAAGTCTTAAGAATTATTTATATTCTCATCCTCCAAGAACTTCCTTAATTAGAAATAGCAAGCTGCTCCAAGATCAAGAGAATCATTTGATTGCAAAGAATCATTGAATTTCAACTATTTAATTACTCAATTTAAATTCAATTATAAATTTTGGTTAGCTCAATTTAATTATCAATTATAGATGGAACAACCTTCTTTTTTCTATTTTTTTAACAATCTGTATCCTTTATACTTGCCTTATTTCTACTTTCGTTTTATGAGCACAACTGATATTGACCTTTTCGATTAAGCATGAGTGTAATTCTTCTTGTCAATAAATTTGATATTGCTTCTAACGAAATTGACTGTAGATCTGATCAACAAGTATAATGCATGAGCTACAGTTTATAAAAATGAAATTTGGATACAAACGAGAATACTTGAGAAGATTCCAATTTTCAAAGAATAAAAGAGATGAGTCAACAAATTTGTATGGATCAGGAATCTTGAGTCATTCATTGTCAATTAGCAATCGACGAAATATAATAATGTTATTCGAAAGTCCTTTATCATCTTACATCAAGGTTCACACATAAAAATTCTCACATCAGACAGAAATAACTAATTATCACTCACCAACACCAATTACCAAATAATGATTAAAGAATTCATATTTCATCATGAATCATTAATCAATATAATTCCTAATATACTGACCACTGACTAGAAAAATTATAAAATTATTAATAATCAAAATTAATAACTAGAGTCGTAAAGTATAATTAAAAAGTTCAATAGCCAATCTTATTGTCAGTACTGGATCTTATTGACTCTTAAAAATGTATTCAATACTAGTAATGAAATAAAAAAAACTCATTTATAGAAGAATTTATCATTAACTAATAAATAAAAAAACGAATTGTCTGTGGTCAGTCAACAATCATTCAAAGTGGATTAATAATTATTAGGTATTAATCATCGACCGTCAGTCAAAGTTTGTGTCATTGTAATTACACTCGAATCTCCATTCAACGGCGGTCTCGGGTATGGCCTGCGATGACCGTGAGGCTCTTCCAACAATTTCTATGATGTAAACAGTCAGGACCACATCAACTATGACCATTAGGGATACATAATATTAATAAACTGTATTTTGTACAAATGTAGATTTTTGTTATGATAAAGGATGGACGTTTTTTAATAATGAAGACTAATTAATGAAAAAAATAAATGCGAAACATGCACGCGAGTGTTTGAACTGCCCGCTTTGTGTCCATGGAACTGCTGATTTCTGTTGAGCACGGTATATGGAGGGCGGTTAAATGGAGGTTCCAGTCTATTCATCAATTATAAATCACTAAACATCAAGCGCATTTTCTAAGCAATCAATCACTAGGCACCAATCATTAAATCAGTCATTAATCAATCATTCAGTATTATGTTTTATGTTATTATCCAATCACTGGTTATCTTCAAGTGTAAGCAGTAGGGCGGAGCGAAAATTTTTTTTTCATATTCGGAGGGGTTTCAAAGTTTGGTACCTAGATCTCCCACAAAAACTTATAGATAAAAATGAATATATTTTATGTTCGGGTACGAAATAAATTTGTTAATAGATAAGAATGGATCTTAAAATAAGAATTTACAACTATTTTTATCCTTTGAAAACTATGCATCAATAATAAAATCTAGATACATCGTAAATTGTTATTAAAGTTAAAAAGGAGAAAAATCACGTTTGTACTTGATTAAATATTTTTCTTATTAGTAACGATTTTTTCAATGATGGAAAGGTTTCTAAAAGTTAAAACTTTCACTTATAATTATCCACCGAAAGCTATACAGCAATAAACAAATTATTATGCATCGTAAATTGTCATTGAATTTAAATAAATTATATAAAATAATAATTTTTGACTAGTAGATGTTACTTTAGTGAATAATTCATATTTTAGAAAACAGTTGACTTTTAAGCCCGAAAAGATGAATTTCCAACTTGAAATGTTGCAATCTCAACCAAGAAAGATGCATTTTTAACCAAAAATTATGCCCCGAAAGGATAAATTTTCAACAAAAAAGATCATTTTCAACCAAGAAAGGTGAATTTTCGAACAAATAGTTGAACTTTCGAGCAAAAACATCAAAAATTCACCAAAAACAGTTGAATTAATAACTAAATAGTTGAATTTTCAAGTTGAAAAGACGAAGTTTTTATAAGTCAATTGATTCTTCAACCAGAAAAGTTGAATTTTCAACAAAAAAGTTATTATCAACCAAGAAAGATAAATTTTTAAACAAACAGTTGAATTTTCAGAAGGAAAAAAATGTCAACCAAACAGTTGCATTTACAACCAAATAATTGAATTCCCAAGCCAAGAGGACCAATTTTTCAGAAGAGAGTTGAATTTTCAACCTTAAAATTTTTAGTTTTCAACAATAAAGATGTTTTCAATCAAAAAAGATGAATTTTTCACGAAAAAAGGTCACTTTTTCACCCAAAAAAATGAATTTTCAACAAAAATAAATCCAACGAAACACTTGATTTTTTAACCAAACAGTTGAATTCACAAGCCTAGTAGACGATTTTTTTTTAGATGAAAATTGCATTCTCAACCTGAAAAGCTGAATTTTCAACCAAGAAAGATGAATTTTTACCAAAAAAGATGACTTTTTACCATAAAAGATGAATTTTTAACTAAATAGTTGAATTTTCAAGCAAAAGGGACGAATTTTCAATAAAATAGTTGAATTTTCAAGTCAAGAAGATGAATCTTTGAGAAAAGAGTTAAATTTCCAACATGAACATTTGAATTTTCAACAAGAAAGCTATTTTCAATCGAGAAAGATGAATTTTTTACCAAAAAGATGACCTTTCTGCCTGAAAAGATGAATTCTCAAAAAAAATTCAACCTGACAGTTGAAATTTCAACTGAATAGTTGAATTTCAAAGTAAAGAAGATGAATCTTTCAGAAGATAGTTGAGTTTTCAACCTAAAAAGTGGAATCATTAAAAAAAATATTTTTAATCAAGAAAGATTAAGTTTTTACTAAAAAAGATTACTTTTCTATCCGAAAAGATGATTGAAAAAATAATTTTCAACAAATCAGTCGGATTTTTAACCATATGGTCGAATTAAAAAAAAAATAAAACATTTTCAACCCAAAAAGATGAATTTTCAACGGAAGAGTTGAGCTCTTAAGCTAAAAAGTCGAATGTTTAGAAAAAACGGTTGACTTTTGAACTTGAAAAGTTGAATTTTCAACAAAAAAAATTTATTTTAAACCAGGAAAGATGAATTTTCAACCAAATAGCTGAATTTTTAGAAGAAAAAGAATGTCAACCAAATAGTTGCATTTGCAATCAAAAAATTGAATTTCCAAGCTAAGAAGAACAATTTTTCAGAAGAGAGTTGAATTTTCGACCTTAAAATTTTTACTTTTCAACAATAAAGATGTTTTCAATCAAGAAAGATGAATATTTTACCCAAAAAGGTGACTTTTTCACCCCAAAAATTGAGTTTTCAAGAAAAGAATAAATTCAACCAAACACTTGAATTTTTAGCCAAATAGTTGAATTCTCAAGCCTAGTAGATGATTGTTTTAGATGACAATTGCATTCTCAACCTGAAAAGCTGAATTCTCAACCAAGAAAGATGAATTTTTAACAGAATAGTTGAATTTTCAAACAAAAGGAACGAATTTTCAATAAAATAGTTGAATTTTCAAGTTAAGAAGATGAATCTTTGAGAAAAGAGTTGAATGTTAAACATGTGAATTCGAATTTTCAGAAAAAAAGGTATTTTCAATCGAGAACGATAAATTTTTTAATAAAAAGATGACTTTTCTACCTAATTCCGATGAATTTTCAAAAAAAAAATCAACCAAACAGTTGAACTTTCAATTAAATAGTTGAATTTTCAAGTCAAGAACTAAGAAAGATCAAATTTTCACTGAAAAAAAATTACTTTTCTACCCGGAAAGATGATTAAAAAAAAGTGATTTTCAACCAATTAGTTGGATTTTAAACCAAGTGGTCGAGTTAAAAAAAAACTTCAACCAAAAAGTGTTGCATTTTTAACCAAATGAAAAGTGGAATAATAAAAAAAAATGTAAGCAAGAAAGATTAATTCTTGACGAAAAAAGATGACTTATCTATCCGAAAAGATGCATTTTTAACAAAACAGGCAACTTTCAACCAAGAAAGATGAATTTTTAATCAAATAATTGACTTTACAAATAAAAATATTAATCTTCAACCAAGAAAGATGGAATTTCAGTCAAAAAGATCATTTTTCTACCATAAAAGATGAATTTTCAACGAAAGAGTCGAGTTTTTAAGCTAAAAAGTCGAATGTTTAGAAAAACATTTGACTTTCAAACTCGAATTGAATTTTCAACAAGTACTAGAACCCTCTTCATCCATAGAAAAATCGTGACCAATAGGAAAAGTATCATTTAATCAAGTAAAAACATGATTTCACTCCCTTTTTCTAGTTTAATTACAATTCACCCCCTCCGAATTTGAAAAACAAATAAATTTTTTTTTCGCTCAGCCCTAGTATGCAGTTAATGCATTATCAATTGCAAATAATGATCATTGGCCAATTTCCAATTTATTATTATCAATCCTCAATTTGCTTTTTCTATAGAAATTTTCTCAAATTATACTCGTTTCTATCCATTTCCATTTGCCTCCCTCATTATGATGAAGGCCGACATGAGGTTGACTTAATAATTGTACGAATCTATCACGATATTCTTAGTTGCATCCGGTTAGATTTATTATCTTGACATTTTCTGATATTTATTGACCCCGAATGAACCCGCTCGCGAGTCTTTTCTAAAAGAGTCGATTCCCTGTGTAGTCCTAAAAATGTTTCAACAATCAACAAACAGTTTTTCTCTTTGCAAATTTTCTTCTTTGTTTTTCCGCAGAGACACTTTTTATACCATTTTGTCATTCATTATTTATAACCGACTGCTTGAAACAGTGTCCATTTAGATAAACGGTTGTTAAACAGTTTCTTCGGTCACTGATTTTGAAATCTTCACTGTGCTGTTGCTGAAAAATAAGATTTTCCACTTATTTCCAACCTAAGTTGTAAAAAAGTTTTACGAAAGTGAAGCTTATACAATTAAAAAAAAAGATATTAAACGGAACAAAATCTTGCTAAACTATGTTTCTACAATTTCAACGTAGACTCAATTGTTTATTTTTAATATTTTCAATGAAGATTGCCTAATAATAGGATAAAAAATTAAAAAGACTAAGCGATTATGAATAATGTGCTCATGAGGTAAAAAAGATATGAATCAGGTTAAGATAAAAAAATACTCAAAAAAAGTTTTTTTTTTTTTTATTCAAAATAAAATTACATAAAATTTTCGTTAATTTTACTAATAACATAATACATACAAGAAATGATATTGGCACCTATTACTTCATTTATAACATTCACACTAAATATAAAAACATCTTCAATTGCTACTTATCTAAAAATTCAACTTTCGATTCTGGTAATTCAATTTAATTGATCTTAAGTTTCTACTCAGAATAAAGTATTTAATAAAGGAAATAATTGAATCTAATTGATTACGATAACATTAACGAATTTACTTAGTTTAAAATATAAGAATGTTAGATTTTTCGAAACTCAATCATGTAAGATCACTTCATTAAAAAAATTTTCAGTCAATGACTTTTGATGAATGAATTAAAAAATATAACAAAAACGGCTACGCCAATTTCAATTAAACATTTTATATAACAATGTTATGAGTATGAGGCATATACAGTACAAAAGCGACATGCGTGATTCATTATGATATAATTTGAGCCTAGCCCTACCAACAAGCTTTTTTACTTGGCGATGCCGGTTATCCTTGTATCATCTTGCATTTCGACAACTATCGTGTCAGGATCTGGAACCCTGTTAGCTGAGATGCAACCATTTGCAATAGTGGTAGGGAGGATAGTCTCGGACTGTAATAAAAAATAAAAATATTTTTTACGCAGCCTATGTAATAATAAATATCATTTAAATCAAATATATCCCACCCTTTCACTTTCCCCCTCCCTTTCCACCATTTTCCCTCGATACTAGTAGTACCCTCACCCCTCCCTTTACCACATCACCCTCCTTCTACGCCCCTCTCTCTTAATACTGATCTTATCTTCACCCCTCCTCCACCCTTCCTCTTAATACTCAACTTGCCATCAACTTTTTCTTTCCTACTGTACCCCTCTTTCAGCGCCCTTCCATTTCTATGTTCATCCTATCCTCACCCCTCCCTTACCCACTGCACCCCTTCGCCCATTCCGTCTTTCCCTCCCCACCCTTTCTCATTGATACTCAACCTGCCCACTTTCCCACTGATCCCTCTTCCACACCCTTCCCCATTGATACTGATCCCACCCTCCCCTCTCTCTACTCCCTCATTGTCCTCGATACTCGACCTACCCTCACCCCTCTTTTCCCCACTGCACCCCTTTTTCAGGCCCTTCCGTTTCAATATTTATCCTACCCTCGTTCCTCCCTTGCCCACTACACACCCCCACCACCATTTTTTTACCTTATCCACTCTTTCCCTTGATACCCATTAGGGCGGTCCAAAAAAAATAATTATTGAATTCCATTGTGCGCAATGGCCTAAATTGTTCCTTTTTCGACTAAAAAAATATTTCAAAAAAGAAAATTAAAATCTATTAATATTTAGAGGTCGCACAAGCAAAATTATTGTGTTTAAATATATATTTATATTTTATTCCTATAAAATGGATGATATAGTATTTCGTACGCCGAAAAATTATTATTTCAATAGACAGCAGTTATTCTGTTTTGTATTTAGTTACTTTTTACTCATGAAAATGCCATAATTACCATATTACACATGTAATGGTCATAATAGTCGTGGGCCAAATATTTAATTGTACATGACTGAATGACGTAAATATCGTCATTCGAAGGAAGTGGGAAAAACGACAAGTGATTAGGGTTTACGAGTCAATTTCCAATGGAGAAGGGTCTGAGACGACGAGGTAAGCAGACCAGCGAGAGTTGCTGCGATCTGTCTATAAGTTAATTTTTGACCTGAGATTCCACAAGCCTGGTGGAAACTCTTTTGAATTGGTGCCCGGAAGTTACTCACTTTTTAAAAGGAGGAAGCCAGAATTTGGATATTTGTATCAGGGACGCCTGTACAGTTTTTAATCATACATCATGGTTGAATGTCTTGACATAAATTGGATGAGAATCGCATAAATTGAAAGATTGAATTTGAGTGACGATAAAGGCCACGATAGTAACCAATAGCCAATATTAAGGAAGTAGAGGCAGGAAATCTTTCATTTCATCACAATTGTGATTCAATTTTTGAATATATGTCAGATCTTTTCTTTCAACTGGCAGTTTTTTTCATTTACTGAAAATTGAAAAGAATGTTGAGTCGAATACCCGATGAAAACCAACATCCTCACACACGAGGTTGATAAACAATTAAATTTTCAATAACCAATTTTACGAGCAAACCTCAGGAGCAGCAATGGAATCTCCAATCTCACCTGTAATAGCCAACATCTTCATGGAAAATCTAGAAACTAAAATCTTCAACCAATCCAAGCTTAAACCGAAATTTTGGTGTCGTTACGTTGACGACACTTTTGTCATCTGGAGACATGGACTAGATGAACTACACAAGTTTTCCGATTTCATCAATCG
>JAUMHM010000085.1:33913791-33925843 GCA_032362435.1 Melikaiella ostensackeni
CACTTGAATGGAGTTCATCCCTTACAGAGCGTATGCGAAAGATTTGGTTTTTTTTTGGTATGTTGTTCAGACGAAAGACCTCACCTCCCCTATTTTACATTGATAGAATACTATTTATAAAGTTGTCTACTAAGTTCACAAGTCATTTATAAATACATAAATTTCCTGAGTTTAGACAATTATTTATTACTAACTTCACAAGTCACTTCCCATCATAAATTTATAAATTTACCAACCTTGAGAAATTATTTATTTATAAATACAAAACTCTTTGTTCTTTATAAATGAATAAATAGATGAATTTACCAACTTTGCGAAATTCTTCATTTCCAAATTCACAGGTCCATTTCTTATACACAAATAAATTCCCTAAGTTGTCAAATTATTTATTTCTGACTTCACAATTCAATTTCTTTTTTAAATAAATAAATTTACCAACTTTGCGAAATTATTTATTTATTGATTCACAAGCCTATTTCCTTGATAAATAAATAAAATTACCAACTTTGCGAAATTATTTATCTATAAATTCACAAGTGTCTTTTCTTTATGAATAAATAAATAAATAAATTTACTAGCTTTCAAAAATTATTTTTTTCTCAAATTCACAAGTCCATTCCTTGTGAACAAATGAATTTCCTAAGTTGTCAAATTATTTATGGCTACCTTCACGAGTCATTTGCCTTTAAAAATAAATAAATTTACCGATCTTGTGAAATTATTTATTTATGAATGTGCGGACCGTGCGAACTGACGAAATTATGCGCTTGTGATATTCTCCGCTTTGTTAGTATGGTACTGGGTGAGTTTGCTGGCCTTAGAGTGCCGATCTCTGTATCCCTTCGACCCCTGATCCTTGAACGCAATTCTCGGAATGACATATTGCAGACTGACTTAATAGGGACTTTAAGTGTATCTGACTTTCGGGGCCGTATTATTTATGAACCTGTGAATGAATAAATAAATAATTTTATATTTCAATACAATTCTTTACGTGTGTTTCATCTTTGTTTTTTCTGTTAACAATAATTTCAGGATGCATGTTAATGACGAAAATTGTTAGTTTTTATTTCTATATTCCGATAGTTAGTTTTGAGAAAAAAGATGAATTACCGAAAGCGATGCTCTGGGTAATCTGCGATTTTATCATTCTAGTAAAAGAAGTGACCGCTACCGCCTTGCGAGCGCGCTGCTAAATCGGCTTTTCCTGCCTCTTCGCCTATCATCTTCCGCCGCCTAGTTCTCAAAAAAGATGGAAGTATTTTTCAATTTTGTTCGCAATGAACTGCGAAATTCGTTTCATCATTGTAAAGTTTGAATTGTGGAAAGACTCTATACAGCGCGTTTTTTTTATTTAGTGTCAATGTTGTGTCTGTAAAATATGATTGAAGTCGAGTGTGTTTGACACTCTTCATCTCTTTTTCGGAATTTGACTGCTCGGTGTTCACGCAGCTAGCGGCGCCGCTGCCGTTGACGCGGCTCACGGACGGAGTATGCATGAGACGCGAAAATGTAGTAGTGAGTGGTGGGAGGTGTTTCATGGGATCTCGAGCTCTCGAGCGAAAGCTCGATTTCTCAGGTACATAACAACCCCATTACTAGCACAATAACGCTCAAAATTTTTTTTCGATGGTTTCATTAAAAAAAAGCAACTCAAAAAATAACGAAAGGTGTAAAAACCTCGATTTCGATTTTTTTAGAGTAAGCCTCCTGTCTTCGGCGCACGTCACATATGGATTCCAGGATTCCATTAGACCCCCAATCCCAATACTTAGTGAGTTTTGTCTATCTATCCTACAATCTGCTTCCGAAAATAAATAAGAGGGCAGGGCCGTGCTCATAATTGTGGGCACCCAAAAAAATTTTCAAGTCCCCTTTATCCAACGCCCTCAAATTTTCGACTTCTAAATTTACTTGATTCAAGGCCATGCTATACTCACCTAATTCCTACTTTACCGACATTTTTTTTGCAACCACTCATATTCACACGATTTGATATATCGAGTTAAAAATCTGACAAATTATACAAAAGGCACTAAGGAACGTTTGTATGGTTTCAATTTTCTGGTACTACAAGAAAAAGTTTATTTTGGAAAATTTGTTGGAAAATTTTGTATGGGTTTTGGCAAATTTAGGACCATACAAACGTTCCTTAGTGCCTTTTGTATAATTTGTCAGACTTTTAACTCGATATATCAAATCGTGTGGATATGAGTAGTTGCAAAAAAAAATGTCGGTAAAGTAGGAATCGGGTGAGTATAGCATGGCCTTGAGATACATTTTAAAATAAATAAAGAAAAAAATTTCTTTAAATTTGAAAATTTTGTGAAAAAAATAAAAATGAAAAATGCATTTTCCAAAAATGTCTGAATATTTAATAAAGAACAGTATTCTTCAAAAATCAAAAATCTTGGTTCTTGTCATTTTGTTTATGGAATACGAAAGTACTAAGAACTTTTTTTTTTAATCAGATGGAAGCGATGTACTCATATGTAGAATTTTATCTACTTTCATTTAAAAAAAAAGACTAAATCGGATGGAATTGTGGTTTAAAAATCAGTTTGTCCACACACACTTAATTTTGAAAATTTGATTATTTTGTTGCAAATTTAACTATTTTCTTGAAAATTTAACTCTTTTGTTGAACATTAGTTTTTTTGGATTGGCAACTCGTCTTTTTGGACTGAAAATTCAGCTGTCTTTTAAAAAAGTCATATTTCTGGTTGAAAATTCAACTTTCTTGGTTGAAAATTCATATTTTCGGGAATGAAAATCAGTTTGTTCACACAAACTTTTTTTGCCTACTGAGCCGCGCCGCGCCAGACAAGACGAGGCGTTTCAATTTTTTTCTCGAAAACTAGTGGCAAAACTACTCCAATAATTTTAGGACTAATACAGCACACTTCTACACGGAAAAGAATAAATAAAGATGACATTTTTTGGGCTAAAAATTCAACTGTTTTCTAGAGAATTCGTCTTTTTCGTTCACACTTTTTCTTTCTCTTGACTGAAAAATCTTTCCTGATTAAAAATTCAAACTTTTGTAGAAAATTCGTCTTTTTGGTTTGAAGATTCATCTTTTCTGGTTGAAATTCGATCTTTTTTAGTTTGAAATGCGACTTTTTTGAGAATTCAACTATTTTATTGAAAATTCGTCTTTTTTGGTTGAACTCAACTGTTTTTGATTCAAAATAAAAATCTTTTTGGGTTGAAACATCAACTGTTATATTATTCAATAGGAATCCATCTTTTTACTTAAATTCGACTGTTTTTGATTCAAAATTAAAATCTGTATTTAGTTGAAATATCAACTATTATATTTTTCGGTGAGATTTGATCTTTTTTGATTGAAAATTCAACTACTTGGTTGAATTTTTTGGTTGAAAATTTATTCTGTTGTTGTTTAAGATTCATCACTTTAGTGGAAAATTCAACTATTTTGTTGAAAATTTAATAATTTCGTTGAAAATACAACTCTTTTGTTGAAAATTTGATTATTTTCTTGCAAATTCAATTATTTAGTTGAAAATCCAACTCTTTTAATGAACATTCGTCTTTTTAGGTAGAAAATTCGTCCTTTTGAATTAAAAATTCATTTTTCTTGGTTGGAAATTCATATTTTTGGGTACAAAAATTCAAATAATTTGTTGAAAATTCGACCATTTCGTTGAAGTCATCTTTTTTGGATTGAAAATTCTTTCTATTGGATTACAACTTCAACTATTCTCCTGGAAAATTCGTCTCTTTGACTTGAAAATTCAACTATTTTGGTTGAAATTTAAACTTTTTTGTTTAAAAATTCGACCATTTGGTTGAAAATTCATTTTTGTAGAATGAAAATTCAACTGTTTGGTTAAAATTTCATCTCTTTTGCTTGAAAGTTCAACTATTTGGTTGTAAATGAAATTGTTTGGTCTAGAATTAATTTTTTCATTTGTTGAAAATTCAATTATTTGGTTGTAAAATTATCTTTCTTAGTTGTAAATTCATATTTTTGGGTTTGAAAGTGAACTGTTTTATAGAATATTTGTTCTTTCAGCTTGAAAACTCAACTTTTTTGTTGAAAATTCACATCTTTTGGTAGAAAACAAATCTTTTTCGGTTGACAATGCAATATATTTCGACTTCAAATATTGAGAATTTTGTATTAATTTTAATATGGCTTGCATTAATTTCTTTCAAAAGAACTTCTTCCCCTATTTTCGTGAAAAATCTTCCTATTTTTCCTGTTTTTAGAGCATCTTTCACTGTGAAGTTAGTTACAATGTTGTGTTTGTATATTTTGTGTTTTATTTTAGGCGTTTATCAAATGAAGTCGAATAAAAAATTTTGACTTAAGGGGGGGGGATGTTCGCGTTTGTGACGTCATCCTGGGGGGTTCAAGCTTTGTGTGATGATCTGTGACGAAGAAGGGGTGGGATCGAAAAAGTTTTCAAAATAGCGTGACGTGGATTTTGAACGGCCCTCATTCTATCTTCGGTCATTTCTAAAATGATGATGTGAATATTCGAGTAAATTTTTATCCAAAACTGCATTTTTTTAAAGTACAAATTTTTTTAGAACCACACGATCCGTGTAGATCTACGTCTTAGAATAGGCCCTGCTGTATTTAATTAAGAAAAGAAGAAATTCCACCTAAAATTAGCCCTGTCTATTGTCTATTAACACTAAATATATGATGAATATTGAAGAATTTTGATCAAAGAAGATAATCATTGATCAATAATTACTGGGATGAGGAATGGGACAAATGGACGGAATCGCGTATCTCGATAAATCAGAGAATTCTTTCGAACTCCGGGGATTGGAAAATCGGGTTAGAGAACGCTTACGATAATCACTCTAAACCAGGAAAATAATCGTTTATACGCAATTAGAGAATTAAAGATTTTATTAGAGAATTAAAATATCGTTCCGCTCGTTCCATTCTCCTCTTACTGGACATCCTCCTCATCATCATCTTTATTCCTGCAAGAATGAAATCGAGGCGAACAAACGATATTTTCCCAGTTCATCGGCCACATATTTGATAGACTTAAGTAAAGACATTTTTGGCAGGAAGCCTCTTCCTGCCACCTATCAACTTGGCAGCAGGATGACGAGGTGAACCTTCTAGGCTTCCACGCACGAATCAGTCCAGCTGACACGGAGTCAGTCGACTCGCGATGTTACGTTACTAATTATGCGATTTCGTAACTCGCTTCAGTCATGTAATATGTCTTAGTGTCATGCTGTTCATTTTTATTTCAGCTTATTTTATTACTTCATTGAGTTATTAATTTTATTTGAAGATTTGTCTTGTGACAGAGCTGGGCACTTCGTTTCAATAGAATTTTTGTTTCAATTATATCGAAAGACTCCTCTCACTTTATTATTGTTTTTTACAGCTTGATACTGAGAAAAATGTTTGGTTCACGCCACAAAATCATTTGGTTGCTAAGGAAGATATGAAGTATTTTTGGTTGCCAAAATATTTTATTACTTATATGCAGAGAGCGGACGAGCTCAGTCTGAAGTTGTGCACCGAGCCTAGGCTCCCTCGATGTGGTGAACTGCCGCATGGGGGGAAGTAGTGGGAGAGTGCGCGCCGGGTCCATACGACGCCTCGTGTCGGGCACGCGCCACCACGCACGATTCCTCGCGCCCCCCTCTCTACCTAACACCCATTTTTCACTCATTCGATGCGCGGCTTTTTTGGTTGTTGACATACGCTTCGCTGCAATTCAATGTTCCAGATTGTTTTACAGATGCTATATGCAAATAATAATGGATAATATTATTGATGAAGTTCCTACGTGTTCAAATAATGAATTGTTTAACAAACGTGCCAAGGAGTGGAAAGATACCTATAAACCTCTGTTCTAAAGGCAGGAATTAATTTGCATTCATTGTCTCTTATTTGCACTGATAATGACAACGTATCATTTGTCGCTCTATTTTCTTCTCCTTCTGCTCAGTGCTGTCCGCTAATCACAGTCACTGACATTCAAATGCTCGCGCGCGCTCTCCCACCACTGTCCACCCCATGCGGCGGTTCACCGCAACGAGGGAGCCAAGCCTAGGCTCGTTGCGCAACTTCAGACTGGACTCGCCGCTCTCTCTGCTTGAGTTGATTTAGAACCAATCTATTCAGATTATTCTATTTTTCCCAAAAAAAAAGATAATAATCCAAAATAATAACACATTTCTAAAAATTGCTAACTTACGCAAATTTGTATACTACATTTGAATGAAAATAGGAATCATTTCGTAAATTAAGTTAATCATTAATACCTCAATTAAAAGAAATCTTAATAGTATTCATAGGCAACCCTGCACATTGGAACAAATCTTTGCTTAATGTCTCTCCTTTAAAATTGATTGAAGATTGAAATGAAATCTACTTTCTTATGAAAAACATTTGTGTACTAAATAGAATACCCAAAAAATTCACAAATCAAAAATAGACTTCGAGACTATCCGATTTTCCGGCTCATTAGAGACAAATGTACAATAAATGTACAACAACAAAAAAAGGGAGAGAAAGAGTCAACCAAAATCAACCATATAATGTTTCTTTTCTCCGCCTTTTTTGTACTACTAGGGACCAAAATGTTTTGAAGCCAATTTAGACTTCCTCATCGAGGGTAATTTATAGAAAAACTACAGTTATAAATAATGAAACATATATTAATTAAATTCAAATATTACCTGAAAATTAAAAAAAAATTTTAATAGATGTTGTTTGGTTGTCTGGTTTTATCCATGAAAAACGCTTTTTAAATGTCAAAAATTCAATTTTCCAGCCAAACTATGTGAAAAACGACAAAAATGTTAATGAACAAAATGTGTTGTTTTTGAAAAGATCTAAAAACTTTCTATTGATTATTTTTTGATAGGATACGCACTTTTCACTTTAATCATGAAAAATACTGTTAAAAAACGAAAAATTCAATTTTCCTGCCAAACAACATGAGATATGAAGAATTTTACAAAAAAAAATTATTAACCTCAAAAAGGTCTACAAATTTTCTATTGACCATTTTTTGATTTGATGAATGATTTTGTTTTGATCGTAAAAAATACTGTGAAAAAAATAAAAAATAAATTTTTCCCGCCAAAAACTTTCGAAAGAATTATCAGATTGGATTGCGCTTTGGCACACTTGTTTAAGGCATAAAAAAAAGAACAAGTTCGTCAACCAGCTATTTTTGATCAACGGTTCTGGTTTTATCCATCAAAAGACGCTTTTTAAAAATTAAAAAATTCAATTGTCTGGCCAAACTATGTGAGATACGAAAAAAATGTTATTGAACAGAATTGTTGGCCTTAAAAAGATCTGAAAATTTTTCATCGACTATTTTTTAACAGGATGAGCAGTTTTCGCTTCAATTGTGAAAAATACTGTTGAAGAACGAAAAATTCAATTTTTCCGCCAAACAACGTGAGGAATGAAAAATTTTACGAGAAAAAATTATTGACCTCAAAAGATCCACAAATTTTCTTTTGACCATTTTTTGATTAGATAAATAGTTTTTGTTTTAATCGTGTAAAATACTGTAAAAAATGTAAAACAAATTCTTCTCGTCAAAAACTTTCGAAAGAATTATCGGATTGGATTGCGCTTTGGTACACTTGTATAAGGCATGAAAAAAAACGAGTTCGTTACCCAGCCATTTTTGATCAACGGTTCTGGTTTTATCCATCAAAACACACCTTAAGAAGTCTTAAGAAGATCTACCAATTCTCCATTGATTTTTTTTATAGTATAAGTAGTTTTCATAATAATCGTGAAAAATACTGTTAAAAAATCATAAATTCCATTTTCCTGCCAAAAAATGTGAGATATAAAGAAAATATTGCAACAAAAAATTATTGGCCATAAAAAGGTCTAAAAATTTTCTATTGACCCCTTTATATAGGGTGAGTAGTTTTCTTTTCAGTCGTGCAAAATACTGTTAGGAAAATTGAATGAAAGTGGTCAAAAGTGGTCGATGGAAAATTTGTAGATCTTTTAAAGACCAATAATTTTTTTTGCAATATTTTTTTTACGTCTCACCTTTTTTGGCGGGAAAATGGAACTTATGATTTTTTCCCTTCTGAAATATTTGGAAAGAATAACTTATTTCAATTATTTAATTCATCAAACGGTACAGAAATGTATGCAGAAAATCCAGCGCGAATTTTTTGATGAGAATGTATTCTTTAAGGTCGATAGAGCCTTAAGTAAATCATTTTTTTTATTAGAGCCAAAAAATAGTTTGTTGTGAACTTTTTGGGTGCTCATTTTTAGTACACAACATTTTTTCATAAGAAAGTAGATTTTATTTCGATCTTTGAGAATTTTGAAAAGAAAGACATTAAGCAGAGATTCGTTCTAATCTGCAGGGCTGCCTATGAAGACTATTAATATTTCTTTCAATTGAGGTGTTAGTGATTAATTCAATTTACGGAAAGATATCTATTTTCATTCAAATATAGCATACAAATTTGAGAAAGTTAGCAAATTTTTAGAAATGTATCATTGTTTTGGATTATTACCTTTTTCTTCTTTAAAAAATGAAATAATTTGAATAGAAGAGTTCTATAAATCAACCCACTAAATTTGATCTTCGCACTATGATCTATTTCCTACATTTCCCATGTTTTGTTTACATAAACCTTGTAATAATTTTCTCATGTTTTTTTTTTACTTTTTTACAACTAATTAAAATGTTATCCTGGTACTTATCAAAAAATATATGGTTTTTGGTTTTAAATATATTTAATATACAGTAAGGTCCATTTCATCTCGGTGATAGGGTTGTTGCATGTTAAAATATTTTGAAAAAATGTAACCCCCCTTCCACAGCAGCACTCAAAAAGATATTGAACAGGCGTCTTTTCAAATTTCGACACACAAATATGGACACCCGCGCATT
The DNA here is from genome assembly GCA_032362435.1 of Melikaiella ostensackeni. Classification (NCBI taxonomy): domain Eukaryota; kingdom Metazoa; phylum Arthropoda; class Insecta; order Hymenoptera; family Cynipidae; genus Melikaiella; species Melikaiella ostensackeni. The sequence goes on from JAUMHM010000085.1 coordinate 33,922,692, forward strand.
TTATGTGCCTGCAGGGCCGTCTGAAAAATGAGCGTTGTGTAGCCCCTTGCCAAAATGATGCGAGTTTGAGTGCCATCTGGTGTCATTATTTTTCCCTCAGTAGGGTTAAAGAAAACATTGTGCGTTATTCAGTGGCCATTTGTGGAACTATTTACGTGTCATTGTCGCGCTTTTGGAACTAATTACGTGACACCAGCTGTCACCATTCGGTAAGGGGCTATACAACGCTTATTTTTCAGGGGGCCTTGCAGGCTCATAAAATGGTGGTTTCGAATAAATAAATTGAAAAATAACTATTTAAGGCGGAGGAAGGTATCACACGATACCGTAACGTTAACTTATGCACATTAAAAATTGTAGTCCCCAATTGTAAATAAAATTCACAATTAGTGTTGATATTTCATTGACAGTTCTGAGGTTAGGCTTTCCGCAATAAATACACACAGAAAAACCACAATCTGCTATTATTTACAGTGAAGAATAATTTTGAATATTTCCTGACATGATCCAATAGCAAACACATCAACACTATCATAATATCAACAATATCAAACGCAATTTTCAATTTTAAATGCCATATTTTAGTGAGAAATTCAAAATAAACTTTTTTTTGAAAAATTTAACATAAACTTGATCTAAATTTTTGTTTGTTTTTTGTGATAAATTTTTTTATTATTTGGTATTTTAGGTCCAAGGTCCCTTCAAATTATCAGACACCATTTCCAATTTTAATTGCTATATTTTAGTGGAGATTTCAAAATCAACTTTTTTTTCCGAAAAATTTGATATAAACTTGATCTTAATTTTGTTGTATTGTTAATAAAATTTTTTCATTGTTTGTCATTTTAGGTTGAAGGTCCCTTTAAATTATCGAACACAATTCTCAATTTAATTTGCTATATTTTAGTAGGGATCTCAAAATCAATTTTGTTTTCTGAAAAATTTGACAAAAACTTGATCTAAATTTTGTTTGTTGTTTATAAACTTCTTTTATTGTTTGGTATATTAGGTTAAAGGTCCCTTTAAATCATCAAACACAATTTACTATTTTAATTGCTATATTTAAATGGGGAATTTAAATCAATTTTTTTCTGAAAAATTTAACATAAACTTCATCCAAATTTTTGTAATAAATCTTTTTATTGCTGACTATTTTAGGTTGGAGGTCCCTCTGAATTATCAAATACAATTTTCAATTTCAGTTGCCATATTGTAGTAGGGATTTCAAAATCAACTTTTTTTTTTTGAAAAATTTGACAGAAACTTGATATAAATTTTTGTTTCTTCTTGCTAATAATTTTTTTTCGTTGTTTAGTATTTTGAGTTTAAGCTCCCTTTGAATTATGAAACACAATTTTTAATTTTGATTGCTAAATTGATTGCTAAACAAACAATAAAAAAGATTTATAAACAACAAAAGGAAATTGGGATTAATTTTCTGTCAAATTTTTCGGAAAGAAAAGTTTATTTTGAAATTCCCATTAAAATATCTCAATCAAAATTGAAAATTGTGTTTGATTATTTAAAGGGATCTCCTACCTGACATACCAAACAATAAAAAAATTTATTGATAACAAACAAAAAATTAAATTCAGTTTTTGTTGTTTAAAAAAAAAAATTAATTTTAAGATCCCCACTAAAATATAGCAATTAAAATTGAAAATTGTGTTTGATATTTTAAAGGGACCTTTTTGCATAAAATACCAAAAAATAAAAAAAATTTATCGACTACAAACAAAAATTTGAATCAAGTATTTGCCAAATCTTTCAGAATAATAGTTGATGTTGAAATTTCCGTTAAAATATGGCATTAAGAATTGTAAATTGTGTTGGATATTGTTGATGTTATGATAGTGTTGATGTGTTTGATATTTGATTATGTTAGGAAATAGTCAAAATTCTTGTTCATTGTAAATTATGGCAGATTATGGTTTTTCTGTGTGTATTTCTTGTGGAAAATCTAGCCTCAGAAATGTTAATGAAATATCAACATTAATTGTGAATTTTGTTTATAAGTGGGGGTTACCTTTTTGAATGCGGTGCATTAGTCAACGTTACGGTATCGCATGATAGCTTTATTCACTTTTAATAGTTATTTTTAAATTTATTTAACAATAAACAACCTAAAATACGGGTGGGAAATTTGTAAACAACTCGTTACCCAAAGTTCCGTCCCCGGCCCACTTGTGAGCCACGCGCATGCGCGGGTGTCCATGTTTGTGCGCGAAATTCGAAAATACCCCTGTTCATTATCTTTTTGAGTGCTGCTGTGGAAGAGGGATTGCGTTTTTTAAAAATATTTTAACATTCAACAAACCTATGACCGAGATGAGATGGACCTTACTGTATTTTTCAGTCTACTATACATTTGTTTTCTTTTTCAAATATGCTGTTAATATAATTAAAATGTCATCCTGATACTTATCATAAATAAAATAAGGTTGCCCGAAGGATGGACACAATTGAGATATAATAATTAAATAAAATTAAAATTAATTTTCATATTTGAGGGTAAAAATATTTTACTATCTTATTATTGTGTCTTTGGTTCAATTCATGAATCTTGATATTTGGGACTAAAACTAGTTTGTCTTTTCCACAAGTGTTTCGAAATTATCTACCTGAATATAAGATTTTCTCTAAGGTCCGATGTAGACAGTCAAAGTCGGTTTACGGCCAGCTTTTGATCGCTACACTTCTTATACCTGAAGTTTGTTCCCGGCTAAAATCGAAAAGAATTTTCATAGTGGAGAATTTTTTTCTCATAAATTAAAATTTTTATTAAACAAGTCGACTACTGTTCTCTATGTGTAAAAAGAAAAAGAAAATTAACAAAATAAAAAATTTGTAATGAATAATTGAAATTTTTGATCAATTGATGTTGTGATGAATTGTTTACAAAACATTGGATTACAATTTTTGGATTTTCTACGCAGCAATTTGGAAAAATTATTTCATCTATTCTGTTTTTCTTGTTTTCGGTGTTATGGTTTTTAATGTACATAATTGATAAAAACTGAGAGTAATGTGATTTTATGATGGTTGTTGTTGGAAAACCGGTGAAAAGTATTAAAGAATTTATCCAATCAGTAAAAACTTAGATCAGATGCATTACAGAGGGATTCATTGATAAAATGCAAGATTCATGGATT
>JAUMHM010000085.1:33949354-33975871 GCA_032362435.1 Melikaiella ostensackeni
AAAAAAAGTGAATATCGCGACTGCAGATATAATTGACTATTGAAATCAGAATGATTCGATAGAGTCAACAGAATAATTTTATGAAATTGAATTATTTTCGTAGACAAACCTGCTTTGATAAACTTTTCTCAGATTGTCGACTAACGAAGTAACTATCTATAAATAAACTCTTAAACCTTTAATTATTAATTCTCTCTACTAATTACTGCGTTTCTTTCTCAATTCTTTTTTAAAATTCTTTCATTTTCTCCTGCAATTGTTTCTTTTCTTCTGCTATTTTCTTTTTTGTTCTTGTGATTATTTCTCCTTCTTTATCTTCTCATCTTTAGTTTTTTGAAGCTTTCCTTTTCCCAAATGGTAATTGTACCATGTATCAGAGGTTCCAGCTGATGGTAGCTTTGGCTTTCCTAAAGCTTCAACTTTACTTCTCTTCTTTTTTGGTAAATATTGAACTTGCAGAGTGAAAGCTTTATTAACATTATCTGTTTCACTAGATCCCGTATCTAAAAAATGATATTACCATGTTACTTAATAGTACGTTAATGCAGTAAAATATTTGAGTTGAATTTTTAATAAGTAAATTGTAAGTTAGTAAGTAAGTTATTGAAATGATAAATTCTGATACTCATAGTACTAACCTTGATCAGACAGAGAAATGTTATTCTCTTTTTCGTGATGTGAGTCATCTGATCAGGTATGATCTACATCAGACTGTTTCGTTGGAATTCATGTAGGTTTATAGGTTAGGTCCCGAACTTTTCAAGTTCAATTACAATTGCACGTACCAATAGACAGATTTTGCCTTGCACAGATCAATCAAACTCATTTTTCAATTTTTCTCACGATATGTATACAAAATATTGCTATAGGACCAGAAAAGCGAGTTGTAAATAACTGTATCACAAATTCGTATTACACAGTGATGCACATGTCCGCGGAATATGAGAAGGACTTCTCGTCTCATAAACCAGGGCGTTCCGCAGTTCCTTGAACGCATGTGAGACGCGCCAAATTCAAAGAAATTATCTAATTATCAGACGAAAACCTACAACCTCATTCGAATCGTTTACTCAAAAGCTTTCGAATGAGCTACGAAAGGTCTTCAAAAGTCTTCGAAATTAATCCGTAACTCAAATTTAAGAATTACTTACAACTTACCATCTTACGCTTACAACTGTCTCTTTTAAATGTTTTTGGGGAGACAAATACTTTATTCATTATTTCAAATTAAATGTCTCAAAGCAATTGTTTTTCAAGTTGCTTTATCATTCAAAATGATGATAAACCTTACTATTTTCTTTTTGTATGAGGATGAAGCTTCTAAATTATCTTTAATTTAATTTATTTCTATACAGTCTCATTAAATGGAACGTTGTCTCATAATACGGTATTTTATCTTAATCGAGGCTAGCCGTGTGCAGAAATTTTGTTCTATTCTAATTAGTTCACTCAAAAACAGTTGAATATTCAAAATCAATTTTTAAATTGAAACTGACAAGGTATTGAACGAAAAGATTGAGGTATTTTTTAAACAAAAAAATGTCATTAGACTCCCATGAAATTCTTCGTACCAGAAAAAAATTGTATCCAAAGTAATGATTTTGCCTACAATACACTTTTTCTATGATACGATTTTCATAAGTTTACTTTGAGTGAAATTTTTCGAACTGAAATTAGATCAGTTGGCTCTGATTTCCAGTGGGAAATCCCACACTGATTCCAAGTTCACGAACGTAATATTGTGTGCAATAATATAGTAGTGAGTTTTAAGGTCAGACGTTGGCGTGATTCGCTTTTTTTCCGCTGATGGTATAAGATAGGATTTTGGCTTTCGTGCAAAGAGTATTCCATTTAATTTTCTTGAATTCCTCCGGGTTTGTAATACAAGATCGAGTGATTAGGAGGTTTCATGACTCTGTTTTAGGTTTAGTGTAATTTGAAGCAGGGCCAACTTGGCTCCGGAACTGGTCGTACCTTCCAAGATCCAAAAGGCTGTCCAAAATGTTTACAGCCCTCGCGTGCTCTGAGGGTTTTATCGATTCCTTCAGGCCTGGATTACCAGGATGAATCAGGAGAACCAGGACGACACCAAGAATTGCGTTCAGTAAAGATGTCAGGATAAAGTAGACCAGAGTTCGAACGGCGATCATTCCATTCATTCGGGCATTCAAACTAGCTGACCCTAAAAAAGGAGCAATACATTTTTAATTACATTTATATAATCTCTGGATGTTAAAATTCTTATAATTTTCAGAAATTAAATGGTAACATCTTAGATTTCAGAACATTCAGGCTTCTATTGAGTCTCAGATGGTCGTGGCAGTCATACTTTTTATCCACTTGTATCGTTAAAAGTAATAAGTAATAAAGTCACAGGGGTGAAGCTAGCATAGGAACTTCCGGTAACAAATCTGACTTCCAGCCAAGTTCGATCTGGGGTCCTTTCTAGGGACTTTAAGAATATTCATTTTGCGAAAATGTAGTGAACTTTGAAATCGTTAGTGTGGTAGCACTGATATTATGGCTGAAGCAAAGCTGGCAAAGCCTTGGCAGCCATGTATAAACAAATTTCAATTAAAAAATAGAATAATAATATAATAAGGTGAGTGCAAATTGTTATTTATGTGGATAAATGAATTTATAAATTATGTCTCTAAATGCATTAAAAGTAGGGCAATCATTTTTGTAGTAAATGTTCGTGAAAAGCTGCTTACGATGAACAGCGAGTAAAACCTAACCTCAAAGGGTTTATTGCATTGGGGACACAGTTTTTGTAAATTAGAAGTTATTGCACAAACTAATTAAGTTTTTACTGATATGCTCACTGCTTTAATGTTGATTATTCATGAGATTTTGATGTTGATAATTCTGAACATCATTTTTAAACCACACTAGGTTGAAAATTCAGTTGGATTGAAGCACTATTACGATTTTACTTATTTTTAATAAATGTTTCAAACTTCAAAGAGCTTATTATCAAGTTCATTCAAAACAATATTAATTTTAAGTACTTTAAAAAAATTGGTTCAACAAAACCATATGTTCGTGTAATAAGTTTATTAATATTCCGTTTCATAACTTAAAACAATGTTTCTTTACGATGCGTTAGACAGTTGTGTATATTAAAAACAAACATTTGTAAACGATTTCTGTGATTTATGTCGAATGAAAACCCATGCTCAGAATCTTTGTTTATTGTTTTTTAAAATTATTTTTATTGAGTTCCATTAACCAATAATGTTGTTAATAATTCATAATGCCATTTATTGATGTTATTGTGTACTTAATTGTTGTATGTAATAATATGAATAAACTGTATTACAAATTATTGAAAACATTACTTATTTCTGAATTTTCTTGAATTCTTTTGAATTCGTTTCAATTCTCTAAAATTCTTGTAAATTCATCTTGAATTCGTAAGAATTTTATCGGATTCTCTTGAATTCTCTTAAATTCCTCTAAATTTAGTCCAATTTTATAAAAGTCAATTGAATATTTTGGATGTTTTGATTTTCTTCGAATAATTTGAATTATTTTTTAATTCACTCTGAGTTTTTATTAATTCATTCTGAATTCTTTCAAATTATTTTGAATTCTCTTGATTTTTTTCGTAATCACCTTGCATTCTTCTACATTCACTCAATTATACTCAATTCAATGGATATTTTAAATATTTTTTTTTAGTTTTATTCTATTCACCCTGAAGTATTTCAAATTAACCTTGTTTTGATGAATTCTATTAAAATATCTTGAATTGCATCGAATTCTTTCAATTTCTTTCGAATTCTTTGGAGTTCTGTTGAATTTTTTCGAATTGACCCTCAGTTCTTTGGAATGTTCTTGAATTCTTTTAAATCAGCCCTGAATGCTTTTGAATTCACTTTATATATTCTAAATTCACTCCAATTTTATGAAATCAATGGAATATTTTGGATTTTAAAAATATTTTTCAAGTAATTTGAGTTTATTTGGAATTCACCCTGATTTGACTGAAATCGTTGTAATATTTTGAATTTTTTGATATTTTCAATTCATTTAAATGATTTTGAATTTACCCTGAATTTTGTTGAATTTAAGTTGAGTCGTTTTGAATTCATTATAAATTATTATGAATTTATCCTAAATTCGTTAAAATTTAACTGGTATACTTATAAATTTCATAAAATCCCTTTGAATGAAAAAATTACTTCAGCAACTTTTCATTTAATAAATTTAAAAAGAACCCAACGGTTCAAACCACTATTAAATTCAGGTCTACCTATTTCTGAATTTATTGAAATTCTTTTGAATTCTTTTACATTCTCTAGAATTCTTTTAAATTCATCTTGAACTCGTAAGACTTTTATCGAATTCTCTCGAATTCCGTCTTGAATTCCTCTAAATTTACTCCAATTTCACGAAAAACAATGGAAGATTTTGGACATTTTGATTTTTCTTTTCAATTAATTTTAATTAATTTTTAATTCACTCTAAATTCTTATTAATTTATTCTGAATTTTTTCGAATTCTTACAAATTATTTGAAATTCTCTTGAATTTTCTCAATTTCACCTCAATTCTTCTAAATTCACTCAATTCTACTCAATTTAATGGATTTTTTCATTATTTTTGTTTTGTTCTATTGAATTCGCCTTGAAGTCTTCCAAAGTGACTCTAATTTTACTGAAATCAGTGGAATCGTTTGGATGTTGTCAATTCATTTGAATTATTTTGAATTTATCCTGAGTTTTATTGAATTTAATTTGAATTGTTGGAATTTACTCTGAATTCATATGAATTTATCCTGAATTCGTTCAATTTTACCTGGAATTTTTATAAATTTCATCGAATTTCTTTCACTTCTTTTGAATTCAATAGAACATTAGTCACATTATCAATGCACATTAGTTTCTTTTTGGGTTAGGAATTAGTCACTTGTGGTCACTTTTTTCAAGTTTAGTATGTGACAGTCCTGATAATAACTAATAAGTTTAATTTTTCAAGAAGCAAGACGTTTTCTTTGCGAAAGATTTTTTCTAAGAATCTTTCATTCATTTTTTATTACTATAAGAACCATCTTGTAATAAATATATCTCAAAATTCCTTTTTTAGACTCGAAACGTTTTCTGAATTTATAATAAAAGGCAGGAAGCCTGCTTCATTTCCACTAAAAAATTTTCACTTTTATTATAAAAGCCATACTTCAAAAGAATTTCCTGCAATATTCCACAATCTCCGAACAGGAAAATAGCAAACGGACTGGAAATTGAGAAAAATCAAAAGGAATGAGAAGTGAATAGACGTGTGCATTTTGTCGCATCGAATATGGCAATTTCGATTCGACGTGTGTTCATTTTCGGATCGGTTTTTTTCGATTCGATCGACCCGTCGATCAAATGTCGGAAAACCGACATTCGACTCGTGCTGTCGCCGGATCGGTTTTTTTCGATTCGATCGACCCATCGATCAAATGTCGAGAAACCGACATTCAAAGCATGCTACTATCGGATCGGTTTTTCTCGATTCGATCGGCCCGTCCATCGAATGTCAAAAAACCGACATTCAATACGTCATCGAATCGGTTTTCCCGATTCAATCGGCCCGTGCGTCGGAAAATCCAATATTCGATGTATCTTAGATTAAATTGGTTTTTTTACTTTTTTACTTTCTTTCAATTTAGTGAGCATATACCATCAATAAATCGAAGCAAGTCGTAAGTTTCCATGAATAAATGAATAAAAAATCAAAATGTTAAAATTGATTGAAGAATCATGAAACGTAATTTGTCTTCAATTAAATAACTTCTGCAATTAAAAAAATTTACATATGTCTACAAAATGAAGATTTTTTTCAAGCTTAGATGAATATGCTCCGAATTCTTGTACCTATTATTTTCACAAGTGACTGAAACTTAATGAAACAAAATTTTGGTCGTATACTCTGTACATCTGAATTAATAAGTGCGTATTCATAAAGTAGTGTAAGATTAAGAGTAGCAGTGAAATTGTCACTTATTTCGATAGAAATTTTCTACGGAAGTAAACTAATAATAATCCTACTGAGAACCAGTAGTTTTTCTTACTAATGATTAGTGGAAATACTTACAAAATTGAATATAATGACTTGCATCATTTGACTAGTTAACTCTTACTCATTCAGACTTAGAGAGCGTATAATATTTATTGAAGGAATTTCAATACTTCATACATATGGGGCAAAATTTGCCAAGTGTCCCTGTCTAAAATTTTGTTGCCTCCTGTCTTACTCAAACCCTGCCAGATTATAGTGCTAGTGAACCTCTTTAAATTCTGTAAAGGGGGCGCACCTAGTACAACGGGTTGTCAATGTACAGGGGCCCGAATTTTCGATGATTCACCCCGGCCGCTAACTTTCAATTGTACGTAACTCCTGATACAGTTATCCAATTTAAGTTTCTTAGGGTTTTCGAAAGGACATTTAACAAGGGTTACAATAAAAATGAGCACTATAGAATGAAAAATTTATTTCACCTTGATTTTCCATTTTTAAAAGCGTTCTTGAGTTTTCCTTCAAATGCGGCATTTATTATTTTTTCTTTAAATTAGGCTAGTCCCCTTGCCTCTTACATTTTTGGGGAGTTTTTTTGGTGTTAATCTCTTCGCCTCTAACAAATTGGGGTGCTTTTTGATCTAAGTCTCCTTGCCTCTTACATTTCGGGGTGTTTTTTCTCTGTGAGTCCCCTTGCCTCTCACGTTTTGGGGTGGTTTTTGGTGTGAGTCACCTTGCCTCTCACCTTTTTGGGGAGTTTTTTGGTGTTAATCTCTTCGCCTCTAACAGATTGAGGTGCTTTTTTATCTGAGTCTCCTTGCCTCTCACATTTCGGGGGGCTTTTTCTTTGTGAGTCTCCCTGCCTCTCGCGCTTTTTGATGTGAGTTACCTTGATTTTCACATTTGGGGGTGCTTTTTTATGTGAGTCTCCTTGCCTCTCACGTGTTGGGGTGCTTTTTGGTGTGAGTCCCCTTGCCCCTCACAGTGTTCCTTAAAAAATCATTCTTTATCCAGTTAAACATTCTAATTTAACGTTCACGATTCTGAAGAGGGTACAAAAGAATGATATTTATGTGTGCCCGGCACAGTTTTTGCGGAATCGAATCGTTTACTATGACTAGACATACAAAACAAATTCGAATTAGGTAAAAGTTATAACCTCAGGTGGGATCTATTGGTTTTGCGGGCACGAGATATCTGAATTGTTCTGAAACTATCAAAAAGGCAGAATAAAATGAAATATTCGTTACACGTAAACAAAAAATCATTTTTATCGAGTCTTAGAACCACTGGGACACTGTAGCACGCCTAGTTGCGTTGTGGCTATAGTTGGCGCGGGGCAACCGCAACCTCGCTCGTACGACCTCATATAACTCTAACAATACTTTACATCCCATATTTATTTCGGGATGTTTTTCACGAGAAAAAATCAAACTGTCTTTCTAGCCTAATTAAAAAATAAAATGAAGAATGCCGCATTTGGAGGAAAACTCAGAAACGCTTTTAAAAATGGAAAATCAAGGTTAAATAATTTTTTCATTCTATAGAGCTTATTTTTACTGTAAACCTTGTTAAATGCTCTTTCGAAAACCCGAAGAAAGTTAAATTGGATAACTTTATCAGGAGTTATGTATAATTGAAAGTTAGCGGTCGGGGTGAATCATCGAAAATTCCGGCCCCTGTATCTTGAAAACCCGTTGTACTAGGTGCATCCCCTTTACAGAATTTAAAGAGTTCCACTAGCACTACAATCTGGCAGAGTTTGAATAAGATAGGCGACAACAAAATTTTAGGCGGGGACACTTGACAAATTTTACCCCATATCTGGAACATTCAAACGATAAAGGCGTTCTGGAATTTTAAAAGAAAAGTAATAAAATGTTTTTGAACATTATACATTACTAGCAAAAAAAGCGCGCTTATAACATGTTTTTTTCATTAACGTATCATTTTAATTATCTTATTATCAAATTAAAATATATGCTTGAATCCAAAGTACTATAAAATATAATGAATAATAATCATAAATTAAAATAAATATGAAAATAGCTACATCGGCTTTCAAACAGTTTTAATTTTAGTCGGTGAATCATTTAATTTTGAATGTTCATAGTTTATTATCATGAAATTTTGAACATCTTTCTGAAATAGGTCTATCTAGAAGATTTGCAATTGAAAATTCTTCAATGTTGAATGTGTATAACTGTACAATTAAAAATAATGCACTTTTGAGTGTTTTTCTTGTTTTCAATACTTCAATTTTGGAGATTAACAATTGGAAACTCTTGTATTTTAAAGCCGTATCAATAAAAATGTTAAAATTTCGCTGATTCTGAAGATCAAACGTCAAGAGATCTCAATTCTATTTTGGAGAGTCATTAATTTGGAATGTTTATATTTTGAAATGATGCAATTTTGAGTGATTTGTTTTTGGAATAGTTCAATTTTGAAGATTCAAAATTGAAAATTATTCGATTTAATAGATTTGCAGCTGTCAATTCTTTGACATTGTGAACAGTAAAAACGACAGCGTCGATTTATTTTTTGAAATACTTACAATTTTTTACATATGTAACATATGCATCCGTATATAAAAAAGTAGCTATGCAGGAACTTGAAGTTACTCTAGTCAGTGATTCGAACTTTACAATTTTTAATATTTAAATTATACTAAGAAAGGAATTTAAAAATATGATTATAAATTATAAAGATGTTTTCGGCAATTTTTTTCCTTAAAACCTAATGAAACAGAAAAATCGATTATTCTTCAAGAATGGCCAGATCGATTATTTTAAAGTTGGTCTTAAATTGTTTGTAGGATGCCAAAGAACTGTAATCAAGAATGAAGTACCATCTGCAAATAATTTTCAGTTAAAAGAGGTTAAAATCAGTTAGAATCGGTTCTAATTTTCTTTTTATAATATTATACAAGAATATTATAGGATTGAAATGCTTTTTGTCAGTCGCATATTGAATTTTAGACAATCGAAGGACAGCCGATCGAATCGAGGAAAACCGATCCGACGTAGCGCGCGTCGAATATCGATTTTTCGATATTCGACGTCGGTTTGAAATCGAATCAAATTTTTTTGCACACGTCTAGAAATGAACCATCATTTCCCTTTGTACTATTTTCTTGAATTTCTTACGCATGATTCGAAATTACGTGAAACCAACATGTTTGCTTTGAAATGTTTTCCACACTCTCTGAAACTCGTCAGAAAAAAGTTACTCTTATCGTCCTTTTCGTATAATATAATAAAGTGAAAAATTGATTGGAATTAGTCTACTAAAGCTTTTCACAATTGAGTTCACTAATCTTCGAATGTCATCTAAAGGACACAAGTTTATTCATTAATGGACTATTTTCAGTTGAGAAGGTTTATAGAATCCACTTGTGAGCTAAATATACATTATCGAGCTCTTTCATCTGTCGAGTTTTAGCCCTTAAAATACACCTTTGGTTCAAGTTTCTTATAATGTCCAATATTTCAGTTTTAATTTCTGAAATTAGATTTTCAGATAATGTACTTACCAGATATGAGACTTGCAATAACCAGGGGCAAAATCATCAATTTCAGTAACCTCATAAACAGCTCACCCGGATAACTAATTAACATCACAGTATCGTCGCCCAGACTTAAGGGACGCAGGCCAAAACCTGAAAAATAAATTAGTCTGTTAAAAAATCTTTTAGAATAAATTACATTTCATTAATTTTCTATTGTAAAAAAATTGTATACTTATCAATAATTAAATTATAGAGTAAGCACGTCATATTATTTGTAAAGCAAAACACTTCTACAAGATGTTAATTTTTGATGTCCTACTGTTTCAGTTTTTTTGTGTTGTCTTGTTTTTCATCTTGGATTTGAACCAGGGATTCCCGTATGTTATTTCTATGAAATGGAAAATATTCAGATTTGGGGTAAAACTCATTTCACAGCTTCTTTTACATTTCTCGTTTTTCTATTTCCTCATAGGATGAAAACTGCCTTCATATAAGAAACCTAAAATAGAACTTTCTTTCCAATCTAAAGCAAAGGTTTTAAATTTTCTTGTGCCATATAACATCTTTTTAAATAAATCTACACTGGCCTTCTAAATACATATAACGTTTTGAAAACCTTTTTTTGTACTATTTTTTCACTTTAAAAACTTTGAGGATTTTTATAATTAGATAGTAATCTATAATAATAAAATACGTGGCTTCCTAATGTTGTCTTTCCGTCCGTTCAACTCGAAGTTGCTGGGCTTCTAAATGCTTTTGTTTTAGTATTTGTTTATTACTGAGTGATCCAATTCAAAATTCAACTTGAACATAGTTAATAACCACAGTCATATATAGCTCAATGAAGAAAAAAAAAAGAAAAGACAGATACCTTTTCATATAGTTTTAATTAATAGAAAATCGAGATTTCCTTTCATTTTTCCTAACAAAAGAAAAATTTTTAACTTTAATTTTAGCACTTTTTACACTATTTCAGCTAACTTCAATTTATACTAAAGTTAAAAATTTTCAAACCAAAAAGAAGAATTTTCAACAAAAGAGTTGAATTTTCAACGAACAAACATTTTTTAGTCAAGAAAGAAAAGAAAATCTAAGTAAATTGTTTAATATTCTACAAAACAGTTGAATTTTCAATCAAAAAATATAAATTTTCAACAAAAATATTAGTTTTCAACCAAATACTTGAATTTTCAACAAAAAAGCAAGTTTCCAATAAAATAATTAAATCATCAACCAAAACAGATTAATTCCCAACTAAATAATTGTTTTTTTACAAAAAAATGAGATTTCTACCATATGAGATTTATTTTTGAACCAAATAGATGAATTTTCAACAAAAGTGTTAAATTTTTAACCAAGAAAGGATATTTAGTCAAGAAAGAAAGGAAATTTTGAGTAAATTGATCAATTTTCTATAAAACATTTGAATTTTCAACCCAAAAATATAAATTTTCAACAAAAATGGTAGTTTCCAACCGAATAGTTCAGTTTTTAACACAAAAAGATGAATAGTTGGATTTTCAACCGAATTATTTAATTTATAACCAAGCAGTCAAATTTTCAACCAGAAAGGTTCATTTTCAACCAAGAAAATTAATTTTATACCAAAAAAGACGAATTTTCAATAAAATACATGAATTTCGAACCTAACAGTTGAATTTTTAACTAAAAAATATAATTTTTTATTTAAAGGAATTAATTTTAAGCCATAAGAAAACTAATTTTTCCACAGAATAATTAAATTTTCAACTAAAGAGATCAATTTTCAACCTCCCAAAAAAAAAATTTTCAACAAAGTAGTGCAACTTTCAACCAAATTAGTTGAATTTTCAACTAAAAAATATGAATTCTCAACGTTAAATGTAATAGTTGATATTTCAACCAAAACAGATTCTAATTTTGAATAAAAAACAGTTGAAGTCTTAACCAAAAAGACTAATTTTTCACTAAAAAAGACGAATTTCCAACAGAACACATAAACCTCCAACCAAATAGTTGAATTTTCAGCCAAGAGGATGAATTTTCTACCATGACAGACGAATGTTCAACAAAACATAGGAAATTTCAACCACATAGTTGAATTTTTAAGCAAAAAAGATAAATTTTCAACCAAAAATGGGATAGTTAAATTTTAAGTTGAAAAAATGAATTTTCGACCGAGGAAATGAATTTGTAACTAAAGTGATGAATGCTGAACAAAATAGTTGAACCCTGAACTGAAACAGATTAATTTTTAACTAAACAGTTGTGTTCTTCACAACAACAAAAAATCAAATTTTCACCAGAAGAGATGAATTTTTAAATCGAAAAGACAAATTTTCCACAGAAGAGTTAAATTTTCAATCAAGAAGGATTTTTCAATCAAGGGAGGAAACAAATTTCTACTGAATTGTTAAATTTTCGAGCCAAAAAATAAATTTTCTACAAAACAGTTGAATTTCCAACTCAAAAATATGTATTATCAACAAAAAAAATTAATTTTCTACCAAATAGTTAGATTTTCTATCAAAAAAGCTGAATTCTCAACGTAAAATGTGATAGTTGATATTTAAATCAGAACAGACTTCAATTTTTAAACAAAAACAGTTTGATTCACCAAAAAAATACGAATTCTTAACCAAATAGTTGAATGCTTAACCAAAACATTCATTTTTAACCAAACAGTTTCATTTTAAGCAAATAGATTAAATTCCTACAAAAAAGACGAATTCCGAACAAAGCACATCAATTTTCCACCTCGTACTTGAATTTTCAACTAAGAAAATTAATTTTCTACCATAAAAGACAAATGTTCAATAAGATACATGAATTTTCAACCGAATGATCGAATTTGAACTAAAAAAGATCAATTTATAATTAAAACGGAATAGTTGAATTTTTAGTAGAAAAAATGAATTTTCAATGAAAAGAAAACGAATTTTCAACAAAATATTTCAATTTTTAACCAAGGAAATGAATTTTCAACTAAAATGATGAACATTAAAGAAAATATTTGAATCTTCAACCATAACAGATTAATTTTCTACCAAAAAGTTACATTTTCGACCAAAAAAGATGAAATTTGTACCAAAAGATATGAATTTTAAATCAAAAAAAAAGAATTTCCAACAAGAGTGAAATTTTCAACCAAGAAAGACTTTACTTTTTACATTAATTCCTTCAATATTCTTCTATTATTTATTTCAATGTTGATTATCTTATAATCTTTTTTTATGTGAAGATTTACGTGTTGAAAATTCAATCGTCGGAAGTTCAAAAAAAAGCGAATTTTGTATTGAAAATGTAATGTTTATACAATTGCACACGAGAATTTATTACATAAACATTTCAATTCATTAAAAAAAATGAAAAAAGTCTAGGTGGAATTTACATTTGAAGCTACGTTACACGCTCGCTTTAGCGCGCGCATGTTATACTAGCTAGAAAATAATTTATAAAGAGAAAATTCAGAATCAAAAGCAAATCAGTTATTACATTTTTTTTTTGGTATTTGTAGAAAAAAGATCGCTGCTATTAGTCATTGCTTTAGTAAATTATTTTATAGGAAACTGATATGTTTTTATAAAACTAAAATTCATAATTGTGGTATCTGGTCTTCAAAATAGAATTTTTCCTACATATAAGCTTCTTTTGTTAAATTTTTTTGAAGGAACGAAGGAAGATACTATATTAGTCTTTAATATCCGTTGTTTGGTTAACAAAATAGATTTCAATTATTTTTAATTATAAATAATTACAGGATAATTAAATAACAGACTTGGGAGTAGTAGGATAGTCTTTCTGTTTTGTTTTTTTAATGTGAAATACGAAAATCTGTCAAGAGTTCGAGGTTAGTTGAAAAGGTTAGTGAATCTAACCTAGAATCTAACCTAGAAGTGTAACACTTCGAAATAGGTAATTTTTTTGAATATCCCTGAAACGTTTATATCATATTGGATTTCTTTTGTAGTTTGCATTAATTAATTTTGTTATAAATGGGGAAAAATTCAAAGGAAACATATTTTAATAACCAGTGGATGTGTGGTGACAAACTGCCAAATAAAATACCCGGTTGCACCGGGTACGGAAAAGCCAAAAAATGACTCCTAAAGAAAAAGAGTAATGAAGTAGTGCTGCAGAATGGAGCTACAGTTTTTTTGATTGGTATTGGTAAGATTAAACGGAAGTTTAGGACAAGGTCATATCAAGGTCGAGCATCTCGGATTAAGAATAGAGGTTAAGGGCCGGTTTCACCAACTCCGATTAAATCGTTTATCATTGATTAACATTATTTAATCAATACTTTGCGTTCTACCATTCTTTTAATCATGATCAAGGGAAGATAATCACGGGTTAACTTAACCGTCTGATAATGGCTGGTTATGGTGGTTAATCAGTGATTAAAGTAACATAACCTCGAAATTGAAGAGCGAGTGCGAGCGCAGTGAGTGCAGTATACTATACAGCAAGGAAATATGGCTCTGTTTTACGATGATATTTTATCCTCATCTGATGATGATGATGAAATGTTTTACCCCATTCAGAGAAGACCACGAATTTTCAGAGAATGAGTGAATTATTTTGAAGCCATGGATGATTTGGATTTTTTAACACGATTTTGCTTAAGAAAAATTACTGTTGAAACTTTGCTGCTTTGTTTTTGCTTTCGGTAGAAAATTAATCTTCTTCGTTGAAAATTCATGTTTCGGTTTGAAAATTAAAATTAAAATTTTTAAAATTCAATTTTGTGAAAAATGTATCCACTTTGTAAGAAACTCAACAATTTTGTTCAAAACTCATTTTGTTTGAAAATTCAACTAGTTTGGTAAAAAACTGAACTATTTTGTTGGAAATTGGCTTTTTTTTAAAATGAAAATTCATTTTTGTAATTGAAGATTTAACTGTTCCATCTTTTATTGTAAATTTATATTGTATAGTTAAAAATTAAACTATTTGGGTGAAAATTCATGTCTTTTGTTTTGGTAAAAAATTCACCTTGATGCTCCAACAAATCATCTAAAAAATAATAATAATAATAAATAATAATAAATAAAAATTAGTTTTTTTTTGGTTGAAAATTAATCTGTATGACTGAAAATGTAAATGTACCACTTTTGATTCACGTTTATATTTTTTAATCAAAAATTGAACTATTTGGTTGCAAATTCATGTATGTTGCTACAAATTCGTCGGTTTTGTAGAAAATTAATCTCCATGCTTGAAAATTCACCTTTTTTGTTTGAAATTTAACTATTTTGCTGAAAATTCGTTTTGTTTGTAATTGAAAATTATTCACTTGAAATTTCATGTATTTTTTTTAAACATCTTTTTTTCTGGCAGAGTTATTAATCTTCTTGCTTGAAAATTAATTTTTTTGGTACGAAATCGAACTGTTTTGTTCGAAATAGGTTCGTTTTAGATGAAAACAAAGTTTTTAACTGCAGATTAAACTATTCCATTTTCAATTATAAATTTATCTTCTTTAGTAGAAAAGTGAACTGCTTGTTTCAAAATTCATGTACTTTGTTGGAAATTCCTTGTTTTTGGTAGAAAATTGATTTTCTTTCCTGGAAATTTATTTTTATTTTTTGGTTGAAAATTAATTTTTTCAACTGGAAATTAAACTGTTCCATTTTTGTTTGTAAAGTAATAATTTCTTGTTGGACAATTAACGATTTGTTCGAAATATCATGTATTTTATTAAAAATTATAATTTTTTGTACAAAATCAATGTTTTTGATTAAAACACGTTTATAAATAATAGTAATTGTTTTTCATTTTTTTCGAAATGTACATTATCAAACACTTTTCTTCTGGTTAACATGTATAAATAAAAATTATATTTCAGAAACCATATCAATATTTTGGCGCCTAAACATCATGGCGACGAAAGTTAACTGAGATTTCCATTACAACCAATCAGAGTCGCGGTTACAAGAGAATATTAGAGTTACCACGAAAAGGGTATATGATTAACTAATCAGAACCAAAATGTCCATGGTGGAACTCTATTTAGTGATGGTCTCGAGTATGGCCTCTGATGACAGTGACTCCCTTCCAAGAATTTCTATGATGTAAGCAGTCAGGGCCGTATGAACCAGTGCTCCCAGCCTGAGCTCCACACGGTACGCGCATGCGTCGCGCATGGCTTCAAATTGAATGCTTTTCGCGCGCTGTTCAAAGCGCTAAAAATATTTTTTTCCTTATTATAAGTAATGGCTTTTTAACTTAGAGATTTATCCATCAAACCAAAATTAATTGATTCTGAACATAATTGAAAATAATTAAATCACTATTTTATGAATAAAAAATATACTATACTAGAATGAATAATTATAAATATTATAATATATATTATGAATATTATAGCAATTTAAAAATCATAAATATGATAAATAAATTTTCATATTTTTACTTACAGTATAGTGATTGAATTATTTTTAATTTTGGTCTCATGGATAATTGTATAAGTTGAAAAGCAATTATTTATAATAAACAAAAAAAATATGTTTTTAGTGTTTTAAACAGCGCATGGGTCTCAACAAACGTTATCATTGAAAAATTTTCAAAAGCCCAAACATAACCTAAAAAAACTGTTCGAATTGATGAATGGCATGTATTCAATTGCCTAAGACAAGGGTTAACTAAATATTCAGCTGGAATGAGGAACAATTTTGCTGTTAAACGTTAAAATATTTGTTTGTCTGCTTAATTACTTTAAACGTTTGAGGACCGTTCAACTCCTCGTTTAAAATGAGAACTTTCTCTCCAATGATATCGAATTTTCTCTTTCTTTGGTGCAAAATAAATTTTTTAATAGTTGAAAAGGGTTCTAAAAATTATAAATTAGAACTAAAATTTTCTTTCAGAAACTATGCAGTAATAAAAAAATCCATATACGTCGTAAATCGTTAATAAAATCTTACAAAATAGAAAAATCATGCTCTTACTTGATTAAATGATATTTTTCTTATTGTCAACAAATTTTTAATTGATGGAAAGCATTCTAAAGGATAAAACATAAACCTACAATTATCGTCCAAAAGATAGACAGTAATAAAAAAATTCTTCTACATCCTAAATTGTCATTAAAATTAAATAATTTATATAAAATCATGACGTTTGACCATTTGAGACTGCTTTTTGTAAATATTTTAGTTTAATGGCCCTAAAAATTATTTCTGAATGATTGTACTTTTAATGGATAATCAGTAGATGTTACTGTTATAAATGATTCACATTTTCGAAAACAATTGACTTTTAATCTCGGAAAGATGTATTTTCAACAAAAAAAGATAATTTTCAATCAAACAAGATGAATTTTGGGGGAAAAAAAATATTCAACAATATAGTTGCATTCAAAACCACATGGTTCAATTTTCAAGCTAATAAGACGAATTTTTTAGAGGAAAGTTGAATTTTCAACAACAAAGCTATTTTTAATCAAGATAGATGAATTTTTAACAAAGTGAGATACCTGTTTTATAATAAAATATGAATTTCCGAGCCAAAAAGTCAAATTTTCACCAACAAGATGATTTTCGATCAAGGAAGATGAATTATCAACCAAATAGTTGAATTTCCAACAAACAAATAATTTTTAACTTGGCAGTTGGTTTTACAACTAAATTCTTGAACTTTCAAGCAAAAGGGATGAGTTTCCAACAAACTAATTGAATTTTCAAATTAATAGTTCACTTTTCAACCAAATGATCGAATTTTTGAAGACGAGTTTTTGAGAAGGCAGTCGAATTTTAAAAAAAAGCTATTTTCAACCAAGAAAGATGAATTTGTGATAAAATAAAGGATCTTTCTACCATTAATGATGAATTTTCAGCCACATAATTGAACTTTCAAGCAAAAGAAATGAATTTTCAACAAATTAGTTGAATTTTGAACCTACAAAGATGAATTTTCTACCAAACGGTGGAATGTTCAAAACAAAAAAGATTAAACTTTAACCGAAATAAGATGCATTTTGAACCAAATAGTTGAATTTTCCAGCCAGAAAAACGAATTGTTTAGAAGGGAACTGAACTTAAAACCTGAAGAGCTGAATTATCAACCATGAAAGATGAATTTTAACCAAATAGTTGAATTGACAACGAAAAAATAATTTTCAACCAAACAGTTAAATTTACAAACAAATGGTCGAACTATCAGGCGAAAGAGAGGAGTTCTAAAAAAATAAGTTGAATTTTGAAACAAAGTTGAATTTTCAACATACAAAGGTGAATTTTCAATCAACAGACGAATTTTCAAACAAAAAAGATTGAACTTCAACCACAAAGAGTTGTATTTTTAATAAAATAGACGAATTTTCAACAAAAAAGTTATTTACAGCCGAGAAAGATGAACTTTTTACCGAAAAAGTTAACTTCCCTACCACGGAAGATGAATTTTTAACGAAATAGTTGAATTTTCAACCAAATAGTTGAATTTACAAAGAAAAAAACATTTTTATCCAAACAGTTCAATTTGCAACCAAATAGTTGAATATTCAACCTACAAAGATGAATTTTCAACCAAATAGTTGAATTTACAAAAAAAAATCACCAAACAGTTGAATTTACAAGCAAATAGTTGAACTTTCAAGCAAAAGAGATGAGTTTCCAACAAGTTAGTTCTATTTTGAAACCAAAGTTGAATTTTCAGCAAAACAGTTGAATTCACAACAAAAGAGTTGAACTTTCAAGGAAAAGAGACGAATTGTCAACAAAATAAATGAATTTTTAATCTCCAACCATAAAAGATGAATTTTCGACCAAAAATATAACTTTTCTACCATAAAAAATGAGCTTTCAACCAAATAGTTGAATTCACAAGCAAATAGTTGAACTTTCAAGCAAAAGAGACGAGTTTTCAACAATTTAGTTCTATTTTGAAACTTCTAAGTTAAATTTTCAACCAAACAGTTGAATTCGCAACAAAATAGTTGAACTTTCAAGCAAAAGAGACGAGTTATCAACAAGAAAGTTCAATTTTTAATCTAATAGTTGAATTTTCAACCATAAAAGATGAATTTTCAACCAAATAGTTGAATTTTCAACCTACAAACATAAATTTTCAACCAAATAGTTGAATTTACAAAAAAAAAATTTCACCAAACGGTTGAGTTCACAAGCAAATAGTTGAACTCTTAAGCAAAAGAGCCGAGTTTTCAACAAGTTAGTTCTATTTTGAAACTTCAAAGTTGAATTTTCACCCAAACATTTGAATTTGCAACAAAATAGTTGAACTTTCAAGCAAAAGAAACGAGTTATCAACAAAAAAGTTGAATTTTTAATCTAATAGTTGAATTTTCAACCATAAAAGATGAATTTTCAAACAAATAGTTGAATTTTCAACTTATAAACATAAATTTTCAACCTACAAAGATAAATTTTCAACCAAATAGTTGAATTTACAAAAAAAAAAGTTTTACCAAACAGTTGAATTCACAAGCAAATAGTTGAACTCTTAAGCAAAAGAGCCGAGTTTTCAACAAGTTAGTTCTATTTTGGAACTTTAAAGTTGAATTTTCAACCAAACAGTTGATTTTGCAACAAAATAGTTGAACTTTCAAGCAAAAGAGATGAGTTATCAACAAAAAAGTTTAATTTTTAATCTAATAGTTGAATTTTCAACCATAAGAGATGACTTTTCAACCAAATAGTTGAACTTTCAACCTGCAAAGATAAATTTTCAAGCAAATAGTTGAATTTAGAAGAAAAAAAAATTCCATCCAAACAGTTGAATTCACAATCAAATGAATTTGAATGAAATGAATGAATTATCAACAAAATAGTTAAAATTTTTAACTCATATTAAATTTTCAACTTACAAACATAAATTTTCAACCCATGATTCGAATTTTCAAACAAAAAAAGATTTGAAAAATTAAAGATTGAAAAAAAGTTATTGACACCCAAGAAAGATGAATTTTAACCAAGAAAGTTAACTTTTTTACCACAAAGGGTGAATTTTTAACCAAACAGTTGTATTTACAAGTAAATAGTCAAACTTTCAAGCAAGAGAGTCGAGTTTTCAACAAATTAGTCATATTAGTTCAGTTTTAAAACTACAAAGTTAAATTTTCAACCAAGCAGTTGCATTTAAAACCAGAGAGTTGAACTTTTAACTAAAATAAGATGAATTATCAACAATATAGTTGAACTTTTAACTTCATAGTTGAATTTTCAACCTATAAAGATGAACTTTCATTCAATGAGTCGAATTTTCAAACAAAAGGTATTAAACTGCAACCACAAAGAGTTGCATTTTTAATAAATTAGTTGGATTTTCAAGCCAAGTAGACGAATTTTTTTGAAGACAGTTGAATTTGCAAACTAAAAAGTTGAATTTCAAAAAAAAAGTTATTTTCAACCAAGAAAGATGAATGGCTAACCAAAATAGATAACTTTTCTACCAATAAAGATGAATTTTCAACCAAATAGTTGAATTCATAAAAAAAATTCATCCAAACAGTTGAATTTTTAACCAATGGTTCGAATATTCAAGCATGAAAAATTTAACTTCAGCAAAAAGTTATAACATAAAAGTATAAAAAAATTGTTATTGCCAAGAAGACAAGTATCATTTAATCAATTAAAAACATGATTTTTCTCCTTTTTTCCAACTTTATTGACAATCTACGGTTTATGCGGATTTTTTGATTTTTGCATAGTTTTCGGAGGGTAATTAAAGTTGTAAATATTAACTTTGAGAGACCCTTACATCTATCAAAAAATTGATTTCGTACCAAAATAAGAAAAAATTTGCTATTATTCCTTCTTTTACGCATTATCGTCGAAGCGCAAACATAAGAAATATTTTTTTACCTATATCTTTTTTTTGGAGATCCGAGTACTAAACTTCAACTTTTGGACCCCCTTCGGAATTGAGAAATCAATAAAATATTTTTTCGCTTTGCCCTAAGAGACATTAGAAATAATTTTTTTCATCTACATTTTTTTATCATTTTCATAATTCACGATTTACTCGCGGGAGTTAAGCACTTTTGGCGAGATTAAATATTGCATAAGAAACGGTATTAGAGAGATTTTGACATCGAGGCCAAAATAAACTGAATATTAACTTTTTATATTGTTTATATATTACTGAAGATAATTTCACTGCAGCTTACATGATAGACATTAAAATATCAGATACTATGAAGCAAATAGCGCGCTCTCCGGATGGTACTAAAAAAAATGAGTAGTCAACAAAGTAATCCAACTGTCAACTAAGACGTTAAATTTGCAAATAACAAATATGAATTTTCAAACAAGGAGATTAATTTTCTATAAAAAAGACGAGTTTCCAACAAAATACGTGAATTTTCATCCAAAAAGCTGAATTGTCATCTAAAAAGATAAATTTTCTAACGAAGCAGTTGAATTTTCAATCAAAAAAGGTAAATTTATAATCAAAGATAAAGTAATTAAACTTTCAGTTAAAAATTTCATTTCGCACCAAAATAAAAAACGAAATTTTCAACAAAATGTCTAAATATTCAACCAAATAAATTAATTTTTAACAAAATGCATGAATCTTAAACCAAAAAAAAAAATGATTTTTTTGACAGAAGAGTTCATTATTTAGCCAAGTAGTTGAATTTTAAATCAACAAGATGAATTTGCACGAAGAAGATTAATTTTCTACCAAAATAGATGAATCTTCAACAAAATACATGCATTTTAAACTAAAAAAGATAAATTTCAAACCAAAATTAGAGTAATTATATTTTTAGCTGAAAAAATTAATATTTAACGAAAACCAAATTTTATCTATCCAAATTTTCAAGTTTATAACGAAGAAGATGATTTTTCAAAACAAACAGTTGAATTTCCAGCCAAAAATGATCAACTTTCAACCAAAAATAAATAATTAAATCTTTAGCTAAAAAATTAATGTTGAACCTAAAAAAAAGCAAATATTCAACAAAATGGTTAAATGTTCAACCGAAAAGATGAATTTTGAAGTTGAATGATGAATCTTCAATTTGAAAAAATGAATTTTTCACCGGGAAGTTTAACTTTCAACCAATTAGTTAAATCTTTAACCAAAAAAAAATGAAATTTCAACCAAGAAGTTTAATTTTCTACCGAAAAACATGAATCGTCAACAAAATACATGAATCTTCAAGTAAAAAAAAAATTGTTAACCAAATAGTTGTATCTTCAACTAATCAACATAAATTTAAAAACAAAAATAGAATAGTTTAAAAAATTAATGTTTAACCAAAGAAAATTTCTTTTAACAAATTTCTTGAATTTCCAACGAAAAAGATGAATTTTGTACGAATATGTTGAATCTTCAACTAAAAAAAATGAATCTTTAACAAAGCAGTTTAATTCTCAATCAAAAAAGATTTTTATTTTAAATCAAAATCAGTTAAACTCAACCAAAACAGACGAATTCTCAACAAAATACATAAATTTTCATTTGAAGATAAATGTTCAAGCAAAAATGGAATACTTTAATTTTCAATTGAAAAGATTAATCTCAAACGAACAATGATAAATTCTCAACGAAAAATGTAATAGTTAATATTGCAACCAAGAGTTTTTAGTTTCAAATTAAGAACAGCTGCATTCAACCAAGAAAAAAATATTCAAGAAGAGAGTTGCATTTTCAGTCAAAAGAGAAAAAAATCAACCAGATTGTTGAAATGTTAAGCCAAAATAGTGAATTTCCTGCAAAATACTTCAATTTTCAACCCGCAAATATGAACTTTTAACGAAAAATTGAGTTTCAACTAAATAATTGAATTTTCTACCAAAACAGTTAAATTTCCGACCCAAAAAGACGAATTTTCAACAAAATAGTTCAATTTTAAACGTAAAGAAATGATTTTCTATAATAATTATTCAACTTTGAACAGAATAGTTAAATTTTCAAACAAACATTTAAATCTTTAACGAAAAAAGATGAATTCTCAACCAGTAATAGTTGTATTTTCAACCAAAGTGATGAATTTCCAACAAAACAGTTACATTTTCAAATGAAAAAGACCAATTTTCTACATGACCGTTGAATTTTTAACAAAAAAGGTTGATGATCAACCAATAAGTTCGATCTTCTACAAAACAGACGAATTTTCAACAAAATAGTTTAATTTTTCAGTCGAAGAGATGAATTTTCAACAAAGTGCTCCAACATTCTACCAAGTAGTTGAATTTCCAACAAAATAATTGAATCCTCAACCAAAACAGATTAACTTTTAAAAAAAAGTTGCATTTTCAAACCAAGAAGACAACTTCCAGACAAAAAACATGAATTTTCTACCAAAAAGATGAATTTTCAACAAAATACATCAATTTTCAACCAAAAATAAAATAGGTAATTTTTAATTAGAAAAATTAAATTTGAATCAAAAAAAGGAACAAATTCTCAAGAACATAGTTTAATTTTCAATCGAATTTTTTACCAAAAAAGGTCGAATTTTCAAAGAAATAGTTTCATTTTCAGTCAAAGAGATGAATTTTCAACAAAGTGCTTCAAAATTCTACCAAGTAGTTGAATTTTCAACAAAATAATTGAATACTCAACCAAAAGAGATTAACTTTAAACCAAAAAGTTGCATTTTCAAAGCAAAAATACAAATTTTCTACAAAACAGTTGAGTTTTCAACATAAAAGTCAACTTTCATACCATAAAGATGAATTTTCAGCAAAATATATCAATTTTCAACCAAAAATTTTAACAAAGCAGTTGAATTTTGAAACAAAAAGATTAATTTCCTACCAAAAAGACGAGTTTTCAATAAAACATATCAATTTTCAAACAAACATAGAATAGGTAATTTTTAATTTAAAAAATTGAATTCGACCAAAAAAAAATTTTTCAACAAATATAGTTAAATTTTCAATCAAATTTTCTACCAAAATATGTCGATTCTTTTACAAAATAGTTGAAATTTAACCTGCAAGTATAAATTTTCAACAAAAAAGTTCATTTTCAACCAAATAATTAAATTTTCTATCAAAGTGGTTAAATTTTCTACCCAAAAAGGCAAATTTTCAGCAAAAATATTGAATTTTCAATGGAAATAGCTCAATTTTCAGTTAAAAAAATTAATTTTCAATATAAAGGAATTAAAATTTGACTCTTACGCGAAAAAACTCATTTGGAATATTTCTGAACGTAATGAGCCTTGTAGAAAAAAGTATCCTTTCGATGACAATAGTAATTTCAGAAGGTAGATATGTTCCTCAAGGACACGACGTGAAACCTTTGCACCAGGTACATAAAACTCTTTTTCTCCGGGGAAATTTAGTTTTAGGAGTATTTTAATCTTCCTCGAGTGGTTTTCTCAAAGACATGACTGCCAACCATGCACCAGATGTACAAAACGAAAATGGGTGAGTATAATTTTGCTAGTACTGTATGGTCCCTGGACTGGGTTTCTCGAGGACACCAAATCGAATCAATACCCCAGATGTGAAAAACACATCTTCTCCGAGAAAGTGTAGTTTTGTAATTCTTTTAAGCTTCCTCGAGTGGGTTCTTCAAAGACATGACAGCCAACTATGTACCAGATGTATAAAAAAAACCAAGTAAATATAATTTTGCTATTACTGTATGGTCCCTGGACTGGATTTCTCGAGGACACCAAATAAAATCAGTACCCCAGATGTGAAAAACACATCTTCTCCGAGAAAGTGTAGTTTTGGAATTATTTTAAACTTCCTCAAGTGGGTTCCTCAAAGACATGACAGCCAACTATGCACCAGATGTACAAAACAAAACCGAGTAAGTATAATTTTGCTACAGCTGTATGGTCCCTAGACTGGATTTCTCGAGGACACCAAATAAAATCAATACCCAAGATGTGAAGACTACGTGTTCTCCGATCAACTGTAATTTTGGAATTCTTTTAAGCTTCCACGAGTGGGTTTCTCAAAGACATGACAGCCAATCCATTCACCAGGTGTGAAAGACTCATTTTCGAGGAAGTCTGGTTTATTCATTACTTTAGGACCTTCTAGTAGGTTCCTCGAAGACGCGACAGCCAATTCATGCAACGGCTGCATAAAACACATCTCCTTCGGAATGTCTGGTCTTTTCAGTACTCTATTCATCCTGGAGAAGGTTCTTCGAGGACATGAGATCCACCCATGCAAGAGTTATAAAAAATTCATCTTTACGGAAGTCTAGTTCTTTCAGTACAATATAGTCCCTAAAGTAGTTTCCTCGAGGACAATTTATCAAATCCATGCACCAGTCTTCAAAAACGCAGTTTGTTTTTCCAGTACTGTTTGGTCCTGGGAGCGGAATCATACAGTACTGCCAAAACTGAACTTCCCCGGAGTAGTTGTGTCTTTTCCACCTGGTCCATGAGTTGGATCTCATGTGCTCCAGAAACCTACACCAGAAACCATTTAGAACAGAAGAAAAAACAGACTTCCCCAAAGAAGATGTAATTTTTACACCTGGTTCATTGGTTGTATTTCATGTCTTCGAGGATCCTAAAGTCGGGACCAACGGCCAAAAGTCGGGGCCCTTCATTATTTTTGACTACAACTCGCTCCACAAGAGTCCTAGATTTTTTTAATATCAAGCACCTAAAGGGCTAGAAGGTAAAACATCCCAAAAATCAGGATTTTTCAGCCACCTTTTTCAGACTTTCAACTGTTCCCAAAGCGAGTCTGAGGCTAGGAAAAATTTCTAAAAACTTTGAGATTCTTTTAACATTCTTGAATGCAATACATTTCTCAAAACTATGAAATATTCAATAATTCACTACTTACGGGGATTCATTTACAAGCACTTTATCTTGAGAACAAATAAAGATAAGAAGCCGTTTTATGGCTCTACATGCGCAGTTCTGTGAAGCGAGTACAATCCAATGATTAGATTTATGATAAAATCACTTTTACACGGGAAATATCGTTTTGAATATTCCTGAACTAAATGAGCCTTGTAGAAAAAAGTATCCTCTTGATGACAATAGTAACTGCAAAAGCAAGTCGACTATGTTAACCAGATATGAATAAACAAAGCCGGGTCATGTCAACGTCTTGGAGCTACAATTCATATAATTAAAAGGTTAATTTGAAAAATTATGTGTTCAGTTTTAGCATACTATTATGTTTATTACCAGTTGCATCAATTTATTATTGAAGTTGATTCAGTACTTTTACGATATATTAGTTTGATGGTAATTTTTAGAAGAAAGTGTTGAAAACATTGAATAAACATTACTTTTTTGATAAAAATTTTCCTACATTTTAACTTATTTGATTAATACTTTAACTAATTTCCTATTTTATTTTTATTAGACATTTTTTGTATCCCTGCAATATTTATAATATTGCAATTTCAAAAGCATCATTACATATTTCTTTCCGAGACATGTTCAAGAATATTGAAAGAATATCTGGCAGTTTTTTCAGATTTTTCTTAACGTCAGACTCGCTTTGGAAACAGGTGAAAGTCGAGGCTTGAAAAAGGTGGCTGACAAATCCTCTTTTTTGGGATGTTTTACTTTCTAACAATTGACCATATAATTGAATTTGGAAGACTTTGGGCTTTCAGGTGCTTGTTATTAAAAAATTCTAGGACTCTTGTGGAGCAAGTTGCAGTCAAAAGAAGTGAGGGGCTCCGACTTTTGGCCCCGACTTTTGACCCCTACTTTTGGCCCCGACTTTTGGCCCCGACTTTTGGCCCCTACTTTTGGCCCCAACTTTAAACTCCTCTAGGACATGAGATACAACCAATGAACCAGGTGTAAAAAATACGTCTTCTTTAGGAAGGCCTATCTTTTCTGTACTATATGGTTCCTAGGACTAAGTTTCTTGAGGTAATGAGATCCAACTCATGGACCAGGTGTAAAACACACATCCACTTCGAGGAAGTTCAGTTTTGTCATTACTATATGATTCCATTCCAGGGACCAAACAGTACTGAAAAAACAGACAGTGTTTTTGACAACTGGTGCATGGATTTGAAATATTGTCCTCAGGGGCGTCGGAGCCGCGTGGGCTGGGTAGGCTTGAGCCCACCCATGAATTTTGATGGGTTACTATTTCACTATTA
>JAUMHM010000085.1:33982870-33996274 GCA_032362435.1 Melikaiella ostensackeni
GAATAAAGCCAATTTTTCATTCAAAATATCGTTTTTTCATTGTCAGGCCGAAGACTTTTCAGCCCATGTAGTATTTAGGAAGACAGAGGGGTGATGTGCTAGAAGGTATTGTGAGTGGGGGAGCAAAGAAGGGTGTAGAGGGGTGGTTAAGAAGAGGCGATAAGCGATTTGGTGGTTTATGGAGTGGATAGGGGAGGGATTAAGGGCGGGAGTGACGAGAAAGAGGATAGGGGAAGGGGAGGGGAAGTGATAGCAGTGGAGACAAAAGAGTAGGTAAATCTGAGGGTAGGTGTAAGCAGGAGAGATATGGGTAAAGGATTGTGAGTATAGGCAAGGTTTTATGAGGGAGAGTGATAAAGTGAGGAAGGGATGGTGTTGGTTAAAGGTTGATGGAATGATGGTGGATATGATGAAGAGCAGGTGGGAAGACGAAGGGGTGATGTGCTGGAAGGTAGTGTGAGTCGGAGGAGCGAAGAAGGGTGCAGAGGGGTGGTAAAGAAGAGTCGATAATTGAGACAGGAGTTTATAGAGCGGTTATGGGAGGAATGAAGAGCAAGAGTTGTCACTCTTGCTCTGGAAGAGGATAGAGGAAGTGAGAGGAGTGGAGAGAAGGGAGGAGGTAAATGTGAGGGGAAGTTGTGAGTGGGAGGTATATGAGAGGACTGTGCGTGTAGGGGAGGTCTTAGAATAAAGGGAAGCGAGGGAGCGAGGAAGGAATAGAGGTGGTTGAGGATTGATGGAAGGATATTGGATGTGACGAAGGGCAGGTAGAAAGGCGAAGGGGTGATGTACTGGAAGGTAGTGCGAGGTCGCTGTCAGACAGGATTCCCTATATGAGGTTTTCAATGGAGGCGCTCAATATCGCAAGGACGAGCCGATAATGGAAAACCAAACAGGAAATACGCTGGTTAGAGGAGGAGGAGGATGGAAGGAGGGGGAGGAAGAGGTGAATTGGATGTTTTTCAAGCAAACGGGGTGCTGTGATTTTAGGGTTGAGAGCGTTACATAAGTCATGAGAGGGACTTTGGCAAAATACATTTTTATTCATGGATGGAAAGAGGATTTACTTTCATGAATCAATCTTTAGAATGAGAGGAGGTAGAAGAACTAATTTTGAAAATGAAATGTTTCAATTATTTTGGGATTTTGGAATGGGTGGATCATTACACTCTGCAGAAAATTATACTGTGATGGATATAGTTATAAGGAATAATAAAATAATAAAATATTTCTAAATGTATGAAAAAACTTTTTGTTGGTCACGTTTAATAAATCGTTTGCATAGAAAATCTGTGTCTTTACAGCTCACAACGTTTAGAGTATTTGAGGGTTTTTTTGGAGAGGGTAGGGCAAGAGTGAAGGACAGGAGTAACACGAAGAGGATAAAGTAGGGAGAGGGGAAGTGAGAGGAGTGGAAAAAAGGGAGGAGGTAAATGAGGGGAAGGTGCGAGTAGAGGGGATATGGGGGAGGATTGTGGGTATGGGGAAAGTGTTCGGGTAAGGGGAGCGACGGAGCGAAGAAGGGATAAAGGTGAATGACGGTTGATGGAAAGATGTTGAATGTGACGAAGGGTATTTAGAAACACAAAGGGGTGATGTGCTGGAAGGTAGTGTGAGCGGGAAAAGCAAAAAAGGGTGTCGAGAGGTGGTTGAGAAGAGGCGATAAGCAAGACGGTGGTTTATGGAGCGGTTAGGGTAGAGATTAACGGCAGGAGTGACAAGAAAAAGGATAAAGGAAGGAAAAGGGGAAATGAGAGGAGTGGAAATAAGAGAGGAGGTAAATTTGAGGGGAAGGTGTAAGTAGGAGAGATATGGGAAGAGGATTGTGAGTATGGGAAAGGTTTTATAAGGGGGAGTGACGAAGTGAGGGAGGGATGGAGGTGGTTGAAGGTTGATGGAATGATGTTGGATATGACGAAGGGTAGGTAGGAAGATGAAGGGAAGAAGGAATAAAGGTGGTTGACGGTTGATGGAAAGATGTTGGATGTGACGAAGGGTATTTAGGAACACAAAGGGGTGATGTGCGGGAAGGTAGTGTGAGCGGGAAAATCAAAAAAGGGTGTCGATGGATAATTGAGAAGAGGTGATAAGCAAGACGGTGGTTTATCGAGCGGTTAAGGTAGAGATTAACGGCAGGAATGACAAGAAAGAGGATAAAGGAAGGGAAAGGGGAAATGAGAGGAGTGGAGACAAGAGAGGAGGTAAATTTGAGGGGAAGTTGTAAATAGAAGAGATATGGGAAGAGGATTGTGAGTTTGGAAAAGGTTTTATAAGGGGGAGTGATGGAGTGAGGGAGGGATGGAGGTGGTTGAAGGTTGATGGAATGATGTTGGATATGACGAAGGGTAGGTAGGAGGATGAAGGATTGATGTTCTGGAAGATAGTGTGAGTCGGAAGAGGGAAGGAGGGTGCAGAGAGGTGGTAAAGAAGAGACGATAATTGAGACAGGAGTCTATAGAACGATGAAGAGCAAGAGTGACAGGAACAGGATAGAGAAAGTGAGTGTAGTCGAGAGAAGAGAGGAGATAAATGTGAGGTGAAGGTGTGAGTGGAAGGTATATGAGAGGACTGTGCGTGTAGGGGAGGTGTTAGAATAAAGGGAAGCGAAGGAGCGAGGAAGGGTTGCAGGTGGTTGAGGGTTGATAAAAGGATGTTAGATGTGACGAAGGGGAGGTAGGAAGACGAAGGAGTGATGAACTGGAAGGGAGTGTGAGGTCGCTGTCAGAGAGGTCTCCCTATATAAGGTATTCAATGGAGGTGCTCAATATCGCAAGGACGAGTCGACAATGGAAAATGAAACAGGAAATACGCAGGTTAGAGGAAGAGGAGGAGGAGAAGATAAATTGGATGTTTTTCAAGAGAACGGGATGATATGATTTTAGGGTTGAGAGCGTTACATTAGTCATGAGATGGATTTGGAAAAACACATGTTTATTTATGGATGGAAAGAAGATTTATTTCCATGAATGAATCATTAGAATTAAAGGTATTCAATGGTATTCAGTTCACAAAAACCTTTTTCTTGGTCATTCATAATGAATCGTTTGCATAGAAAACCAGTATTTTTTACCGCTCACAAGATCTAGAATACTTGAGAGTATTCTGGAGAGGGTAGGAAAAGAATAAGGGAGTGACAGGTAGAGTGACAGAAAGATGGAGTAGGGAAAGGGGAAATGAGAGGAGCTTAGACAAGGGAGGAGGCAAATATGAGGAAAATGCGTGAGGGGCAGGAATGACAGAAAAGAGGACAGAGGAAGGGAAAGGGGAAGTGAGAGGAGTGAAAACAAGAACGGAAGGTAAATATTAGGAATTGTGAGTGTGGGAAAGATCTTATAAAGGGAAGCGATGGAGTGAGGGAGGAATGGAGGTGGTTGAGGGTTAATGGAAGGATGCTGGATGTGACGAAGGATAGGTAAGAAGAAGAAGGGGTGAAATGCTGGAAGAAACTGTGGGGGGAGAGTGGATAATTATGCGAAAGGGAGGTTAAGAATAGGCGATTAGTGAAAGGGGGGTTTATGGACAGGGTAAGAGAGGGATGAAGAGCAGAAGTGAGAGGAAGAGCTTAGAAGAATGAGGCGTGTAAGTGACAGGAGAGCAGTTGGGAGAGGAGGTAAATATAAGCGGATGGTGTGAGTAGGAAGGATATGGGGGAAGGATAGTGGTTGTGGAGAAGGTGTGTGAAGAAGGGGAAGGGAGGGAACGTGGAAGGAATGGCGGTGTTCGAGAATTGATGGAAGGGTGCGGAGTGTGGTAAACGACAGGGGAAGGGGGAGACAACGAAGTGATGTCCTGGAAGGAAGTAGAGTGGGAGGGCCGAATCAAGGAGTGGAGGCTTGGATGATGGGGAGAGACGTGAGAGAAGGTAAATGGAGGAGGGAGGAGAGGGATGCAGGGCTGAAGTGTGATGAAGGGGCTGATTAAATATGGGTGTGAGGGGAGTTAAGAGAAGAGGAGTTGGATACAAATATTTGGATTAGGTAAAGGTATGTATGCAAGGGGTTAGGGAAATGGTTATGAGGAGGGAAAGATGTGAGGAGAAGAGTATGTGTGTCGTAAAGATGTGATGAGAGGGGCTCAATATTGACCTGTGATACTGATTTAAATTAAAAACAACATTTTTTAAAACTCAAATTGTGAAAAATGAATTATTGTTAAAAATTCAATAAAGCATTTGTTGGGAGATAGCAAATCACTGAAATGATAATAGGATGCACAGAAAATGCAAATGACCTCAGCGGATATTTGTAGAACGCAAGCCAGAAAGCGGAGGCCAAACGTAGTTGAATATCGTTGCAGCGCTATCCATCATTGCTCTTTGCTCTCGTTACTGAAAATTTACACTGTCGATGTGTATCGTATATTCTACGAGTTCAACAGTCGATAAAAGTAGGTCATGCTGTGCTAAATATCTCAAGGACTGAGGAAATCCATAAAAGTTTATCTACCCTATCTTTGCTGTTACTGGTTCAGCCACCAATGTATAGAGGGAAACATGTCTGATCTGCACGACTTGTACTACTTGAAGGAGTAGAAGGGTGAACCAAAAGATGGAAGCACTATACGAATATGGTTCCAAATAAGTTCTAAAGTTCTAAGGAGGCAATATTGTTTCGGAAATGTAAAGAAAATTAATTGGCAGGATTGATTTTCCTCAAAATATTTAAATAATGACAACAAGTCCGAATTTTCGTACATACATTTGAAAACAATGTTCTTCTTTTCTCCTTTCGTTTTAACAAGGGATACTTAAGGTGATCATATACAATATTCAATGACAGTAATTTTTCCTTCCCACAATTTTTCATGTAGAAAAAATTATCAACAAAAAAAAATAAATTGAATGAATAAAAAAATTCAACGAAAAATCGAGTTAAATATTTCAAATCGTTTCTTTTTTAAAACAAATCATCACTTATTATAATTATAATTTCATTGTTTCAGATTCTATTTTAGTAAATACGTTCGTACTTCACAAAAAAGTACAAAGAAAGATGTAGAAGGAAATTTACTCTTGGCCAAGTTTGAACCGGCTAAGTTTTAACAAGTTCTTCAAAATTTGGCATCTCACGACCTTTACCCTTGTTATCTCCCATTGATTTCAATCAGTCGATTGTAGCGCCTCCGGTTAGGTAGAAACGTGAGAAATTGCTGTTCGAATTTTCAGACTATAGAAACAGGATAAAAATCGAAGCCAGCTTCCTGAAGGATAAATGAACAATGCAAATTTTTTTGTAATGTTTTGTTAATTCTATAAAATACTTTTTTCGGACAAAATTTTGTTTGGTTGGATCAATCAAAAGGTTAAACGAAAAAATTGACATACCCAACAAGTCATTTTGCTGATTCTGTAGTAACTAACATATATGGATGATATAGTAATGTTAGCGAGGGAGGAAGAGGTGTTAAAAAATATGATGACGAGATCAAGGAATTAGCATATTTAGGATTTTTGTTTTAAAAGAATGAGAATAAGGTAGAGGCCCAGTTCCTAACTCCCGACCAGTTCGTAACTCGTCAAGCGTATAAACTGATTTTTTATATAATACAATGGAAACTGTTGGCTGATGTGAATTTCTTCTCGAAGTAAAAATAAAAACGTACAAAACTGATTTGAGATGATAGGCATTATTTTGCGTTTTTCAATTCGAAAAAAATAAAATCGTCGCGCTCTGCCCTCCACCGTGGCATAATGTAATAGTTTGAATAATAACAGTTTTAATGATTAAGTAAATACTTTTTGAGTCCGAAATTTAATTTTCGGAAATAAGAGAAAGACATTTGAACATTGCAAGATTGTAAAAAGACCGACTTTCGTTATTTTTTGTATTATTATCCAGGTTCTTTTTAATATATTGGGCGAATTCATTTCAAATAGGAGTACTGAAATTATAACTCAGAATATATCACGAGTATATAAATTTTCGTTTCTAAAAAAGTGACGCAATTTCAATCTGAAAATAATTTAAATTGCAAAGCTTAAAAAGTTCGAATGTGTTGAAATCCGATCGCAATAACGTTAAAATGGCAGAATTTTAAACTGTTCTAGTTTTGAGAGTTCCAATTTGGAAATTTGCATAACTTCGTGTTGCTGAATTATCAATTTCAAAACGCTACAATTCGAATTTTTTCACTTGAAAGAAGATGAATTAATTTTTTATATAATACAATAGAAACTGTTGGCTGATGTGAATTTCTTTTCAGAGTAAAAATGAAAATGTACAAAAATGATATGAGACGATAGGCATTATTTCGCGTTTATCAATTCGAAAAAAATAAATAAAAACGTCGCGCTCTGCTCTCCACCGTGGCACAATGTACTTTCAGACCAGCTGTCTATTATACTAGCACTGAAATGATTCCACGAAACTCGACAGCTCGGCGTGTTGTGAGTAAAAAAAGTGGTTATCCAGTGGACAGTGATAACGTTCGTCTTGTTTCGAGTGCAATCATTTGAGCAAGTAGCTTTCTATGTCGAAATACAATAATTTCTGAGCCGGTTACGAACTGGCATTGAAATATCAGCAGTGACGCATCTGTAACCCCTCTGGCAAAAACTCTTATTAAAATTAAAATATGACACATATCGTTAAAAAGGATGAGGCAGATCTTTACTTCAATTCAAATTCTTCAAATATCTATATCAACTTTCATCTTTGATAAAAACAAATCGATTGTGAGGTTAGTTGACGCACTTGGCGTAATTTGCTGTTGACGTCAGTTAGTGTCAACTTTGACGAGTCTCAAAAAATCAACTCTTACAAACAAAAGCTTAAAAATTGTGAAATTATTGAATATAGCCTATAATCTCGAATTCAATTGCATTGATAAGCTAGTTACGAACCGGCTCATCATTGGGTTACGAACTGGCTTAAATAGGACTTTTGGGGGGTTACGAACCGGGACATCGGGTATGTTCGTTCAAATTCTTAATTATTTGATTCATGCATCCTTAAACTTGCTTTCAATGACATTTTCGATTGAAAATGGATTATTCTTTACATAAGAAGAAAGTCTATTGCATTCAAATATTTCTTGAGGCATTCGAATAGGATTTCATTCTTTCCAGCTCCTTAGTAGGTTACGAACCGGGGCCTTTCACTTACTGGGAAACATGTGAAGGAAAGAGTAAAACGTGCTGGGGGGGGGGGGTATCAGAGAGAAATTATTCAAAGATGAATTCAAAAGAAGAATGAGAATGTATCAGATCCTAATGGCAAGTGTAATGATGTATGAAGTAGAAGTATGAGGCTGAAAAGAATATGAGGAGGTAGAAAGAGTGCAAAAAAAATATCAAATGGACTTTGAAATCAGACAGATGCACGATTTGGTATATAATATTAAATGAAGTAGGTAGAGAGAAAATGAAAATAAGAGCGGGGAATAGGGCATGTATATATGAGGAAAAGCTTTGGAAAGTGGGGTGGAAAGATAGTTAAAGCTTGCTTAGAGGAGCACAGAAAAAACTAAGTATAAATTTTGTTGCAATTTTGTGCTTTTAACTGTATGTATGGGTAAAAGTTAAGCATAAACCTGAAATGGGCTCAAGTGTCATAACATACAGAGCTGACATTTCAAAAATAAATTTGACAGCTTTTTGAACTCGTCACAGCTGTCCATAAAACTACGAGTACAACCTATCTATTCCATAACTCTTATCGATGATGTGAAGCTAGCTGAAGCTGTGGTGAAATAACCAAATCGGATAAGTTCAGTTTTTAACTTCGTAAAAATGGTCATGACAACTTTCAAGAGCTATCAAATGACCCCACAGGTAATTGTTAAAAATTACTCTTCCAACGTGGGTAAAAGCAGAAGAATTATCCGATATGATAGGGCAAAGATAACCATCGTAGGGTAATTTTTGTTGCAGGTAATCTTTACTCCGAAATCCGGGTAAAGATTGCTCTTAGTTTTGTCTGTCAGAGAGACGTGGGAATAGGAGAAAATGGAATGAAAGGAAGAGAAAGGTACTTGAATGAGAGTGGATGGTCAAGGGAATTAGTCAAAAAAGCACACGGAAGGAGTGTGAATGTAAAACAGGAGCTGATAACGATAAATGAATAGGGATAGAGGTAGTGGCAAAGTATTGAGAGAAAAGAGGGAAAAAAGGAACGAAAAAAATAATTGCGCATGTTAGATGTGGAAATAGAGAAGAATGGAATAAGTAATGGGATAAGGAGGAAGGAAGAAGGAACATGCTATGTGAGCGAGGCAGAGCAACATTAACCCATTGGTTGAATGATTGTGGAAGAATGAGAAATGGAATGGCTGAGGAAATTGGAAAGGAAGAAGAAGGAGAGGAAAAGGGGTAAGGACGGGAGAATAAGTAGACCTGGTGGGAATAGGAATTAAGGAAAATGTTAAATTCATAATCATCATAAACAAAAGATTTGTGAACAAAAGGCAGAAATGGAGCAATCGAAAAAGAAATGAAGCGAGCAATGATCACGAGGCACAGCGTAAACATGACAATTTAAGTCGATACGTTAAGGCGAAGAGAGGAACGTGAAGCGTAGAACGAAACGTTGAGTCGAGGCGTTGGTAGGAAGCGTTAAGTTAAGGACATTGGATACAGGGGACTAAAAAATTTTTTTGGTTACCCCCAATTATGAACACAGCCCTGACCCCATATTTATTTTCGGAAGTACATTGTAGGATAAGTAGACAAAACTCACCAAGTATTCGGGTTCTGATGAAATCATGGAATTCATATAACGTATAGTACATCGCGTTTTTTATGAGAGAATGAATATTTCAATAGAAAATATTCATTTTCTGAAACGTTGTAGTCAACGCCGAGCAGGCGAGTCCCGAGAAAGAGATAGCGAATGTCAAACACACTTGACTTCAGTCATATTTTACAGACACAACACCGACACTAGATACAAAAAACGCTCTCTATAGCATCCTTCCACAAAACTAAACTTCACAATTATAAAGCGAATTTCGCGATTCAATTCGAAACAAAAGTGACAAATACTTTTAAATTTTTTGAGAACTACGCGTCAGAAGATGACAGATGAGGAAGCAAGAGAAACCGATCTAGCAGCGCGTTCACAAGGCGATAGCGGCCACTTTTCGCACTAAAATGATAAAATCGCAGACTACCCTGAGAATTGCGGTCGGTAATGTATCTTTCTCCTCAAAACTAATTATCAGACTATATAAATAGAAACTAACAATTTTCGTTATAAACATGCATCCTGGAATTATTTTTTGCAGAAATACGAAGATAAAATACTATTTATGAAGTTATTTAATGAGCTCACATGTCATTTATCAATGCATAAATTCACTAAGTTCAGACAATTATTTATTGCTAACTTCACAAGTCACTTTCCAATATAAATAAATGAATTTACCAACCTTGGAAAATCATTTATTTATAAATACACAAGTTTTTGCTCTTTATGAATGAATGAATAAATAAATATACCAAATTTTTAAAATTATTTATTTCTGAATTTACAAGTCCATTTCTTATAAACAAATAAATTCCTTAAATTGTCAAATTATTTATTGCTAACTTCACAATTCAATTTCTTTATAAATAAAAAAATTTACCACTCTTGTGAACTCATTTATTCATAAATACACAAGTCTTTGTTCTTTATGAATAGATAAATAAATAAATATACCAAATTTGCGAAATCACTTATTATAAAATTCACAAGCCCATTTCCTTTATAAATAAATGAACTTAACAACTTTGCGAAATTATTTATTTATAAATTCAGAAGTTTCTGTACCTTATGAATAAATGAATAAATAAATAAATGTACTAAATTTGCGAAATTATTCATTTCCAAATTCACAAGCCTATTTCCTTTATGAATAAATAAACTTACAATTTAGCGAAATTATTTATTTCCAAATTCACAAGTCTCTATACTTTATGAATAAATAAACAAACAAATGCATCAACTTTGCGAAATAATTTATTTATAAATTTACAAGTTTCTATCCTTTGTAAATAAATAAATAAATAAATTTACCAAGTTTGCGAAATTACTTATTTCGAATTTCAGAAGCCTATTTCCTTGATGAATAAATTGAACTTACCAACTTTGCGAAATGATTTATTTTCGAATTCACAAGTCTCTGTCCTTTATGAATGAATACATAGATAAATTCACCAATTTTGCGAAATAATTTATTTATAAATTCAGAAGACTCTGTCCTTTATGAATAAATATATAAATAAATTTACCAACTTTGCGAAATTATTTATTTCCAAATTCACAAGCCTATTTCCTTTATAAATTAATAAACTCACCAACAAGTTTGAAATAAATAATTTCGCAAAGTTGGTAAATTCATTTATTCATTTACTCATAAAAGACAGAAACTTGTGAATTTATGAATAAATAATTTCATAAGGTCGGTAAATTAATTTATTTATGAAGAAAATAGGCTTGTGAATCTATAAATAAATAATTGTAAGACTTACAGAATTTTTTTATTTATTTATTAGAAAGAGACTTGTGAATTTGGGAATAAATAATTTCGCAAAATTGGTGAATTTATTCATTTATTTATTCACAAAGGACAGAGACTTGTGAATTTGATAATAAATAATTTCGCAAACTTGGTCAGTTTATTTATTTATAAAGGAAGTAGGCTTGTGAATTGGGAAATAAATAATTTCGTAAAGTTGGTAAATTCATTCATATATTTCTTCATGAAGAGCAGAGAATTGTGAATTTATAAATAAATAATTTCACAAGGCTGGTCAGTTCATTCATTCATGAAAGGAAAGCGACTTGTGAAATTAGCAATGAATAATTTGAAAGCATAGGAAATTTATTTGTTTATAAGAAATGGACTTGTAAATTTGGAGATAAATAGTTTCGCAAAATTGGCAAATTTATTAATTTTTTTTTTCATGAAGAACAAAGACTTGTGTATTTGTAAATCGTTAATTTCACAAGGCTGGTAAATTTATTTATACATAAAAGAAATTGAATTGTGAAGTTAGCAATAAATAATTTCGCAAATTTGGTAAATTTATTTATTTATTCATAAAAACAGAGACTGGTGTATTTATGAATAAATAATTTCACAAGGCTGGTAAATTTATTCATTCATAAAGAAAAGTGTCTTGTGAACTTAGCAATAAATAATTGTCTAAGTCTAGTAAATTCATGCATTTACAGATGACTTCTGAACTTAGTAAATAACTTCATAAATAGTATTTTATCTTTGTATTTCTGCAAAAATAAATTCAGGATACATGTTTATAACGAGAATTGTTAGTTTACATTTATGTATTCCAATATTTAGTTTTGAAGAAAAAGATAAATTACCGACAGCGATTCTCTGTGTTATCTGCGATTTTATCATTTTAGTACAAAAAGTGGCCGCAAATGCCTTGAAAACGCGCTACTAAATCGGTTTCTCTTGCTTCTTCATCTGTCATCTTCTGTCGCGTATTACTCAAAAAATTTTGAAGTATTTTTTACTTTTGTT
Source organism: Melikaiella ostensackeni (assembly GCA_032362435.1). Classification (NCBI taxonomy): domain Eukaryota; kingdom Metazoa; phylum Arthropoda; class Insecta; order Hymenoptera; family Cynipidae; genus Melikaiella; species Melikaiella ostensackeni. Next base: position 33,994,340 of record JAUMHM010000085.1, read on the forward strand.
CCGCATTAAATCGCGAAATTCGTTTCATAATTGTGAAGTTTAGTTTGTGGAAGGATGCTATACACAGCGTTTTTTCATTTAGTGTCGGTGATGTGTCTGTAAAATATGACTGAAGTCAAGTGTGTTTGACACTCGCCATCTCTTTCTCGGGACTTGTTTGCTCGGTGTTGATTTCAACGTTTCAGAAAATGAATATTTTCTATCAAAATATTCATTTTATCATAAAAAACGCGATGTATTTTACGATATATGGATTGCAGGATTTCATCAGACTCCGAATACTTAGTGAGTTTTGTCTATTTATCCTACAGTCCACTTCTGAAAATAAATATGGGGTCAGGGCCGTGTTCATAGCTGGGAGGAACCAAAAAAATTTCCCAGTCCTCTTCATCCAACATCAACATGAAACTTATGTTTAAAGGATTTATAGCGTGACCAGCTCGTCCTCTCCTTGACCATGTTATGGTGAAATGACAGACAAAGTTGTTCACCGAATGAATCTCATGTCCGTGAGGACAGGATTTCCGCTGAATAATGTAAGGGTGTCTTGAAACACGAGTGGGTTGGAGAGTCTAATTCCTCACATAAATAATCGAGAGGAAGAAACTGGTATTAGGTCAAGTCCTCGATGTCCATGTACATGTTGTTCGCGTGAAATAATTAAGTTGGGCTGAAAGTTTTACGTTTCTAATAGTTATCAATTTTCTGAAATCTCAACTTTTTATTCAGTTTAATCCTATTTAAATATTGTGAAATACATAAACCCCAATTATTATAATTGTTATACATAAGTACATCTCATTTAACATTATTAATATTTATAGAGAATTATAAAGTGATAAAGAAACAAATTTAAGATTTTTACTTTTACAAACTTGCCTGAAAAATTTCCGGTGAACCACGTACTTTTTTTGTGACTTCATCTCCGAACAACCAACAAAAATGACCATTTTTGATCCAATTTCTTCTCATGTTTGTTTCCTCGTTTCAACAATGGAAAACGCAAAACCTACAGGTTCATTTTCTTGGAATTCAACATTGGCATCCTCTTTTTAATCTGATTTCTTAATCAAAGTATCATCATTCACTACTGACTCACTTTGAACGGTAACAATAGAATTGGAAGTTGATTTGTTTTTGGTTTCACTTTGGATGTCGATAGTCTCCTCCTATGAAGTAGTAGCATCTGAATGAGTAGTGATGAAAAACATACCAAGTTTGGCTTGTCTTGGATCTTTTGCTGCGTCCTCCAGTTTTCGTTATTCCCTTTTTTTTTTGCAAATTCACTTTTAGGATTTATCGAGTGATTCATTTTCTTAATCTGAAAATTTCTCCGAAAATGATAGAGAAAAAAATACATACTTACAAAATTCTAACCTCTCGACCGATCCCAGATTAATCCTTGTCGTTTAATTTGGGTGAAGTTTGCGTTTATTTGGGTTAAAGTCGCAAAAAAGTAAAATATGTGTATGATTTCCATGTAATTATATTCATTCCTTTAGTAATACAAATATCTTTTACAAAAATTTAGGTTAAGTTATGTTTATCGGAAAAGTCATGACATTACGTACCTTTACTGATGATTGTTCATAGATTTTATGAGCTAGAAATATGACTTGTCAAGTGATTGTTATTCTATTTCATTGTTTTTTAATTTCATATTAAATGAAAAGCGTAAGAAATGTTCGTAGCTCAGTTTGCTTTAATGTAGTGCATTCTTATGATACGTGTCATAAGAAAACATCCGCAGACAAAACAATAAGCAAAACGAGACAAGTGGCGACACTACTATCGGCGAGAAAATTCGAGTCCTCTGGCTTTGACGTTCAAAAAGTAAGTGAAGAAAAAATGGTAGCTTAATTAATGAAGGATCATTTCAAAGTTAAAAATGTTGTACGTTAATGAGCCAAAAAGCAATATGCCAAAAAAATTTTT
>JAUMHM010000085.1:34002921-34017128 GCA_032362435.1 Melikaiella ostensackeni
CGAGAGTCTTTCGACTACTGATTGGATCAGGTGGTAGCGCTCCGAGTTCGTAACCGTAATGTCTGGGCTCGAGTCCTGCTGCCTGCATTTTTTGCCAATTTTTTTTCATTGACATTTTTTTATTGCAATTGACTCTTCAATTCATATAAATCAAGCCGAAATATTCATTTTTACCAATTTTTTTATATGAAAAAAATGTTGTTTTTTTCAACTTTTACCACTCTTACTCCAAGAAAAGTTTTTTTTTATAGAAAATTCTCATTTTTCTTCATTCAATTGAACATTTATATTCTTGTTATATTATATCTTATTATATCAAAAAATGGCTACTAACGGTTCATTGGCCACAAACCCTATGAAAACAATATACAAATAAATATTTGTTTATCTTAAAATACTTACGTCTCACTATTAAATGAGGATTTGAACACTATTGGATACTTTTGAAACATTTTAAACCTTAAAAAGTTTCGTAAAGTGCCTTGAAATATTCTGAAAGCTCATAAAATCATAAAAAATTCCTCTAAAACCCCACAAAATCCCTTAAAATAATTTAAAATACTTTGAAAAACTTCAAAACTCGTGAAATCCCATACATTTTTTATAATCATTTAAAACGCCTCATATTTTTTTAAGCCTGTTGAAATTACTTGAAACCCTTCGAATCCCTTTGAAATCTTTTAAAATATTTTGCAACCCCTAGAAATCCTCTAAAAATGCCAGGGCCGCTGCACAGTGACTTTTAGTTCTTTTTTTTAAATCACTTTTTAGTCACTTTTTTAAATGAAAACATCACTTTAGTCACTTTTTTCAATAAATTAAAACAAAGAACCCAATGATTAACCACTATTGAATTCATGTCTATACCTATTTCTGAATTTTCTTGAATTCTTTTAAATTCTCTTATATTCTTTGGAATTTTCTTGGCATCCAATGAATTCAATGAATCTTTCTTGGATTTCCATTTTTTTAATTCACTCTGAAGACTTTTAAATTCACCTTGAATTCTCATAGATTTTATTAGATTCTTATTCAATAATTCTAGTCACTTCTATTTACTTGAATTTAATGGAATTTTTTGGATTTTAAACACTTTTTTCCATCTTCATTCACCCTGAATTCTTTTAAATTCATCTTGAATTCGTATGCATTTTGTCGAATCTTCTTGAATTCTTCTAAATTCACTCCAGTTTTACTGAAATCAATGGCCTATTTTGTATTTTTTGAATTTTTTTATATTCATTTAAATTAATTTGGATTTCACCTTTAATTCCTATTAATTTAAGCTCAAATTTCTAAATTATTTGGCATTCTCTTGAATTTTTGTTTAACTTTCTGAATGCTTTTGAAGTCTTTCAAACTCACCTTCAATTATCAGGCATTTCATCAAATTTTTTTAATTCCCTTAAACTCCTCTAAATTCATTCGAATTCTATTTAATTTATTGGAATTTTTTTCAATCCACTTAAATTGTGTTGAATTCGCCATCAATTCTGTTCACTCCAATTTACTCATTTCGATGTAAATTTTTTTATTTTAAACATTTTTTTTCAATTACTAAAATTCTTATAAACTTCATCAAAGTATTTTGGATTCCCTTAAATTCTTCTAAATTCACTCTAATTTTACTGAAATCAATAGAATTTTTTGGACTATTTGTTAATTCATTTGAATTTAATTTGAGGTGTTTTGAATTCATTCTGAATTCTTATGAATGTACCCAGACTTCGCTTAAATTCACCTGAAATTCTTTTAAAGTTCATCGAATTCTTTTGAATTCTTTTGAATTTAAAAGAACATTAGTCACATCATCAATGCACTAGTCACTTTTAGTCAATTTTAGTCACTCTTTGGGTTAGCCTTGGAAATTGCTTAAAATGTTTAAAAATCACTGGAAATCCTGTGAAACCCCTCGAAAACTTTAGAAATAACTTGAAATCTTGTGAAATCCCTTGAAATATTTCAAAATACTTCGATAATCCTCAAAATCTTTTAAAATACTTTGGGGTCTCTAGAAATCTCTTAAAATCCCTTAAAATCTTTTGAAACCACTTAAAACCTTTAGAAGTTTTGTGATATCCCGTGAAACGGCTTTAAATTTAAACCGATTGAAAACTTTTACAATATCTTTAAAATCTCGCTAAGCTCCTTTATGTCTTCTAAAATTAGTTAAAATCCATAAAAATTCTGTGAAATCCTTTCATAGGCTATGAAATCTTAAAAAATTTTTGGAAATCATTTGAAATATTCTTGACTTATATCAAATTCTTAGAAAATCTGTAAAGTCCCTTGAAATCTTTAAAGTTTCTTGCAATTCTTTTAGAAGTACTGTCAAATCTCTTGAATATTTTTAAAAAACTTCGAAAATCCCTAAAATCTTTTAAAATACTTAGCAATCCTAAAAATTCTTTGAAATCCATTGAAACCTTTTATCTAAAAGTTTTGTGATGTGTCCTGAAATACTTTAAAACCCATTGAAAATGCTTTAAATTTCTCAAAATCTATAGGAATCTTTCACAATTCTTTACAGTCTCTAGAAATTATTTGAAGTCCCTGAAAATCTGTTTAAAATCCTTCAGATCGTATAACATTCTTTGTAATTTTGTAAATTGATCTAGAATCCCTTAAAACCCTTTGAAATTCCTCGATAACTATTGAAATCTCTTAAAAATATCAAAAATCCTTTGAAATATTTCGAAATACTTGAAATTTTGTGAAATATTCAGAAATTTTTTAAATTCTTATATCGAATGAACACTTAAAATACGAATGATCAATCCCTCGGCATTAAAGGATTAACGGAAATGATTTTTTTTATTTAATGCAATTAACTTTTATTCTATTATCAAAGTAAATAATTTAAGATCTGCATTTGGAAGAACAACTAAATATTTCGTCTCACCATAAGGATTTCAAATTAAATTAACAGTTGTTAACAAACTGAAAGTTAGCAGAAGAATCTATTTTTAAATTTCAAATTACATAAACAGAGCAATTTCAAGTCATTCAAAAGCCAATCAGGTTTTCAACAACAATGAGTGAGAGATTTTCGAGGTATTCAGTTACACCACTTTTTTTAAGATAGATAATGAAATAAAATTATATGAAAATAGAATATTAATAAAGTTTGAATACTTATTTCATTCTTATACTATTTTTATATATCTTATTTAGGATATCCTATGAAAATAATAATGATCAAAATATAAATATTCCATTAAATGTTAAAAAATGAGAATTTTCTATTTTTAAAAATTTCTTGGTGTTACAGTGGTAAAGGTTGAAAAACCAGTTTTTCTCTTTTAAAAACGGGTTGCAAATGAATATTCTGACTTGATTTGTATAAACGTAATAGTCAGTTACAATAAAAAACAATTCAATGAAAAAAATTTGTCGAGAAATGCAGGCAGCAAGACTCGAGCCCAGACATTCCGGTTACGAACTCGGAGCGCTACCACCTGATCCAATCAGTAGTCGAAAGACTCTCGCATCGCGCTCGATGTAACGTGTGTGCATTTTTTTAAAGCCGTTCTTCTCGTGAATGGCTGAAAAGCGCATCTTACTACTTCAGTATATTACAAATTTGGTAATAACCAATACTGGGAGGAGTATGAATACAAAAAAAATCCGAAGGGTGTAGGTTTCCCTTGTAAGAGCGCAATTTAATTCAATTCTACCAGTGATGGGAAGTAACTAGTTCCTTTTAACTAGTTAATTTTTTTGGTAACGATAGTGGTAACGAAATTACTTTTGCAAGTATGTAGCGAATTGGTAACTATAGTTACATTTTTTTCAGTAACAGTAACTATAAAAATCGTTACATTTTTAGTTACTTTCGAAATGTAGCTCACAAGTCATTTTTACAATAATCAATCAATTTTATTGCTCTTCTAACTAGTTTTCCATTTTGACTATTCAAATTGTGGCGGCAGATAGCCATAGATATTCATAGCTAAAAATAGGAAAATCACAATTTTTCTCCCACCCTGGGATTCAAAATTCTCTAAAATCTATAAAAACACTGAGAAAGAAATACGAAAATAATTTCAGAGTTCAATATTCATTTCTCTTTCGTTGATAATGAATTTTTTTAACCGGAAGTTTAAGTATTCCAGTTATTTTATATATTATTTTAGTTGGAAATTCATCTTCTTTGGTTAAAAATTTTATTATTTGGTTGAAAATTTAATCTTTTGGTTCGAAATTGAACTTGAAATTGAACGTTTGATTCAAAATGAAATTTTTTTGCTTGAAATCTATGAACTATCACACTTTAGTTGAGGATTTATCTTTTTTCGTTGCAAATTAATTTTTTCAATTGAAAATTTAATTATGACATTTTTGGTTGAAAATTGATCTTTTTTAGTTGAAAATTCATATTTTTCTGGTAAAAAATTAATCTTCTTGGTTCGAAATTCATCTCTTTCGTTTCAAATTAAACAATCTTGTTGAAAATTCGTCTTTTTTGCTTGGAATTAAAAATATTACACTTTTCATCAAGAATTGAACTTTTTTAGATAGAAATATTATTACTTGGTTGAAAATCAACTTTTTTGTTGAAAATTTGGCTTTTTGGCTTGAAACTTCAAGAATCTGGTTGATTTTTCTTCTGTCTGGACTACAAATTCAACCATTTTGTTGAAAATTTGTTTTTTGGTTGAATGTAACTGTTTTTGATTTAAAATCAAAACATTTTTTGGTCGAAATATCAAATATTACATGTTTTGTTAAAAATTCATATTTTTCGTTCAATATTATTTTTTTCAATTAAAAAAAAACTCACGTATTTTGTTAAAAACTCGTCTTTTTTTGTAAAAAATCATCTTCCTGGTTGAAATTTTATCTCTTTGGTTTCAAATTATACTATTTTGTTGAAAATTGATCTTTTGTAGCTGGAAATTCATGTATTTTGTTGAAAATTCATCTCTTTGGCTTCAAATTAAACAATCTTGTTGAAAATTAATTTTTTTGTTGAAATTTCATATATATGACATTTTTCATTGAGAATTCATCTGTTTGGATAAAAAAATTTGTATTTGGTTGAAAATAAACTTTTTTGATGAAAACTCGCCTTTTTGGCTTGAAATCTTAACAATCTGGTTGATCTTTTTTCTCTCTTGACTGAAAATTCAACTATTTTCATGAAAACTGTTTTTTTGGTTGAATAACACTGCTTCTGATGTAAAATTAAATTGTTTTTTTTGGAAATATCAACTATTACATTTTTCGTTGAGGATTTATCTTTTTCCGTTAAAAATTTATTCATTCAATTAAAAAATTGACTATCCCATTTTTGGTTAAAAATGAATCTACTTTATTTGAAAATTCATGTATTTTTTAAAAAATTCGTTTTCTTTTGGTAAGAAATTATGTTCTTGGTTGAAAATTTATCTCTTTTTCGTTTCAAATTTAACTATTTTGTTGAAAATTCGTCTTTTTTGTTTGGAATTCAAAATATTACACTTTTCATTGAGAATTGAATTTTTTTAGACAGAAATATTATCACTTGGTTGAAAATCAACTTTTTTGTTGAGAAATCAGCCTTTCTGGCTTGAAACTTCGAAAATCTGGTTGATTTTTCTTTTGTTTTGACTGGAAATTCAACTATTTTGTTAAAAATTTTATTTTGGTTAAATGTAACTGTTTTTGATTTAAAATAAAAATATTTTTTGGTTGAAATATCAAGTATTACTTATTTTGTTAAGAATCATCTTTGTTCGTTCAATATATTTTTTTTAATTCAAAAAAAATTCACGTATTTTGTTAAAAATTCGTCTTTTTTGGTAAAAAATTATCTTCTTGGTTGAAAATTCATCTCTTCGGTTTCAAATTTATCTATTTTGTTAAAAATTCATCTTTTTTGGTTGTGTTACATTGTATTTGAATTTAAATAAAAATCTTTTCTGGTTGAGATTTTAACTATTACCTTTTTCATTGAGAATTTACTTTTTTTGATTGAAAGTTGAACTACTTTGTTGAAAATGTTTTTTTTTTTGTTGAAGATTCATCATTTTAGTTGAAAATTCATCTCTTTCGTTAAAAAATTGACTATTTTGTTAATATTTTTGTTGGTTAAACATTCATTTCTTTAAATGAAAATTTGGCCATTCCATTTTTGGTTTAAAATTTATATTGTTTAGTTAAAGATTCAACTATTTGGTTGGATTTCTCTCTTTTTTGTTTGAAAATTCATGTATTTTGTTGAAGATATGTCTGTTTTGGTCGAAAATTCATGCTTTTCTGTTGAAAATCCACGTATTTTGTTGAAAATTTAACGTCTTCTGAAACTTTTTCTGTTAGTCTTGGAATATTGTAAATCTTCTAGAAGTGGAAGTCGTAACATGGCAAATCTAAAGAAACACTTTTATAGAGAAATAATTCATTTCCAACGCCAAACAGATTTATAGCCCAAAATAGGAAAGCTAAAATTTTTCTTGCACACTGAAATTCAAAATTTTCTAAAACATTCCTTGTTTTAGAAATATTATGTGGGTCATGACTAACCTACGACTTTCATTGAGAGGGTAACAACTATCAATTGAAAGTTATGAATAAAGTTTTATAAAAATTAAATTTGGATATATATTTCTAAAATACGAAAGTAACTAAAAAAGTAACGATAGTTACTTTTTTTGGGAAATGCATCCAAGAAGAAGTTACATTTTGAATCGGTAACGATAACGATAACTTGTTACTTTTTTTGTGATGTAACGGTAACTGTAACTAATTCCTTTTAAAAAGTAACTTGTCCATCATTGGCATGAGTATGGCAAAAGTTATGTATGAGAAAGGAAAGTTAGAGGTGGTGGAATGGCTGAGAGAACAACAATTTGATTTTTGGTAAACTTTTGACTATCTAACTTTAGCAAATGATTGTCTTGTAAAAAACTGTAAGGCTTCCTAGTGATTCGTGAATTTTGATACCTTTATTAATGTTCCTTTCAAGTAGGCAAACATATTTCTGTATAAAATGGACATATATTTTTCTTGCAGAATCTGTAAACGGATTAAATTGTAGTATCTGTGACATTTGTTGCCATCAACGTCCATCCTCGAATTTCCAATTCAATTTCCAACATTGGTTCCTCGACGTCTCTCGGGGTCGACTTTCCAACCGTTCATCCTTCCATCTCGTGTATGCCCAACTGTGGCAGCTCGTTTGGGTGAAGAAAGGTCGAACGGGAAGGAGGAGGTTTAGTGTCTTTCATAATGAAAAAATTAATATTGTAAAACTGAAAACTCTCAATATTTCCACATTATTTGTTAAAAGTAACGCAGCTATTACAAAAGTTGATGAAGTAACTCATTTAACAATTTTTACTGTAAAAATTCGTACACATATTCTTTAAATCAATACATTTTTCAGTTGAATTAACTAGACTTTTCTCTACTATAAATTCTTCTTCTTTATTCGTGATGTGTACCCTTAAGGTTTACATGACTTCCGCTGCTTTACATCTCCATTACATCCTTCCTACGTCACTTATTTTAACTCATTTTCCAATTCGATACATATGATTTCTAATTTTTGAAGGTCTAACTGGTTGAAACGAGCGAAAAAAGCGCAACCGCATCCTAATCTACTAAATTTTACTTCACCTCATTGTACAATTTGAGCTATCCTTATACTGTTATGTGTTATACTGCTACGTGACTTCCGTTTCCTCTTTCTCCTCCTTCCCTTCCTACTCATGGTTTCCATTCTCTCTCCCCCAAACTCTCACATTCTTCTTCTTTAACTCCTCTATCTTTTTCTACCTCCTTCATACTTTCTTCTTCCAGTCCCTCCTTCCCTAAAATTTTCTCAACATTTTCTTCCCATCCTCCCCTCTCTTCTTTTCCTTACATACAACCATCCCATACATGTTACCATGTTTTCTCTACCCGTTTACATACTCTGCATTCCCTCTTCTCTTTTTTACTCCATTTCTCAGTCTCCGTCTAGCTATTCTTGTCCAGCTCTTTTTCATCTCTTCTACCATCATCTTTTCGGATATTTTGGCAAACTTTTTCTATTTATCACCTTATACCATTTATTGTATCCTGATTCCCCTATCCTTTTCCATTTATGTTTTACTTGTTTTGCTCTATCTTTGTTTTCCAATTCTTTATAATCTATATTTTTATCTTCTTCTTCTATCCCTTTGTCTCTAAGAAACTCTCTTCTCTCTTCTTCCCATTGCGTTAATAAATTTAATTTGAAGGGGAAAAATCTTATTTTTGTATAAATTTATTTCTACAATTTGAATTTAAGTATTTGCTTTTATCTGAATGAAAAATGAAATTTTATCTAGCCTAAGGCACAATTTTACCATTTTCATGTACTTTATACGGGAAACATGCTTTTACGCTTAAAACCTTATTTCCATGCTTATTGACCCATATTTTTCATTATTTAAAGAAGCTCGTTACAGAAACCTTCATCATGAAATTTTGTGTATGACTCATTCACCGGAAATGCGAATTTCGACTGATGATTTATGAGTTTCAAATTTCGGTTTCTCTCTATTAATTCTGAACATTTGGTTGAAAATGAAATGTAATATTCCCTTGCTGTTTATCTTATGTTAGTTAGGAAGGAAATATCTCTTCTAATGATTTTACTCAAGTAGCAATACTTTCTGCTTCGAAATTCACTTGAAAGAGGTCTCTTCTCACTCAGTAAACTGAGGGTAAGTAAACATTTCTAGCGCACTGGAGAGTAATTACGCCTCATAATTAATTTCAGAAGATTTCGTGTTGGATAGAGAAAGGCTTTGGAGAGTATGAATTTCAACCTTTGAGTGTACTTCGAGGGATTATTTCTAAAGAGGATTGATAAGAAAGATTAAAAAAAGATTTATGATGATTTTATAATTTGAGATTTTAACGTTGAAAGAAAATAATAAATAAATAAGATCCTATGACCATGAATATTAGATACATGAATGGTTCAGTGGAAAAACTTGAGACTAAAAAAATTTTACTGATTTTTTTTTCGTCAAGCCGAGCCCAGAAGGGTGCGATGAAAGTATAAATTTCCTGAATGATTCTGCAATTCTAGAATACTGTGGAATATTCTAGAATACTGTTTTTAACGTCCTATAATATTTTTAACACAGAAAAAAATGTAAAAAGTGATTTAGGTAAAAATGCTAGTGTTAATCTCGGCATGCAAAAAAATGAAGATCAGCAGGGGTAAAATAAAAGATCGCTAATTTTTCAATTTGTCCTTACCAATCTTCATTTTTTTCGCATGCCGAAATTACCCCCAGCATTTTTACCTGAATTACTTTTTACGCTTTGTTTTGCCTGTGAAATGTTCTACAATATTTTGCAAAGCTTCATGTTATTATGAAAATTTATAGATGAATTCTAGAGTGTTCCGTAATGGTTTCAAGTGTTGTGGATGTTTCAAAATGTTCTAAAATAATCTGAATCGTTCAAAAATACTCTCAGTTGTTCGCGAATGCTACAGATTATTCTGCAATCCTAGAATACCCTTTGATTTATAGAATATTCTAGAAAGTCCTAGAATATTTTAGAATGTTCTACAATATTTACTTCTAAAAATACTATCCGTTTATTTCTAGAATCGTATTCCTTCTTCTATTCCAAAAATAATACATGGGAATTTCCGTCGAACGAGAACAAGATTCTTCGTTCATAAATATGAAAAAGAGCGAATGGCATATACTGGATTAAAGTGGACCTTGTCAGGATTTGATTGCGTTTCGCGAGCAGAACTACTTTCGGATTTTTTTACACTTTTAATTCTATCTCTGATCTCCGTGATTTACATTGAAAAGAGAACGAAAACTCTCCGGGCGGATCCTTTCGTCTCGCTGCGACTGACCTTTTCTACTTAACTTTTACTCATAAGTTTTCTTTTCATCGTACAACTCTTTGACAAATGTAATCAGGAAAAGTTTTCAATTCCTTTTTGTGAATTAGCAATACTATATGTGCTACAGACTTATTTAGGTTAACTTTAACTTAAGAAAAAAAACTGTAGGCTAGTAAAAATGATAAAGTTAATTTAGTAGTTTGAATGTGAAAGAAATTGTATTCGATCAGTAAGATCAAAAGAATCTAAAAAAGAATGAGACCTTCTTAAGCTCCCTGTCTGGATAAAACCACTTTTCTGTACTTAACTCTCTTTCATATTTTTTTAAGCAAAGGTTTTCATAATTTTTTTTTATTTCATTTTTTAGAATTATTTTATGTATTATAAAAGGGTTACTGCTGGACCGAAAACCTGGTAAATGACCGGAAATTTTTCGAGACTGGGAAAACCCGGGAAATGACAGTGAATTTAGTTTTTGACCTGGAATTTCACAAATTTTAAGAAGAAAAATCTAACAATCACTTGAAATATCAAAAATTTCATATCACATGATATAATGCAATTCAAAAATGAGTCCTGTCTTATTTTTTTTGATGTTACGTTCAATTGTAAACTTTTTAAATCATGAAATTATTCAGTTTACAATGCGTAATTCTAAAATCTTTCACTCTAAATATTTTCTATTTAGATCCTTATTTTTAAGCGTACATTTTCAATTTGAAGAATTTCAAAACACAGCTTTGATGACATAAGGAACTAAAAATTGAAAGCGTTTGGAATTGAAAATTTCTGATAATGAACGTTTTTAAGTTGATCATCTGTAAATATAAATTAATTAATGATTTCACAAGACGATTCTGAATCCGCTCAAAATTAAACAATTTATAGATTTGATGATAAAGAATGAAATGTTTCAATTCGAAAGCCTTAGTAGTTACTCAAATGTAAACGCCCGATTGAAACTTTATAAATTATTTTCAATTTTCAAATAATTTCATATGAATAGACTTACGATTAAACGCTTCCATTCAGTTTAAAATCTAATGGAAATATTATTACAGTCTCAAATATTCTATTTTTAAACCATTCAATTTGAAATTTTTCAATGAAAAAAAGAACAATTTTTTGAATATTAAGCAATATTTGACTGTACATTTATAGTGAGCAATCATAAATCAAATATTCAAATCTAAACAATTTGAATCTGGAATGTTTGAAATAGAAAGCCTTGAATCGTTAGCATTTTAGAGTGCTTCATTTAGACTTTGAACGTTACAATTTTAATTTTTCCATTTGAAAAATTTTCAAGTCTCAAATGAAAGTGTTGAATTTTGATTTTTGATTAACAATTGAACAATCATTAATTTGAATCGACTTCTAATTTAAAAATAGCTGAGTTAAAAAAAAATCAATGAATTTTTAATGTTTCTAGCTTAAAATTACTGAAGATGATATAATTTTGAACATTTAAAAGTTTATTGAAATTCGATTCAAAATTGTTTAAATGAAATATTTTTGAGCCTTTTGGAATGTTTGAAATCTTTCTAAATTTTTTTGAAATTTTTAGAAATCTTTTTGAAATTGCTTGAAATATTTTCAAATTTTTTGAATCTGTGAAATCTTAGTGACAAATTTTAAAACTTTGTTAACTTTTTTTAAAGTCTTTGAAATCTTTAGAATCTTTCTGGAATCTTCAAAATGTTTGCATAATCTTTCGAATCTTCATATTTTGAAATCTTTGAAATGTTTGTGAAATCTTTTAAAATTTTTTGAAATCTTCTAAAATCTTTTGAAATTTTTGGGAATCTTTGAAATCTTTGTGAAATATTAAAAAACTTTGTAAACACTTTGAAGATCTTTGAAACGTTTCTGAAATTTTCAAAATCTTTGTGAAATCTTTGAAATCCTCATATTTTGAAATTTTTGGAATCTTATAAAATTTTTGAAATATTTTGGAAATCTTTGAAATCTTTATGTAGTCACTTAAATCTTTGTAAAATATTTAAAAACTTTATCAACTGTTTTCAAATCTTTGAAGTGCTTCTGAAATCTTTTAAAATCATTGAAATCTCTGCGAAATATTTGAAAACTTTGTTAATTGTTTCGAAATCTTTAAAATCTCTAAAATTTTTGCGAAACCCTTGAAATCCTCATATTTTGAAATCTTTGAAATATTTATGGAAACTTAAAAAATCTTATGAAATCTTATAAAATCTTTAGAATTTTTGTGAAATTTTCGAATTCTTTATGTAGTCATTCAAATCTTTGTGAAATATTCAAAAACTTTATCAACTGTTCTGAAATCTTTGAAATGCTTCTGAAATTTTTTAAATCTCTGCGTATTCTTCGCAATTTTTAAAAATATTTTGGAATTTTTGAAGTTTTCTGAAATTTTTCGGATTCTTTGTGAAATATTTCAAATTAAAAAATTTTTAATTGAAAAGTGTTGAGTGCTTCCATTTTATACGTCTAAATTATTGAGCATTTCAACTAAAAATTTCTAAATCAAAAATTGGTTTAGCTTTCATTTTGAAACATTGAAATTGCAAAGAGTTCCACTCTAAGTACTTCAATTTGCAGTACAGTTTTAATTACTTCAAATAAAAATATTGTCAGCCTTAAGAGTTCGAATTTTTTTATTTCAATTGTCGTGAAACATTTTTGCGAACCGAAAAACCGGAAAATGACCAAGAATTTTTTCCTCGATTAAAACAGCGACCCTGCAGAAAGTTAAAATTGGCAGAAACTAATTGTATCAATCCCAAAATAATAATTTTAAAAGTTAAAGTTCTTGTGAAATATAGATTTAATTTAGTTCAACTGTAATCAGTGAAATGAATATTTTACCATTCAAATGTATTTCATTAAGATTAAAATGACTCAGAAGCGTATAAGCGTTCTAATTGAATTATATTATATATTTTGAAATGAATAATATTATTAATATTATTATTATCTCAAGCGGGTATAATATTTCCTTATCATTTTGATTTAGAATTCTCTTCGTGAAACTTACATTAACTTTCTAAAGTTAACGTTACTCACGTGTCTAACAGTACGGCAAGCTACTTCATATTCAAGCGTATTCTTGTAATTTACAACTCATCCCGCAGTGTGTTCAGAAACTCGAGATATTTCATCTGTAACAGGGAAGTAATGTGACAAAGTTGCTCAGAACTGGATGCAACTAGCATACCAAATTTGCTATTTGATTTCAAAACACATTTCTTGCCATCAGAGATATAGGGCAATGTTTTTTTGAAAAGATATTCAACTCGCATTATCATTTGACTTTATCTTGACTACATTTGAGGAGTAGGAGGCCATAAATGCATGTTGACTGTGTTGAGTTTCTCTTCGAAATGAAAATCCAATTTGAAAATAATCCTTATGTTGTTTCATCTCAGAGTAATTAATGAATGAAATAAAATAAAATGAAATGAAATGCTGTGGTCAGCACCTTTCCAGCTGATAAAACAGTCTTCGCCTTCTTTGACGTACTTTCACGAGGCAGTACCCACTGCTTTGACTGCTGCTTTGTCTCACGTGTATAGTGGTGGATCCAGATTTCGTCGGCACCCATCTTGCACACAACTTCATAACCTCCAGTTTTTCATGCGAGATGTTATAGACTCCTTCAGTGGAGTATCAGTATTTATTTATACTCATTTTGTAATGATGTGTTTTACTTCGGGGTAAGGCCCCCTCATTCATTCCTTCGGAAGCTTCAGTCTAGCCAGGGTTAATTTTAGGGATAAATAATATAACATCAGTTTTATGAGGTAAATGTCCCAGTTTGGGCGAGTGACCCAGTTTGGGCGAATTCTCAGATACTATAGGTAAATCCGTGGCCATCTTGAAGTTAATGACACTAGCAATAGTTTAATCACATTTTAGAATGGATTAAATATATTTTTGAAATAGGTTTTATAGTTCGGGACTTGACACGATGCGTTGTTTTTCGTCACAACAGTGCTTGCAAAATTTTGTGGTGTGAGTGTTTCATTGAAAAATAAGTAATAATTATAAGTTTTTCAGAAGGGTTCGTCAATATAACTCAAAGTTAATGCATAATTCGTATATTTCCTGCCTCCTTAATACGGACTGAAAAAACAGTTGCAAGAGTTTGGGCGAGTTTTTACAAACAACAAGGTTACATAAAAATTATGCATTTTTTTTAGATAACAAGCACAATATCTCACTTCTTAAAGCTTTTTCCTGTCATGACGCGTGTTTTTTTAAACATTTGTGTAGAGTAATTGATAAAAATGTACGCGAAACGATTACAATGACAATGTGACAGTCATTTCTTCCCGCCATATTCGGGACAGCGTGAATTTGGTCTCAGTATCAATCACGATATCCCACCACTGTAGGAAAT
>JAUMHM010000085.1:34017228-34036947 GCA_032362435.1 Melikaiella ostensackeni
TACTCTCTTATATTGAAATTTGATATTCGTCTTGTACGTAGCAAACTTCACCTCAAATTATCCCTATTTTTTGTCCTGAAATAAGACTCACCTTCTTGAAACAAAACTTTTTTTTGTACAGTTTTAAGCATCTTGCAATTAAATTTTCATATTTTGTATTATTTTCTATAAGTTTTTCAATCGACACGTGAAAAATAATTCGATTCGATTTTAAAGCGATTTTGATCCGAATCTCGGATTTTCCGGCGATCGACGTGCGGCCGATCCATTCAAGACAATCCGATCCAATCTCGCGCGCGTCGAATGTCGGTTTTTCGACACTCGACACGCGCCAGGTGGAAATGGATTTTTTCGAATCGACTGGCTGTCCGTCGAATATCAAATATTCAACATTCGACTAGCATCCGATTAAATAGAATTTTTTCGATTTCGATCGGCCGCGCATGGAATTTTTAACATTCAACGCAGGCAAGATCGGATCGTTCCAATTCCGGCTCGATTCTGAAGCCCATCGAATCGTAACTATTACGTTCGATCCGACAGAATGCACACGTCTATTTTCAAGCGATTGAAATATTTGTTTTCAAATTGTTTGCAGGAAAAGAAAATAACCCGGTTAATTGCATAAATTTTCTGTATAATAAGTCCACTTTAATTTTTCAAGAAACAATGACAATAAATAAAATAACATTATTTTTAAATTGGATGTTGAATTATCTATATGGATTGTCTTCTCTACGTTAAATTATTTTGTATTTTATTTTATCTCTGTTGGTCTCTAGACACAGCATTAAATTGTTTAATTATTGAGCAACTAGTCTCGAATGGATCTATCACGTTAAGTTTAAATACTCTTCAAATAGCCTAATGTCAAATAATGGTAGACACAATGAAAGAAAATATTGCTTTTTCATCATGATGTTTCAAATAATTTATGCATATCAGAGCATGTCAAATATTTCATGACCTTCATTTTTCTATGAGTTTAATCGTCTAATTAAAATTTCTAGAAAATCAAGATCTGGGATTTGGCGACAAAATGTTTCATTTTTTATTTAAAATTCGGACCGGATATTATACGCTCTAATAATAAAAAATTTGATTGAGGCCGAAAAATTTCTTTCTTCATTCTTGATTTGTATAGTATGTGGAATATTATAGGGAAAATAATGAAAAATATGAAAAATTATTATTTTATTGTATTTTTCATATTTTATATTCTTCATATTTCGTATTTGTCATTCTCTAACAAGCTTAAAATTGCAACAAAATTAAATGGTTGAATAATTGAATGAAAATTAATTTAATACAATTGCCAGTAAGTAATATTGCAACAATATAATCAAATTTGCATAATTTCGTAAGTTTGATGAGATTTGTCAGAATTGTTATATTATTTAAAAATAATATAGAAATAATATCATTAATGGTAGTTTTTGCAATGTAGCAGTTTCTGCTATCATAACAAAAATTTTGTATGATGACATTCTACAATTTTGGACGGTAATTTATATCGATATTCTTAGCTTTCTGCGACAGATGATTTAACTGATAACGTAATATACAAGTCATTTTAGTTTCTCAAAATTTATAGTTACAGTGCGACCGCGAATTCCTCCGCACGTCAGTTTTTTCTAGCAAAAAAAAAACGAGGGTCATTAGTACTTTGGTTTTTGCTTCAGTGGTTCTCGTTAATACTATTGATGAATATATAATATAATTAAACATAAAATTGTTCGAATTTAAAATCTTCTTTCTTGCAATGTACAAAAAGTTACGTCTCTCGTGAAAGAAAACTTTGAGCATAACTTTGATCGCTCTATAAAAATAGATGAATAAGTGATATTGAGAAGTCTTATTTGAGAGTTTATAGGCTTCCACTATCAGAGATCATATTGTTATATGCATATAAAATGATCGACAAAATAAATCTAAGAATGAATTAAAATATATTTGTGTATGAATTATGTGTCTGAAGGCAAAAGCATAAAAATAAAACGTGAATGCCAAAAGAGTGAAAAAAGGAAGAATCTAATCTTCGAAATCGACTCAAAGATTGGAGTTTTCGCCAAAAAACCTCACTGTTATTAATTATTTAAAGCAAAAGATGAGTAGTGTCAATAAGACCTGTTTTTTGGATCAACGCATATTTCATTCTTTTTTCGTGTGTACTGTGTAGAGTATACAGTCAAATTGAAAAGAAAAAAATAGTAATTTTTCGTTAATTGTTTTCACTCAGATGGAAGATGACAAATGGAGAAGAAAGAGAAACCGATCTAGCAGCGCGTTCACATGGTGGTAGCGGCCACTTTTTGTACTAAAATGATAAAATCGCGGATTACCCAGAGAATCGCGGTCAGTAATTCATCTTTTTCCTCGAAACTAATTATCAGAATATATAAATAAATAACAATTTTCGTTATCAACATGTATCTTGAAATTATTTCTTGCAGAAATGCACAGAAAAATACTATTTATGAAGTAATTCACTAAGTTTACAAGTCATTTATGAATGCATGAATTTACTAAGTTTAGACAATTATTTATTGCTAACTTCACAAATCACATTCTTATATAAATAAATAAATTTACCAACCTTGTGAAATTATTTAATCATAAATACACAAGTCTTTGTTATTCATGAATAAATACATAAATAAATTCACCAAATTCGCGAAATTACTTATTTCCAAATTCACGAGTCCATTTCTCATAGACAAATGAATTCCTTAAGTTGTCAAATTATTTATTGATAACTCCATAATTCAATTTCCTTTATAAATAGATAAATTTACCAACCTTGTGAAATTATTTATTTATAAATACACAAGACTTTGTTCTTTATGAATAAATAAATAAATTTACCAACTTTGCAAAATTATTTATTTCCAAATTCACAAGTCTCCCTCTTGTGAATAAATGAAAAAATTCTCCAAGTTTTTGAATTATTTATTTATAGATTCACAAGCCTATTTCCTTTATAAATAAATCAATTTACCGACTATGTGAAATTATTTATTTATAAATTCACAAGCCTATAGCCTTTATGAATAAATAAACTTACCAACTTTGCGTCATTATTTATTTTCAAATTCACAAGTCTATTTCCTTTATAAATATATGAACTTACCAACTTTACGGAATCATTCATTCATTAATTCACAAGTCTCTGTCCTTTATAAACAAATGTATAAATAAATTCACCAACTTTGCGAAATTATTGATTTCCAAATTCACAAGCCTATTTCCTTTATAAATTAATTAACTTACCAACAAGTTGGAAATAAATAATATCACAAAGTTGGTAAATTCATTTATTCATTTATTTATAAAGGACAGAAACTTGTGAATTAATAAATGAATAATTTCATCAGGTTGATAAATTAAATTATTCAGAAAGAAAATAGGCTTGTGAATCTATAAATAAATAATTTGAAAGCTTAGGGAATTTTTTTATTCATTTACAAGAAAGATGCTTGTGAATTTTGAAATAAATAATTTCGCAAATTTGGTAAATTGATTTATTTATGAGGGAAATATGTTTGTGAATCTATAAATAAGGAATTTGGAAACTTAGAGAATTCTTTCATTTATTCACAAGAAAGAGACTTGTGAATCTGGGAATAAATAATTTCGCAAAGTTGGTTAATTAATTTATTTATTTATTCATAAAGGACAGAGACTTGTAAATTTGAGAATAAATATTTTCGCGAAGTTGGTAAGTTTATTTATTCATAAAGGAAATAGGCTTGTGAATTTGGAAATTAATAATTTCGCAAAGTTGATGAATTTATTTATTTATTTATTCATAAGTGACAGAAGTTTCCGAATTTAAAAATAAATAATTTCGCAAAGTTGTAAGTTCATTTATTCACGAAGAGAAGTGGATTGTGAAGTTAGCAACAAATAATCTGACAGTTTAGGGAATTTATTTGTTTATAAGGGATGGACTTGCAAATCTCGAATTGAATAATTTCACAAAGTTATCGAATTTATTTGCTTATTCATAAAGAACAATCTACTTGTGTATTTATAAATGAATAATTTCACAAGGCTGATAAATTTATTTATTTATCAAGGAAATTGAATTATAAAGTTAGCAATGAATAATTTGGCAACTTAGGGAATTTATTTGTTTATAAGAAATGGACTTGTGAATTTGAAAATGAATAATTTCGCAAATTTGGAAAATTTATTTATTTATTCAGGAAGAACAAAGACTGGTATATTTATAAATAAATAATTTCCTAAGGCTTGTAAATTTATTGATTTATAAAGGAAAGTGACTTGTGAAGTTAGCAATAAATAATTGTCCAAACTTAGTAAATTTATGCATTTATAAATGACTTGTGAACAGAATAAATAACTTCATAAATAGTATTTCATCTTTGTATTTCTGCAAAAAATAATATCAGGATGCATGTTTATGACGAAAATTGTTAGTTTTTATTTATATATTCCGATACTTAGTTTTAAGGAAGAAGATAAATTGCCGACCGCGATTCTCTGGATAATCTAAGATTTCATCATTTTAGTACAAAAAGTGGCTGCTATCGACTTGTAAACGGGCTGCTAGATCGGTTTCTCTTGCTTCTTCGCCTGTCATCTTCCACCGCGTAGCTTCCAAAAAATTTGAAAGTATTTTTCACTTTTCTTTCGCATTGAACCACGAAATTTGCTTCATAATTGTAAAGTTTAGTTTGTGGAAAAATGCTATACAGAGTGTTTTTTTATTTATTGTCGGTGTTGTGTCTGTAGAATATGACTGAAGTCAAGTGTGTTTGACACTCACCATCTCTTTCTCGGGATTTGTCTGCTCGGTGTTGATTTCAACGTGTCAGAAAATGAATATTTTCTATCAAAATATTCATTTTCTCATAAAAACGTGATGTATTTTACGTTATATGGATTTCAGGATTTCATCAGACACCGAATACTTGGTGAGTTTTGTCTATTTATCCTACAATCTTCTTCCGAAAATAAATATGGGGCCAGGGCCGTAATCGTAATTGGGGGCAACCAAGAAAATTCCTGAGATTCCCTTTATCCAGCGTCCTTAAAGCATAAGATAGTAACGCCCAACATACATATATTCACGTGGTCTTGATGAGATATCAGTCGCAAATGAAAAATATTATATTTGGTTTTACTATCCGAGATGTTAAACTGAAATATCCAGATATTTAACTGTGATGCTGTTAGAGCGCATGCGCAGCTCGCAGCGAGGAGGAAAATACTGTCACCAGCTGTCGGCTACTTGATAAAGCCTATAGTCACGAGATCGTTTGATAAGTAAGGTAAATTTCCCGCTAGATGGCGCCAAAATGAACCTCGTGGTATATGGCCAAGAAATAGCACTCTTCAAACTAACCTCTACAAAGCATCAGCCAAAACCAACGCTTAGTTTGTGTTTGGCATACGTTTGAAGTGAGCATGTCAGTAGTTTTCGAAAAAATGGAAAAAGAAGAGTTCCGTGCAGTGATAAAAAATTTTTATTTGAAAAATTGGATGACCGCGCAGATCGAAGCCGAGTAAGTGGAAGTTCATTGGGAGTCTGCTTCTTCGTTGAAAACCGTTTATTTTTGGATAAACGAATTTGAACGTGGCCAAACCACAACTAATGATAAAGCGCGCTCCAGACGCACAGTGGTGAAAATCAGTAATTTACTGTTCAAAAAAGTCTACAACCTCCAGTTTTCATCCGACTTACATTTTTTATGAATTACAGTTAAATAAATTTTTAAGAGATCTGTGAAATGCGATTCATAAATGTAGATTTGTTTATATTCATTTATTTAACACAAAATGTGGTAAAAAGGCAACTTTGCAGTTTTTTTCCCTTCAGGAACGATTGTCAAATCCAACAAAACGTATGAAATCCATGCGGGGGTACTCCCAGGATGCGAATAATTTGCATAATGATAAGATTAATTGTTGTTAACAAATTAGGTCAACAAATATACGACGGAGAGATTTGATGAACGAAAAATTTTTTTTTGGACTAAAATTGCTAATTTTTATGTCTAGCATAACATTGAATAATAAATATGTATGATATATATATATATATATATATATATATATATATATAAATATATAAAATTGTTGTCGTTATAAAGAATTATCATAAAAAAATCAATATGTTCTCAGTTTTCTGCAAATTTCACCCCTCTTTTAGTTTCATTGCTTCATACTCTCACAGAAGTTGCAAATTTTCATTATCAGTTGTCAAAATATGATAAAATTCATCTTATGAACAAATTGGAAGAACAAAAGCAAAACTTTATCATTATAGAGCAGAATCTCTGGTTTTTTTCAAGCGAGTCTGCCTGCAAATGCGTCAACGGAGAAGCCCATCTACTGGAAATTGATAAATACAATTTTGTAAACAAACTGGATAAACAAAAGCAAAATTTTGTCATTTTCACGCAGAATCTTTGGTTTTTTCACGCAAGGCTGCCTCTAAATGCGTCAATGGAGAGGCCTAACTACATAAAATTGATAAGTTTTAACAATTGTCATTTTTTATAAGCAAACTGGATAAACAAAAATAAAATTTTGGCATTTTCACGCAGAATCATTGGTTTTCCCCGCGAGTTTGCCTCTAAGGGCGCTAACAGAGAGGCTTAACTATAGAACATTGTAAATTGATAACAATTTCAATGGTTATAAACAATGAGATATTTTTTGTATAAAGTGTACATGCAACCTCAAAAAATATGAAGAAAGAACGAAAAACAAACGAATCGCAAAGAAACAAATTAATATTGACAATCCTTTAGCTACTGCCGACAGATGTCTCAGAATTGAAGTTGTGTGTATTTTTATTTGCTTCTTCAATAAACAGTTTGTTTATCAAACTTTTTTATGCAAAGAAAGAAGTTCAATTCAAGTCAAATATTTGTAGAGAACCTGCTCTATTAAGTCATTTTAAAGTGAAGAAGTTGAAAAAATATATCTTTTTACCCTGGAATGCTAATGCAATATTAAAAATGGGTTTTTGTTCATTATATTTGTCCATAAAAGTGCAGGACTTAAACCCTAAACACAAGAATGTGCTATTTCATATAAAATTTGCTTCTAACAATAGCAATTATTATGAATTAAGAATGTTTTGCAGTTAAGCCACTCTGTTAACGCATGTAGAGGCAGACTTGCGTGGAAAAACCTAAGATTCTGCGCGAAAATGCCAGAATTTTGCTTTTGTTTATCTAGTTTGTTCACAAGAAAGGACAAGTGTTCATACTTATCAATTGTCTGTAGCTGGGCCTCTCCGTTAACTCATTTGGGGGTAGACTTCAGTGAAAAAAATAAAGATTCTGCGCGAAAATTACGTAATTTTGTTTTTGTTTATCCAATTTGTTAACAAAAAATGACAATTGTTAATACTCATCTATTCCTTGTAGTTGGATCTCTTCGTTAACGCACTTAGAGGCACACTGGCGTGACAATTCCAAAGATTCTGCACTAAAATGACAAAATTTTGCATTTGTTTATCCGATTTGACTAGGAAAATAATTCATATCGTATTTTGACAACTGATAATGAGAATCTGCAACTTATATGAGCATATCAAGCAATGAAACTGACAGAAGGGGTAAAATTTGCAGAAAATTGAGAATCTATTAATTTTTAAAAATAATTGCTTATAATAATAATAATTTTATATATTTCATACATGTATACCATTCAATGTTGCGCTAGAGATAAGATATAGCGATTTTAGTCCAAAAAAAATTTCGTTCATCAAACCACTCCATTGTTTATTTGTTGACTCAATTTGTTTATAACAATTGAGTCTATTATTATGCACATTATTCGTCAATCGTTTCTGAAGGAAAAAAAAACAAAAACTACAAAATTGCTCTTTTTAACATACTTTGCGTTAAGTAAATAATTATGAACAAAGCTAGATTTAAAAATCGCGCCTCAACGATCTTTTAGAAATTTATTTATTGAAAGATTTTTAAAGCTGTAGGCATCTCCATTGAACGAGTCTATAACATCTTGCACGAAAAACTGGAGGTTAAGGTGTGTGTTAGATGAGTCCCGGTTTGCTGACTCTCGATTAAATATGCAACCGAAAAGACGTTTCAGCGTAGGGTTTGGCGGAGTTTAATCGAAATCCGCAGGACTTTTTGCGTCGAGTCGTGACTGTGGATGAAACCTGGAACCGCCACTACACAGGATGTTTTTTTTGTCTCGAGACATCGAAATATCTCAAGAAATACGCATCTAACGGAAAAAATGTCTGTAATAAAAACTATTTATTTTCGAAGGGGAAAAGTGACCCTGCAAAAATTTACCCCACCCCCTTGGGGCGGGAGGCGAGTAATATCTAAATTTCAAATGGGAACCTATATTTTTCATCGCAGATTTAGATTCTCCATAAAAAAATACGTAAGTTTCATTTGAAATTTTTTTTTGATTCGTGCCAGATGGTGCTGCATTGGCGAAAAATGACATTGTTGACTGTTCAAGGAATGCGCTTCCGGACGAAAGATAAAGAAGACAAAGGGTCGGTTTTTTTTGGGTTGATTCGTACGGGTTGGTTTCTTTGGGTGCGTTGTGTTGCTTACGTTCATTTGTGTTGGATCTGGTATCATAGATAGTCAGTTCCACAAGAGCGGCGTCACGATTTCTCCTGAAGAAAATTTTTTTTATGACAATCAGCATCAGAGGTTTAAAAAGAGTATTTGAACTGTGATGCGTTTGCCTAATATGGTGTCCAATCCTCATGATTGTTAATTATAGTTTGGTAGCGTCGGGGCATGCTTTCCGCTAAACCTTCATCCATAGTGCAGGGTGAGAATCTCCAAATATCACGCAGGTGTCGAGTCAGCTGCTTGATGTTGAAGACACGCTTCCCCCAAAGCTTCTGCTTTATTGTAGACCACACATTTTTTATGGGATTTGCACCTGGGAATTGTGAGGGCCAGTTCAAGACAGTGATCGGAGTTTTCTCTTACCACTGGCTGCACAAATAAAACTTTATGGGCTTATCGCAAATTATAAGTGGGGTGCTTCTCAAAAAACTTGATAATCATCTAATCTTCTTTTTTCAATGTCACACGCGTTTTACCCCTGTCTGGCAAATCGCCAACGTTTCCTACCTCTTTATACCGCTTCACCCACTTCCTTACAAAGTCCTTTGACTTTCCTATTATAGCCGCTGTGAAAGTCATTTTGGGTCCATTTGAATGCGTGCATAAAAACACGGCTTTGAACCGACTCGCGTTGGCTACACTCATTGCACAATACGTCTTTCCCTTGTCTCAAAATAAATGATACTGAACCAAAACTTACATCGCATCCTAGACTAACCTTTCCTGAGTCTCATACTAGAGATAATTTCTCAGTTTCTTTGATTTTGGTGGTTTGTTTATGCTGCTTACGTTCGTTTTTGTTTGATTGGGTGTCGTTGTATTTTCTCATTACTTGACCTCATTACTTTTACAATGGAGGTTTTATCTATACCAGAGAAAATTGAAATAATTCTCATTTATGGAGAAAGTGGTGGGAATATCGAGGATGCTGTCACTCTTTATGTTTAACGTTTTGAAGGCAGTATACGGTCACGCGCTCCTTTTTACCGGGTTGTCAACAAATTCACCACTGACGGAAGTGTAAAAGCGAAGAAAAGGAATCGTCAAAAAACTATTATTGGAGTTAATAATGAAATTGCAATATCAGCCGCAGCCGCTCATGACCCTCATTTTAGTACTCTAGAAGTGAGCCGTGATTCCGGAATGTCTCTAAGCAGTGTTTGGAGGGTATTAAAACGTAATAAATATCATTCCTTTCATATTTCACTGCATCACGAACTTCATGGCAACGATTTTCAGAACCGAGTGACATTTTGTCAATGGGCTCTTCAGCAGATGCAAGGGCACCCGAATTTCTTCTCTCGGGTATTGTTCTCAGGCGGGTCGTCTTTCACGCTCCACGGTACGGTTAATCGACATAACATGCATTATTGGAGCGTGGAAAGCCCACACTGGTTGCGCAAAGTTGAGCGTCAGCGTTCTTGGTGCGTGAACGTTTGGTGTACAGTAATTGGAAACCAACTTATCGGTCCGTATTTTATTGATGGTAATTCAAACGGTGCCAAATATCGTAACTTTTTGGAAAATGAACTTCCAACATTGCTAAAAGACCCAAGCTTGGAAGTGCGACAGAACATGTGGTTGCAACATGACGGTTGTGCAGCGCATTATACGGCAATCGCGCGTGAAGTACTGAATCGCGAATTCAACGATCACTGGATCAGTAGAGGAGGTCCGGTGAGTTGGCGTGCCAGATCGCCAGATCTTATGTCGCCGGATTTTTTTTTGTGGGGTCATTTGGAGAATATAGTTCATCAAGAAATGCCAACAACTCTGGAGAACATGAAACAGCGATTCAGGGATGCTTGTAACCAAATAGCACCAGAAATACTCCGCAGTTGTGCAAACTTTCGAAGCGCGGATCAACAAGTGCATCGGAGTAGGAGGACGCCATTTTAAGGACTTAATGTAAAATGTTCATCGAAAACAAGCACCTTGATTGTGAGAGGCAAGGAGACTCACCGAAAAAAAGCACCTTGATAGTGAGAGGTGAGGGGTCTCATCGAAAACAAGCACCGAAATAGTGAGAGGCAAGGGAACTCACCGAAAATAAGCACCTCAATGGTGAGAGGCGAGGAGACTCACCGAAAAAAGCACCCCGACAGTGAGAGGCGTGGGGACTCACCGAAAAAAAGCATCCCGATAGTGAGAAGCGAGGGTACTCACTGAAAACAAGCACCCCGATGGTGAGAAGCAAGGAGACTCACCGAAAACAAGCACCCCGATGGTGAGAAGCGAGGGGACTTACCAAAAAAGCACCTTGATAGTGAAGGAGCAGCTTGCGCTTTGGAAATAAAATTGTGCTCTCTAATTTTTCTACTCCACTTAAACCCCCTCGCCAGGTGGGTGGAAGGGGTGTAAAAAAATAAATTTATTACAATTGAATAGCTCTCCTGAAAACAATGAATAAGTCTTTCTTATTTCTTGTTTTGAAGCGCATTCTTTGAATAGCCAACAATGTCATTTCTCGCCAATGCAGCGCCATCTGGCGTGATTCGAAACAAAATTTTAAGCAAGACTTATGTATTTTTTTATGGAGAATCTGAATCTGCAATAAAAAATATAGGTTCTTACTTGAAATTTTTTAAATTACCCCCCTCCCGCCCCCAGAGGGTGGAGTGTGTGATAAATTTTTGCGGTGTCGCTTTTTCCCTTCGAAAATGAAAAGTTTTTATTTCAGACATTTTTTTCGTTCGATGCGTATTTCTTGAGATATTTTGATGTCTCAAGATAGAAGAAACACCCTGTACACCCGAGAGAAAGTAGCAGTCCAAGCAGTGGGTACTGCTTGTTGAAAGTGCGCTAGAGAAGGCGAAGACTATTTTGTCAGCTGGGAAGGTGATGGCCACAGTAGATTGGGATTTCCAAGGCATTATTTTCATTGAATACTTGGAGAAGGGTAAAACTATAACAGGAACGTACAATGCATCATTATCGAACGGTTTGAAAGCCTAGCTACAAAAGAACGGTCATAATTGGCACAAAAGCAAGTGCTTTTACATCTCCGGCACGCACCGGCTCACACCTCCGCAATCGTAATGGAAAAAATACACGAACTGGGCTGCGAATTGAATCCTGATCCACCCCATTTTCCAGACTTGGCTCTGTGCGACCTCTTTCTGTTCCCCAACTTGAAGACCTGGCTCGGTGAAAAGACATTCTCGTCCAATGAAGAAGTAATCGATGCCGTGAATGCGTATTTTGCAGATCTCGAGAAATTTTATTATTAATGATGAATGTGTAACTTGTTCACGTGAATTAAAATAGTTGAAGAGTGTTATTTTTTTCCAGAAAAATCTTGATTGAGGTAGACCGGGTCTAAAATGTCCTCTTATTGACATCCCTTCTTTCTATTAAATAACTACAAGATTTATTCACGTTAAAAACTATGTCCCGACAAGGTATCATGATTGGACAACATAGAGAGGACAGTGAATAGCAATTAACACCACAGACACAATAGCGATTTTTCGTATAACCAAAGATTTCTAGCTCGTTTATATTACTATCCATCACCGTTCAGAACCGAAGAATTTGCACCGTAGATTATAGCACCGGAGATCAGGAATGGTCCAGAAGTCCTTCTAGAAGTCCTCCCAGGAACTGAGGCACAAGCAGAGTCAGACAAAATTAATTCCAAATTCAAGAAAAATATAAAACCAAATACAATTTCTTTTGTGACAAGTAGGAGCTCTGTAACCGGTTGCGCTCGAGAAAGGTTTCCTGTAGTTTTCCCTTCCCTTGGCCAAAAGTCCAGGAAAATAAGAGCGCTTCTACTATCAATCCGGCTGCAGACGGTAGGGCATACTTAGATAGGATGGGTTTTCTATATATACATAAAAGAAGTAAATTAGAGTGAAAAAAAAATTTTGTTTGTATTCCAATGTTGGATCGGAACGTTACATGCAATCAAGATTTTTGGTAGCGGATCGCTGCTGAATTCAAAAAAGAAAAAAAAACGGTCACAATGAAGACTTGAATGATCATTGAACATGAATTTCTAAAATGCATCTTTAAAATAAGTTTTTACATAAAACCATAACTTAAACAAGAAAGGCTTGACAAAAGCAATCAAGATTTTTTATCAGATACTGTTACTCAAATACAATTTGTTCAACATTCATTAATTTTTTGTTGTAAATTCATGCATAGTTTCTCCGAGTTAATTATCGAAGAAACTGTGCATGGATTTACAACAGTCTATAGCAAAATCTATCTTGCTACTTACTAGTGATACTTTGCGAGAATTTACGATATCTTTATTAGTTTATAAACGATTAAGTGATTTATATACGTGACAAATTGTTCTTTTAAGTTTTCCCACATTCACAGCAAAATTTGTTCATCTAATTCACAACAAATTTCAACTAGATGCGTGTGGTGCCATTTTCTAGCGGTACCTTTCACGAATTTGCAATACCTTCATTATGTTTAAGAATTTTGAGGATTTTACAAGTATGAAAAATTGGTTTTCACCTTCGCTCACGTCTACAACGAAATCTATGATACCCTTTTCCATCAAACTTTAATTAAACATGTGTAGTGCTATTTCCTAGTGCTATTTCTCAAGAATTTTTGACATAAGTTAAAATTTTTTAAAGGATTTTATGAAAAATGAAAGTTTTTTCACCATTGTCCATGCCTATAGCAAAATATATGGTATGAATTGGTAACAGGTTTTAACTGCATATCGGGGAATTTTTTTCGAAGTGACCCCACCCAAAAAACCAGTCTTCCGATCAGACTTGAGTTTCAGTGAGTATTTATTGAGAGGGAGGGGGAGATATTTTTGGATTCTTCTGGGTGTATTATCGAACTCAGCGACTTGTAACTCTTTCAATATCAATAAAACCAAAATTTGTCTTTCACAGTTTTGATAGGATTTCTCATATCCTTTTTGTTGATTATAAGCATTTTTTGAAAAAATAAACATTTGAACTTCAAAAATGAAGGCCAGTATTACATTTAACTTTTTTTCGAATTTGTACCACTTTTTTTTTTTTCTTTTAGGAATGAAAAAAAATTAAGCTCTCTTTTTCTTTAATGACCTTGAGGTTATACAGTGGGCCGCCATTTGTTTATTCATCAAAATAAGCATTAAGCGTTTGATCAATGAAAAGGGCGTGAAAAATCCTACCGAAAGTGTAAAAGACAAAACTTGGTTCTATTGATATTGAAAGAGTTATAAGTCACTGAATTTGATGGTACACCAAAAAAACCAACAAGATAGTCCTCTCCCTCTTGGTAAATACTTGTGCCAAAAGCAAAATTTTTTCGCCATGAATTTCTATCCAGTAGGAGAAATAATGCTCCTTTTACGTTATAATGTTTTCTGATGCCATTCTTTAAAAACTCAACATATCTTGATTAGCTCCTGAATTTTTATAATTTATATCTTAAAAAATTAATTTTTCTCATATAGTTGAATATATAAGACTTATTGGCATAAAATCTTTACCACCACTTTGTGGTTCTATATTTACAAAAATATTTTAGTCTACTTGCAAAATAATATATCCATAATAAATTAAGAGATAATTGCCATTTCCCTTTTTTGTGTTCTCGAAAACTGAAAAGCTTATTCATGTCTCAAAACTCGAAATAAAAACCTTTATCTCTCAAATTTTCATTCTAAATAAACTGCCTTACTAAAAATGTATAATAAATCCAATTTTTTTTCCCAACAGTGTGCCAAGAAAATTTCGTCAGAACAACAAATCTCTCACATTGAAAAGAACCGCAGACCCAGAATTACTAAAGGCGAGAAATGAAGAAGGGAAGAAATGAAGAAGAAGAAAATCATCAGAGATTTTCATCCAGAACGTTAAAAATAAAAATGGCGTCGTTTCTAGTGTTTTCTTGCAGATGAGGGCGGCTAGTTGGGCCGGGTTGTGTCGCCGGAAACGCGACTGATTATGTCGCGTGCTTGCAAGCTTTTTCGCCCGACGTTTCCCTTCGCGGTCCTCTTCTCGCCCTTTCATCGCCCACTCCTTCTCCTGCTTTTCATCCTCCTCAGCTTTTCCTGCAAAGTCCTTTCAGCCCAAAGAAATTCAAAGTCCTCGAACGATCTGCACCTTGGAAACAATTTTTCCGAAGCTGAAGAGATGGGAAGATACGAAGAAGAGGGAAGTGCGACTTCAGACAATCAGGAGAGCTTCCTCGAGAAAGAGGTCTCTCCAAGTCCCGTAAACGATGACAATATCGAGGGTATCGACGAAAGTAGAGACAATAGATTGTTATTTTCACTAGGAAATAGAAAGGATTCAATTGACTCGAATAATGAGAATATGTGTCGTGCGAAAGTTTGTGCGACGAAAATAAAAACTGAGAAAAAGAGGAAGGACGGATTTCCAATCACGATCCTCAACTTAGTTTCAGACGTTAATGTAACCAATGAGACTACGGAAGAACCCAACAGCGAACCGCCGTTCGTCGGTTTCGAGGGCTCGCAGAAATTCCCAGTCAAGGTAAAGTTCAAATAATTGTTTAACTAATGATGTGATTTAGTTTAGCAAAATTTGATATCTTAAGGTGCAAGTTCCGAGGGTTTGCAATTCAATGACTTAAGTTTTAATGAGGAGTATGCAAACAAAACGTGGTACATCCATTTGCTCGATTATTCACTTTGTTCTCGTCTCCAACCACGTAACATCTGCTTCTTTTCTTTCATTTCTTCCTTTCAGCAAGTTCTTCTTCTCCATAACTTCATACCTCTTCTCCTCACTCCCTATTTCCACTAAAAGCATACATTCCTTCCCTTTCTTCTCTCTTCCAGTCTCTTTATGTCTTTCACTGTGACTTGTGCACCGATGTCTCTCATGAGATTCCTAATCTCTTCCTCTTATGCCTATCCCTGACAGAAATGCTGTAAAAACTGCCAAAAATCATAATTTGTCTCCGTTCACCCATATCCTATCTCTCCCAATCATTACCCTACCTCCTTCATTCCTCTCAGCCCATGGCTCCCGCTCGATTGTTTACTTTTTTTTCCTCTCCAACCACGTAAGATCTGCTTCGTTCTTTCATTTCTTCCTTTCAGCAAGATCTACTCTTCTATAACTCCATACCTCTCCTCTTCACTTCCTATTTCCACTAAAAGCGTAAATTCCTTCCCTTCCTTCTCCCTCCCAGTCTCTTTATGCCTTTTACTGTGACTTGTGCACCGATGTCTCTCATGAGATTCCTAATCTCTTCCTCTTGTGCCTACCCCTGACAGTCAAAAGTCAAAATTTGCTTATAACATTTATTTAAATGAATAACAGATATCTATTATCGTCTGATAAAGTCTTCTAATAAATAAGGTCATTTCTCAGTCATTGACAGTCGATTTCCTAAGAAAAACAACATCTATTCGTAAACAAGTTGTTAAGTTATGAATCTTTTATATAAAATAAGGCATTATTTTTAGCTGATAAAGAACCATAAGGAAAAGATTTTTTAGAGTAATTTAAAATTGATTTCGCTTTTTAACAAATTCTACCAGTGAAAAATAACAAAACATGTATTTAATTATTAAATTTGTTTATGATACCATGCATTTGATCAAAATCTCAATATAAAAGACAATGAAGTTATATGTGAAAAACAAAACAAAAAGAAAATGAAGTACGGAAGGCCGGGGCTAGAAGTTCCAATTTTTGGTTAATATCAAAGATAACTTACAACAAAAAATAGTTTTTCAATTTACGATTGATTTATTTATCGTTAAATATATTGTATTTTAGGGTTTTCAGCAGATTTGTTTTATATGATTATTTTTTTTTTAAATTTAAAATCATTCATTTATGGCAGTTCGGAGCGAAACTTTTAGCCTTGTTGCGAGTCTAGTTGTTACCGTTCTGGGGTAAGTTGTTATTAAAAGTTAAGAAATGTTTTTTCGACGAATATCTCAATTTTTTGTTAGGCGAAAAACATGAACTGTATGTAGACTTACATTTACAAATGCAATCATGCATTAAATTTTGCATTCTGAAACAGAATGGAAATTGATATAGAATAGCTGTAAATTGTTCAACAGGGCAAGTTCTTACAGGAAAAACGAGCCCCCTATGTCACCTTATTTGAAGGTTCAAAACAGTTCAAAATTTCAACGACCCTGATTCAAAAGCTTTTGAATGTAAACACATTCAAACTCAAACACTTGAAATACCTTAATATGTACTTATACATGTTACGGCCAAAGCCCGAAATAAACGGTATTGTGTTACTGTTTCTGGCTTTGGCTGGCAAATCACGAAGTGATATACGTAATACAAATTTTCCATTTGAAAGGAAGTTTAGGATACAAGTTATCATATATAATTTGATATATTTGATACACGTAATATAAATAATTCATTTGATTAGAAGTTCACAACACAAATAATTACGTAAGGAAATTAATATGCATAAAACGCATGCTAATTAAATTTATAAGGTCTATCTAAATAAGAATTTTGAATAATATTGCTGGTTACTTATTTGCACAATTAGAGCTGTATTCGCACAAGAATCACATGATACATTTGACGCTTTACACTTTCAACGACCACTTACACAATTTTTTGTGCATGACACCGAATGCATCCTTGTCCTTCTGTCAATGATTGACTTCTGTATAATCCTCAAAATCTTCTTCCTGACGGAATTGAATCTAATTTAATCAGTCTTTCATTTAATGGGAATAACCTATCCTAACATACTTTTGGTCAAGTAGTCCTTGTTCCGTACCTAATGTATACAATTCATCTTCTACGTTCATAACAACAGCTAGAATATTTCTGGGGTTCTCGCGTCTTCTATCAACATTTGGTATGCGCACACGAACATTGTCACCTACTAATGCTGGAAGAAATTCACGATCTGAGTTTTTAAGCATTTTAGAAGCTTGTTCACTTAAGCCTAGATAATCCGCAAACTACGTCTTCTCAACTTGTGTTTTCTTCTCGCGGAGAATGTACGTAATTCCACATTCAATTTGTGGAGCTGCGACGGCAAAAGTGACTTTCAATGAAAAACTGATTAAATAATATTCGTTTTCGACAGAAAAAAATATCGTTGAGGACTGTATGCACAAGTCAGGCATTAACAGGACAAGGATGCATTCGGGGTCACTGCACAAAAAAATGTGTAAATGGTTGTTGTCAGTGTAAAGCGTCAAATATATAATACAATTCTAAATTCCACAGCAACTCTGATTGGGCAAATAGGTGAACAGCAATATTATACAAAGTTCTTGCTTAGATAGGTCTTATAATTTTAATGAGCATGTGTTTTATGCATACTAATTTCCTTATGTAATTATTTGTGTTGTAAACTGTCAGCTTGCGCCTTGGCTGCTTTCAGGCATTGGCCGTAACATATATATAATAGCTTTAACATTCTCTTCTATCTACCATTTTTTTCTTCTAAAGCCCACAATATCTTATTTCTATTTTAAGGCAACCTACAAACCTCCTTCTGGCTCAAGTGATGAGAAATTTGACAGGAGGCACTTTGGCCCTCAGAAGTTGGAAACTGCAGAACAACCCTCAAACACATCTATTGTACATGCTACAGAGACACTGCCGGTTTTACCGATGAGCCCTAGTCGAGATGTCCTCCACCATCGAAGAAAAACGAACAAGATTTCTGCAGAAATCCTCGAAAATAAGGAAGAAAAGGAAGAGGTCAATGTAGAAAATAACTCCAGCGTCAGCTATAACGATAACTTCGAGACACTCTCTACTGAAATTGTTAACTTTAAAAATGAGAATAGTGAAGGATCTACGATTGCAACTATCACGACAACAGCTAGAAAAATGTCTTGGTTACCCTTTCGCGATAAGAACCTTGAAAAGGAAGTTTATGTGTTAAAAAATGTAAGCAAATTTGTGGAGGGGGAAAAAGTGAATGTGACTATTTTGGGCCTCTTTGAGATGACCCAAAAAAATGAATCCAGACCTGAAGGTGCCAGTGAACTACAAGCAGCCAAGTTGGCGATTGATAAGATCAATACTATGGGGCTGCTGCCTAAATTTCATCTTAAACTTCACCACAATGATACTGAGGTGAGCAATTATTTATTTACTTATCATTAGGGCACAGTTACTCAGTACACAGACAATCCTGGGATTTTTTACTTCCATCTTGAAGTTGGTTCAAAGTGATTTAAAGCAATTTTTGAAGCAATCTCAAGTTTCAAGCGCTTCGTTTATCGCGCAAGTTTCAAATAAAGGCAAACTCCCAGTATGAAGGTTGTTGACTATGGTTGAAAGAAGGTTTCTGGAAAATTTGAGCTCAATCGGATTAATGATCGAAAAACTATGAATGTTTTAAATTGCAAGCGGCAATCTTAACGCTGCCCGATGCACGTGCCTCCTCGGTTACGAACATGTTGCAGCGGACGATATGAAGGTCAAGTCGGATACTAAAATAATACTTAAGGTATTATCATTAAAATAATTTATTTATGAGACATTTGGAACAATAAATTATTAAAATGATTCTTAAAAACTACTTCCAATCATTTTCGTCACTTTCTTCAGCTTTTTCGGCATCTGGACTCTGAGTTGTTACTTTTAATGAATACTCTTCGAAAAATGGTTTTCTTTTAGCGCTTAAATAATTATAGAGATTTCTTACATCCTTTACTTTGTCTGCTTTTGATCCAATTTTCAGAATCGTCAATTTCAGATGTATAGAGTTGACCCTTGACATTGCTCTTCACAATTGGCCATTAAATATGAATCAAAAATTACTTTTTGAATTTCAGCCCCATAAGTCTGCTTTATAGGATATCAAAAGAATCCAATAAGTCTAAAATTGGGTTTTAGTTTTTGGCGATAATTATTATTATCTGTTTGATGGCTTTTGGTACAAATTGTTTTTTATACAAGAAAAATCACTTTCTACTGATAATAATATGTTCAAATAATTTTTTTAAACAATTTATTTTTGTTTATAGCAATTTTTTCTTAGTATACAGTTCGAAAGTCGTGATTTTTTCCGAATTTTTCAACTTTCCAGTTAGAGCGAGGCACTTATTAATTGAAGTTCCCAAAAATAATTGTTTAATTAATTAATTATTATCTATAACAATATTCTCTTAGAATAATGCTAGAAAGTTGCGTCTTTTTTTGAAATTTTCATCTTT
>JAUMHM010000085.1:34040840-34053295 GCA_032362435.1 Melikaiella ostensackeni
TAATATATAATTTATTATCATTTTTAATAATATTATGTTTAAATAATGCCAGAATATTGCGATTTTTCCTGAAATTTTCAACTTTTTGTCCACTGTTCACCAAGAGTGAGGAAATTATTAACGCAATTTGAGAAACTTAATTGTTCAGACAATTGATTATTTTTCACAAACATCTTCTTTTGTGGTAAAAAAATACAAATTCATTATTTTTTAAATTCGAACAAATTTGGAGGGTGAGATGATGAAAATTCAAAACAGAAAAAGGTTAAGAATTTATCTTCTTTGCTTAAAAATTGTATTATTTCATTTGAGACTTAATTATTTTGTTGGAAAGAGTGTCGTTAAAAAGTCATTGTTTCTGGTTGAAAATCCAACTGTATGTTTGAAAATTGGCCAATTTGATTTAGTTTTTTTTCTTTTTCAATTACAATTTTTGTTTCGGCAAAATTTAGATATTTTGTTGAAAATTCGCTTTTTTAGTTTGCGAATTAACTTATTTTGGTATAACTTTTATCCTTTTTGGTTGAAAGTGCATCTTTTTTGTAGAAAATTAAACTGTTTTGGTTGAGCATTCAACTATTTTGTTCAAAATTCGTCTTTTTTGATTGAATTCAACTTTTTCGATTCAAAATTAAAATATTTTTTAGTTGAAATATCAACTATTGCATTTTTTGTTGAGAATAAATTTTTCATGCTTGAAAATTCAACTAGTTGTTCGAAATGTGATATACTTTGTTGAAAATTCATTTCTTTGGTCGCGGATTCATCATTTTAGTAGAAAGTTCATTTCTTTGATTGAAAATTCAACTATTTGTTTGAAAATTTATGTATTTCGTTTGAAATTCGTCTTTTTGATAGAAAATTAGTGTTTTTTTTTAAATAGCAACTGCTCGGTTGAAAATTAATCTGTTTCAGTTATGGATTCAACTATTTTGTTTAAAATTCGTTTTTTTGGTGGAAAATTCAAGTTCTTGGCTGAAAATTAATTTATTTGAAAATTTAACTATTTTGTTGGGAATTCGTTTTTTGTGGTTGCATTTAATTGTTTTACACATCTTTTTTGGTTCAAAATTCATCTCTTTTGGTTGAAAGTGGAACTACTTTGTTAGAAATTTATTTCTTTGATTGATGATACATCAATTAATTTGAAAATTCATCTTTTTGGTTGAAAATTCAACTATTTTATGGAAAATTCGTGTCATTGTTTTTGACGATGTATCTCTTTTTTGTACTAAAATAATAAATTTCAGATAACCCAGAGAATCGCGGTCGGCAATTCATCTTTTTCCTCAGAACCAATAATCGGAATATATAAATAAAAACTAACAATTTTTGTTATAAACGTTCATCCTGAAATTGTTTTTTGCAGAAATACAAATTAATATCCATAAAGTTATCCATAAAGACTAAGTTCACAAGTCACTTATAAATGCATGAATTTACTGAGTTTAGACAATTATTTATTGCTAACTTCACAAGTCACTTTCCTTTATAAATAAATAAATTGACCAACCTTGTGAAATTACTTATTTATAAATACACAAGTCTGTGCTCTTTATGAATGAATAAATAAATGAATAAATTCACTTACTTTGCTAAATTATTTATTTCCAAGTTTACAGGTCCACTCCTCATAAACAAATGAATTCCCTGAGTTGTCGAATTATTTATTGCTAACTTCA
The DNA here is from genome assembly GCA_032362435.1 of Melikaiella ostensackeni. NCBI lineage: Eukaryota > Metazoa > Arthropoda > Insecta > Hymenoptera > Cynipidae > Melikaiella > Melikaiella ostensackeni. The sequence goes on from JAUMHM010000085.1 coordinate 34,042,523, forward strand.
TAATTCAATTTCCTTTATAAATAAATAAATTCAGCAATTCTGTGAATTATTTATTCATAAATTCACAAGTCTCTGTCCTTTATGAATAAATAAATAAATAAATTTACCAACTTTCGAAATTACTTATTTTCAAATTCAGAAGCCTATATTCTTTATATAAATAAACTCATCAACTTTGCGAAATTATTTATTTTCAGATTCATAAGTCTCTGCCCCTTATGAATGAATAAATAAATAATTTTACCAACTTTGCAAAGTTATTTATTTCCTCATTCACAAGTCTTCTTCTTATAAACAAAAAAAAAATCCTTCAAGTTTTCAAATGATTAATTTACAGATTCACGAGCCTATTTTCTTTATGAATAAATGAATCTATCAATCTTTCGAATTTATTTACTTATAAATTCACAAATCTCTGTCTTTTATGAATAAATGAATAAATAAATGTACAAAATTTGCGAGTTTATTTGTTTCCAAATTCACAAGTCCATTCCTTATAAACAAATTAATTCCTCAAGTTGTCGAATTATTTATTGCTAACTTCACAATTCAATTTCCCTCATAAATAAATAAATTTACCAATCTTGTGAAATTATTCATTTATAAATACACAAGTCTTTGTTCTCTATGAATAAATGAATGAAAAAATTCACCAACCTTGTGAAATTATTCATTTATGAATTCACAAGTCTCTGTCCTTTATGAATAAATGAATTTTGGTTTGTGGAAGGATGCTACACAGGGCATTTTTTTTATTTAGTGTCGGTGTTGTGTCTTTAATATATGACTGAAGTCAAGTGTGTTTGACACTCGCCATCTCTTTCTCGGGATTTGTCTGCTCTGTGTTGATTTTAACGTTTCAGAAAATGAATATTTTCCATCAAAATATTCATTTTCTTATAAAAAACGCGATGTATTTCACGTTATATGGATTCCAGGATTTCATCAGACCCCGAATACTTGGTGAGTTTTGTCCATTTATCCTACAATCTACTTCCGCAAATGAATATGAGGTCAGGGCCGTGTTCATAATTGGGGGCAACAAGAAAATTTCTCAAGTCCCTTTTATCCAACGTCCTTAACCCAGGCTCAATATGTATGCCAAATTAATCATGTCTTCAAAATTCAAATACACTAACCAAATAATCCATATTTTTATACAAGTACATTCATCTAAAAGATATATGTCTCCCTTCTGCTTTTTCATTAGATGAACGAATATCGAGACATGATTTTCTAAGGAAGAAAAATATTGACAGAAAACTTTCCTTCGGATGGTACTTTATATGGTAATGCAATATTGCTTCATTTCATCCGAACGCAGCTGCAACTGAGATTGACATATAATATCGATTTTTGCCTCTTAACTGCCACTCATAACAAACTAAATGAAAACAGGGAGGAAATGATTTTGTGATAAAATTTAAGAGTAATAAAAACGTCTTTCATTTGATTATGTAATTAATACTGTCATAAATTATCAGACCGAATTAAAGACCAATTTAAATACTGGCATTGAAATCAGCAAGATTAACTTGGTCACTTGAGTTTTTTATTCTCAGTTCATTTATTTGTACGTTTTTTTTCTAGAAATTGTATCGAATATAAAAAATGTATAGAATGCTGAAAAAATTTCACTTATTCAAGACTTAGACAAGAAAGAACAAGAGAAGCGAAGAAAAAAGAATAAGGAAGCTGCAAAAAGATTTCGTGAAAAAAAGAAGATTCCACTTCGATAGATAACAACCTCACCATTCCTTAGGAAGTTAGTGCTAAGAAAAAAAAACATAAACTCTAATAATACTGCATGGGAACAGGTTGCAAATGTAAGTAGGCTACAGAAAGTAGGCCGAAAAAAAGTTTGGCGGTTAAAAAGCAAAACTGTTAGAGATTTGAAGTATGCTAGACTACAAAATAATGATCTCACTAAAGTCAACAAATTTTTACAGCGAAACGTATGGCGGCTAAAGAACAACTCACCAAAGCAAAAACTGCTTTACAGTAGCTACCAAAGTCTAAAGTAGATAAGCTCATAAAAGGGGAGAAAATTGATAAGGCTGTTAAACAGAAACTTATCTTCAGTGAAATAATTCAAACTCAATTAAAAAAAGTAGAAGTACCTACAGTCGGAAACCTAAACAAATTTTTTATAAAGTATTTGCTGAAAACGTTGTAAAGAGATATAAGATGTAGAAAAAATTTGAAATATTCTTTGAATTAAAATCAACTGCGTAAGTTTCGTGAGGAAAAACGTAACAAGAAAAATTGACGTGAATTATGGATTCAAAAATGTCGTGATGCCAAAAGTAAAAAATTTTCATGTCCGCAATGATGTTAGTACTTGTAGTTCGGATAAGAATGAATTATGGCCATGAATTATGCTAAAGTTATAAAAGAATCAAACCTGAATCAATTACTAAATGCAGTATGCTGTAGCAGTTTCAACGAGACTTGTTTATTAAGAATGCGTAAACAGTGCAAAGCTCGAAAAGTCTCGTATCTTCCACATGAAAATAATAAAATTATTTATCGAAAGCAGTAGATTACTGAAATAGATGAGCGAATTAGTGGAAAAGCAAAGAAACCGATTACGGTGCAGTTAGCCAAGAAGAAATTGATATCTTCTAAAATAACGGATGTAAAGCAATTTTTCGAAAAATCATTACCAAACTTTGTGGCTCAAGTCGCTCGAGCACAGCATCGGTATGCGACATCTAGTCATTTGAAACAAGGTGCAACTATCAGAGGTTTTTTATTTCATATTCATTTTCCTCAAAACATCGAGGGAAAATACACTAAAGAACCTCAGATTCTTCATTATGGTGCTTCCCGTGAACAAATTACTTTGCACACTGGTGTACTGTATACGAAGGACAGTCGACATGCGTTCTGCACATTATCAACATCGCTTAGACATGACTCAATTGCCATAACTGCACATCTCGTACCAACTTTAAGGAAGTCCTTGGATGAATTCCCTGCAGCAATTCATCCTCATATCTTCAGCGACGGACCTACGACCTAGTACAAGAATAAAACAACATTCCACCTTCTCTCCACATATGTGCTCAAACTATTTAAACAAATAGATAAAATCACATACAACTTTTTAGAAACTGGCCATGGCAAAAGTTCTGCAGACGGTGTAAGTGCAGTAATTAAAAGAACTGCAGATAGTTCTGTTGCTCATGGAGTAGATGTACCAAATCTCGATGCTCTAGTTCAGGTTCTTCCAGAATAGGTCAAAAGTGTTCATACTGAAGTTATTTTGTTTTCTGACATTGAAAAAATTGATGAAATCCTTCCGAAAAAAATCGAAACATTCAAAGGCACAATGCGTGCTCACCAATGGACGTGGAAGAAAGGCGGAGATATACTTCATTACAATGAGATAAGCTGTTACAGTTGCGCTGCAGGACGAAGATACTCCCATTTCAGTATTGGTCAACTGAATGAAAAAAGGTAAAAAAATAAGTCCGTGCCTTAAAAAAAAAGGTCAAGAAAATAAACCGTGCTTTAGATACGTATTTATTTACTGAAAGAGTTTGGAATTAATTCATATATGTTTCCTAATTTCAATAAATTACAGTGTTTTTTAACCAAAATGTATAATTAATGATGAAATCCTTCCTTGAATCATATAGCGCTTAGTACTAGGAAGTGCATTCGTCCAACTTATCACACAAATTTTATTATTTGTTTTGCATTCAGTGACCTAAACACCTTAGAATGCCCGTTTTTATAAAATGGTGACTGTTTTCTAATATTTCAGTCGCCATATTGGATCAGACATCTCGGATTTTGAAATTCTCTTATAAAATTCGAATTTAGCGACCCAAAAAACTTTAGAATACTCAATTTCATAGAAATCAGTTCATGAATACAAATTCTAAAAGACAACTAATAACTCTTCCAAAAAATTGTTTTAAAAAATTGAAAGAAATATTTTTAAGCTTAAATATTGAGATTATAGGATAATCAGCATTGGCATAAATAATAGAAAAATATTGAAGAGTTTAATGTAAAAAGTAGAGAGGCAACAAAGAAACGATTTATTCTACAATTAGACCACTCATAATCTCATATCATATGAAAGTACTATACATAAAAATATCGATTTTGCACAAATGAATTTTAAACAGAAAAAAATCTATGAATTCCATTCATATCTTTAAAATCGCTTGGAATTTCTTCAAAATCTTTGAAATAGTTATAAATCTGTTCGAATCATTTGAAACCCCTGAAAATAAAATAAATTCAATTTATTTCCTAAAGTTCTCTAGAAATTTCTTGAAATCCCATAAAATCCCTTGAAACCTTTGCTTTGGAACCGCTAGGAATTCTTTGAAATTTTATCCTCAGAAATCCAGTTCTCTAGAAATCCCTTGAAATCTTATGATACCCTATAAAATTCTTTGAAATCTCTTAAAATTTTGTAAATGTTCTCTAGAAGCTTGTTGATATCCCTTCAAATCCCGTGTAATCTTTGGAAATCGTAAAATCTATCAAAATAAGTAGAAATCATTTAAAATCCCTTAAATATGAATTAGATTAAACTTAATCATTGAAACTCTTTACAAAAAACCGTTTAAATCTCTATAAATCTTTGAAAATCCTTTAAATACGTGCAAATCTCTAGATACTTCTGAAATCGCTAGGAAATCCTTGAAATTTTATTCTCTGGAATTTGGTTATCTAGAAATCTCTTGACATCTTTCAAATGTCGTGAAAATTCTTTGGTATCCTTTAAAATAACTCAAAATCTTTAATATCCCTTGAAATGTTTTAAATTCATTTATGTCTCTTGGAATTGTTAAAATTCCTTGAAAAATCGAATTTATTCCCTGAAGTTCTCTAGAAATTCGCTGAAATCTGTCGAAATCCCTTGAATTCTTTAGAAATCTTAAAAATCCATTTAAATTAGGAGAAATCAGTTAAAGTCCCTTAATTATGAATCAAATCAAACTTGTTGATTAAAGTTCTCTAAAAACCCGCTCAAATTTCTAGAAATCTTTCAAATCCCGTTGAAATCTTCCAAATCCTTGGAGATTCAATACAATTCTTCAAATCTTGTGAAATTTCTTGAAATCCCTTAATTTCTCTTAAAATTTTTAGAATTGTTAAGAATCCCTTGAGAATCAATTTAGTTTCATTTATTTCCTAAAGTTCTCTAGGAATCGCTTAAAATCGTTGGAAATCTTACAGAATTCTTTGAAATCCATTAAATATTTTGAAATCTTTTTGAATTATCAGGATTATCCAAAGATCCGAAGAAATATTTTCAAGTCTCCTGAAAAGCGTTGAAATCCTTTAAAATTATTATGAATGTTGAAATGTTTGGAAATTTCATAAAATCCTTTTAAAAGCCTTTAAATCCCTGGTTACCCTCAAAATACGTTGAAATCCCTTGGAATCCCACTCGAAATCCCCTGATATATTTGGAAATCTTTGAAATCATTACAAATCTCGTGAAATTTCGATAAAATCTGATGAAATCTCTTAAAATTTCTCGAAATCCTTGGAAATCGTGAAAATCCATTGAAATTAGTAGAAATTATTTAAAATCCCTTGAATATAAATTAAATTGAACTTGTTCATTAAAGCTGTCTGAAAAAACCTTTCAAATCTATGAAAATCTTTGAAATCCCTTTAAATCTCTCAAATTGTTGGAGATTCAATAAAATCTTTTAAATCTTGTGAAATTTCTTGAAATTTCTTAATATCCCTTGAAATATTAGAATCGCTAAAAATACCTTGAAAATTAATTCAGTTTCATTTCTTTTCTGAAGTTCTCTAGAATTCCCTTGAAATCTTTGAAAATCCTATAAAATTCTTTGGAATCCCTTGAAATTCATTGGAATTCCTGCAAATCCCCAGAAATATTTGGAAATCTTTGAAATCCTCTAAAATCTCTTGAAATATTTTGAAATCTTACGAAATCTGTGAAAACATTTTCGAATCTCTTGATATTCGATGAAATCCTTTTGAATTAGTTGAAACGTTAAAAAATTTCATGAAATCCATCTAAAAGCCTCTAAAACCGTGTAATTTCCTCGAAATACGTTGAAATGCTTCGAAATCCCTAAAATTCATTGATATGTTTGGAAATCTTAGAAATTATTTCAAATGTCGTGAAATTTTTATAAAATCTAACGAAATCGCTTGAGATCCGTGGATTTTTTCTAGAATTCCTCGAAATTCGTCGAAATCCCTTGACGTATTTGAAATTTTTTAACTCTTGAAATTCTGTAAAATTTCTTGAAATCTGTGGAGTCTTGTTAAATCCCTCGAAATAATTTGAAATCCTACATTAAGTAAATAAATAAATCATTCGTTTGTAGTTTCTCTGTTTTTTGCATCAATTCTTTGAATATTTTAACATTGTTTATTTCTATACTGATTTCCTCATCATGATTTTCTATAATGACTTTTTAGAATCGCGCAAAAATTATAGGAAAATCATTATATACCTATACTAAATTTCCTATAATATTTCTTCGTAAGGGGAGATGACAAGCGATTATAAACGATTGCATGGAATTGCACAAGGGTGCATAAAATTGCTGAGAAAGTGTACACCAGATTGCTGGAGTAATTAGCCCTTCGTTCGAAAATTAGAATGAAACATATTTTTAAATCCTTATTTACAATTTAAAAAAAACTGTAATTTTTAGGTCAGGAATGAATAGTGCGACAACATTAATAATGTAAGCCTATCCCCTCATTCACTCCTTGATTTGCTCAGCTTCGAATTAGGGGAGTAAATAACTGTCTAAACTTGAACGTTAGATTGAGGTTTCAACTGCTAATGACAAGGGCAATGTCAATTAGGAAAAGCAGAGAGTAGCTACAAATTTCTCATTGTCTCCGGGCCTCCTCAGTATTCAACATCCGTCCTGGATTGGATGAATATTAGGAAAGTGAGAGTAAACAAATAAACATTTCCATGCAAACATTATAGCCGAGAAAAGAGTCAGAGTAGGTTCCTGTATATCCGCCAGGTCCACAAAACGCTTTTGCTTTCTCTTGTTTCACATAATTTTGCTTACCTCCACCAAACTAACTATAGGAGAGAGAAATTTCTTAAAGTTCGAAATAAAATCTATTTCCTTATGAAAATTTTTTGTGTACTGAAGAAGAACATCCAAAAAGTTCACAATTCAAAAATAGACTTTGAGACTACCTGTTTTTCGGCTCATTAGAGACAGATGTACAATAAATGTACACAACAGGAAGAAAAAAGAGGGAGAAAGAAGAGTCAACCAAAACCATCCTCACACTCTTTCTTTTCTCCGTCTTTTATATACTACTGGGGACCCAACATGTTCCGAAGCCAATTTAGACTTCCTCATCAGGGGTAGTTTATAGGAAAAACAACAGGAAAAAAATGTATAAATAGTTAAATTAGAAAAATATTGTTTTTCGTGAAAATAAAACAGATATAATTGAAAGCAATTTTAGTTTTTTTGTACATATTTCATTCATTAATCGAAAATTGGAAATTTGACATAGGCGAAAAATTCTGAATAAATCCCAAATTCAGATCCTTTTATTTTCTGATTCGAAATTAATTCCCGTAAATTCTAAATTATCACACAAACCTAAAGCCATTATATCCAATTAATGATTCCATCTCAAATTCTGTTTATCTAGCAAGATCTCTTTCGAAATTAATGGCTTTGTTACTTTCCCCCTTTATATTTGTTAATTTTGAGAAACACAAAAACACAAACACTTTTGTTTAAGATTATTGTTTTTACATTCTTTTTTTAATATGATAGACAAAAGTTCACAAAAAAACATATCCTCAATAGTAATAAATTTTTATCTGAAATACAGAGACCGAAGCGAACTGTCCGAAGTCGCGACAAATACTAAAGTCTAAACCCAGAGAAATTCTTATATTTTAACGAAAAGCAGTTTAGAGACACTTGTACAAAATTTACGACGTACGACTTAGAACTCGGGCGAAACTCTTTTTTGTCGGCAGTATCGTCTAAACCCCAACCTCTTGCAAAAGACACGTGTTAGAAAATTTTCAAAGGACTTCATGGAATTAAATTAGATCATTTTAGCCTTTAAGATCAAGATTTAAAGAATACATATTTCTGACAAATTTATTTAGTTTTTGTAAGTACCAATATGAAATTATGATTATATTTACAGAATTTTCAATAATGTCAAGAATAGAGTAGATATAAGAAAATCAAAAATAGATACAGAAAAACACAAAAGCATCTGAAAATTATAAAATTATAAAAATTAGAAACATAAATGTTAGTCAAAATACAGTATACAATGGTACATGATAAGATATGCACATATTGTTAATATGGCATCTTCCTCAGAATACCTTTTTTTTGTAGGCAACGAGGGTATAATTTCTTTTACCTGAATGTATATAAAACCTATGACAACCTTATTTTTTGATAAGTACCAGGTTAACATTCTAATTTGTGATAAAAATGAAAAATGTATGTAAAACCTTTTGGCAACCTTATTTTATTATAAGTACCAGGTTAACATTTTAATGAGTTGTAAAAAATTGAAAAAGAACTGAAGAAACTGAAAGTATATTAATTATATTTGAATTCATAAATATCTGTAAAGAATCATAAGATTAGAGACAATGTAAAAAACGTACTCAATGGTACATAATGTGCACATATTGTTAGTATGGCATCTTCCTCAGAAAACCATTTTTTGTAGGGAACGAGGGTATAATTTTATTTAATAAATGTATGTAAAACCTATGGCAACCTTATTTTTTGATAAGTACCAGGTTAACATTTCAATCAGTCATAAAATTTAAAATTGTATGTAAAACCTCATGGCAATCTTATTTGTTGGTGAGTACCAGGTTAACATTCAAATAAGTTGTACAATTGAAAAACCCGAAAAAATTATTACAAGATTTGTGTACACAGAAAATGGGAAATGAAGAAAAAAGATCATAGTACCAAGATAAAATTTTGTGGGTTGATTAAGAACCAATCTATTCAGATTATTTCATTTTCCTAAAAGAAAAAGGCGATAATCCAAACAATAAACTGATAATCCAAATCCAAACAAAATCCTAGGCAACCCTGCAGATTGGAACCAATCTTTGTTCAATGTCTCTCTTTTGAAATTTCTCAAAGATCGTAATAAAATCTATTCTCTTCGTGAAAATTTTTTGTGTACCGAAAAAGAACAGCCAGAAAGTTCACAATTCAAAAATAGACTTTGAGACTACCCGTCTTTCCGGCTCATTAGAGTCAGGTGTACAACAAATGTACACAACAGAAAAAAAAGAGGAAGAAAAAAGAGAGAGTCAACCAAAACCATCCTCACAGTCTTTCTATTCTCCGTCTTGAATATAGTTAAAATGTCATCCTGGCGCTCACTATGAATATAATAATGTTGCCAGAAGGATGTTCATAATTTGAGATATAGTGTTAGTTTTCAATTTAAATTTAATCTCATATTTTAATGTTTGGAATTTTTTACTTCCTTTTTATTGTCTGTTTGGAATAAATTTAATGTCATAATGGTACTTAAAAAAATAATTTGTCAAAAGTATGTCTCCTTTGAATCTTGATTTTAAAGGCTGAGATGATCTGAATAAATTCCTTGAAGTCTTTCGAAAATTTCTAACACGTGCTTTCCACAAGAGTTTGGGGTTCGGACGATACTGACGAGGAAAAAAATGACAGTTTCACCCGAGTTCTAAAACGTACGTCGTAAATTTTGTACAAGTGTATATAAAATGCCTTTCGTAAAAATATAATAATCTCTCTAAGTTTAGACTTTAGTAATTCTCGCGACACCAGACTGTTCGCTTCGGTCTCTTATTCTGGAAAAGAATTTTGTTATTATAGAACATAGAATTTTGTGAACTTTTTCTAGCATACAAATAGTAGAATAAAGTTTTTGTGTTTTTCTTGTGTATTTTCAACAAAAGCCAACATGGAAAGTGAAGGAAAAAAGGTATTAATTTAAAAAAGAGAATAAGATAGATGGAACAGAATTTAAGACGGAATCATTGATTGGATGTAATTGCTTTAGGTTTGTGACATAATTTGAAAGGTGCTGGAATCAATTTCCAATCAAAAAATTAAAAGATCTGAATTTAGGATTTATTCAGAACTATTTCGCCTACGTCAAATTTTCAGTTTTCAAGTCATGTATGAAATATGTACCAAAAACTAAAATTACTATCAATCATATATGTTTTATTTTCAGGTTAAAATAATATTTTTCTAATCTAGCAATTCATCAATTTTATGCCTGTTTTTTTCCCCTATGAGTTACCCCTGATGAGGAAGTCTAAATTGGCTTCGAAACATGTTGGGTCCCCAGTAGTATAAAAAAGACAAAAAAAAGAAAAGAGTGTCAGGATTGTTTTGGTTGACTCTTTCTTTTTTCTCCCTCTTTTGGGTCCACAAGGAGAATAGATTTTATTTCGATTTTTGAGAAATATAGTACTCTTTTGTGAACCAAAATTTTAGATGCGCTCTTGACTAAAGGCGCCACGCTCGACACTCGTTAAAAAGGCAATCCGAGACGATATTGTGGGCAGTATCCCACATCAGTATTGCCAGATTGGGGGTTTTCCCCCTAGATTTGGGGGGTTTTCTGTCTTCCAGGGGGAATTTTAGGGGGACGAAATCTTTGGAGGGAAACCTTGGAGGGTAAAAAATTTTCAAGGGGGATATTTAAGGGGAAGAAATCCTGAAATCCACTCATGGTCTAGCCGAAAAACGTTCTATTTTCGTCCAATTCGCGCATACC
>JAUMHM010000085.1:34065286-34090854 GCA_032362435.1 Melikaiella ostensackeni
AGCCCAATATGTCGAAGGCACTTTTTTTTGAGTTGGATATTTGTACCAAATTGAATATATTGCACGGGGCTATCCCGATTTATATTATCATTTGTTGATTTTGTTTATTTGAAAGACATCGAGAACGAAAAAATGGCTAGAGATTCAATCGAGATACTGAATCCGAAAGATTAATAAATTCTATAGTTTAGAATCAAAAACATCTTATACTCTCAAAAGATGCCCTTCTCCACAAAATATCAAGAAAGCCAAAACAAAAGTCGAAATATTAAAAAAATTAGATGTTAGTGTAGACTCTCGTTTCAAGAAACAAAATTTTGGAAATCGACTTAAAATGAGCCCAGTTTTTTTGTGTAGGTATTTTCTTTTTTTTTTTTGCTGACATTTAAGAAGCTTTTAAGCATCTGAGAGTTTTCAACTGATGAAAATACATATGGAAAATAATGTTCAAGTCTTAAGGAAATGAAAATATAAAAGTAGGATTTTTTCATATACATAGTCATTTTTGTATTTTTTCAAATTACTTTTTTTGAACTTATTTAAAAAAATACACAATTCAGGGTTCAATGCTGAAAAAAATTTGACATTCATAAGGAATCAAAATCTATCTACTGATTTTTTCTGACGTATTGTTAAATTAAAAAATAATTAGGTGTTCAACAAATTTTTTTAGAGCTTGTAAAAATAAAACTTCTTAAACACAAAAAAGACTATACAGTGCGTGGAAAAGTTGCTTAGGAAAGACGTTACTATTATGCTACTTAGAAGGCACTTTCGTGAGATTTACGAAACACTCGTATGATATAAAAAGTTTCTAATAATAAATTGAATCTCTCTAAATATTTTATTTCGAGTAATATAATTTAAACTGATTTAATATAAATTTTCTTCCGACTAAGTAAATCAACTGATTGAGGTAGCCTGAAATACGTTACTGATTGACAGGGAAATTTAACTGATTTAAATTCAGATTGCGATTTTAGATAAATAAAATTGAGTTCTGAAATATTTTTCACCGATTTCCCAGGAGAAAATATCACTGAAAATTTAGCAGCTTTTTCCACCAGTGAGAATTTAGTGAAAAAGACTGGGATATCAGTGAATTGGTACTAATTTCTAGCGGAATTTTTTTTATGATGAAAAGAGAAAAATCAATAATGTCTCTGTTTAAAAAAACAAAAACTGCGGATATTTAAAAAAAATTGTACAGTAAGAACTAGTTTGGATTAAATTCAGTATAACAAGTCTAATTTAAACAAAATTTGTCTTAATTTAAGACTATATTATCTGCATTTCAGGAATGGGTCTTCAATTCAGGCAAATTTCAGTTAAAATTGAGTAAATTTAACTGAATATAATGCCAACAATAAATGGTTAAAAGAGTTAATATTTCGTATTTTTAGTTTGAAAGGGTTTTACAAACTGCCTTAAAGGATCTCTTAAAAGAATTACCTATAATCCCATCTAATATATAATTAGGGTCAGTACGGGTAAGTGTAATAACGGCGCACAGTGGGGAGAAATGCACTTTTTTCGTTCAAAAATGTCCAGAGCCTTCAATTTTTCTCCGATTTTTAACTTTTCTTTTCAAAATTAAAGTGCATTAAATTTTGAAGAGCTTAGCGGTCAGAACTTTTGTCTTCTTTATTTGTTTATTAATAATTTTTTTACTCAAAGTATGTAAAAACTGAAATTTCTTACATAACAATTTTTTACGCTTTAATAACTGCTTAGGTAAACTCAACATTGTCTTAAATGAATGTCTGGGTACTCACAGAATACAAATAATTTTTTATTATTCCATTTCATTGTTATAAACAAATTTTATAAACAAATTGACAAATAGTCTTATGATCAGTAAAAAAAATTTTCTTTTTGCTTAACGTGCTTCGTATTAATAGAGATTTTTTTTCTTCACCTAATCATACTGACGGAAAATCTGTACTCGGTGACACACTACCAAATGAAAATATTTTTTCTCGCACATGTTTGCGAATCGAAGAATAGTAGGATTGAAAGCAAAAGGTTCAAAGATAATTTTCGAAAAATTTTGAAAGATAATACTCTGAAAAATTCGAAATATCATTGATCAAAGTCTAAACATTGGATTTCGTATCACTCTTACACGCATTGATTCTAATTAATTTAATTTTTGATTTTTAATTTTGATGATCACTTCCTAACTTGTAAAAGTATTTTAATTTAGAGGCCATCCGTAAATTACGTAACACATTTTGTGCCAATTTTTTACTCCTTCCCTCCCCATGTAATAAGCCGTAACAAAATGGTTTGAAACCCCCATCTATGTTACGTAATTTTTTATAATATTTTCAGCCATGTCTTATTAAATACAATTTAGTGAGACTTGAAGTACCAAATAGTTAGAAGTTATTAAAATTACTTTTTAGTCACTTTTTAAAGATATAGTCACTACAGATACTTTTTTAAATGAAAAGATTACTTGAGTCACTTTTCTTTCAATAAATTAGAATAGGGAACTCAAAGGTCAACTAAATAAGTACTATTGAATTCAAGTCTGTACCTACTTCTGAATTTTCTTGAATTCCTCAGCATTTTTTCAAATTGACCCTGAGTTCTTTGGAATTCCCTTGAAAATCACTGAATTCAGTTATTTTTCTGGATTTTAAATTTTTTCAACCCTAAAGACCTATAAATTTCTATTAACTAATTCTATTCACTCCTATTTATCTGAATTCAATCAAATTTTTTGTATTCCAAAAATGTTGTTTCATTCACTTTAATTATTTTTTATTCAATTCGTATAAATTTCACCGAATTCTTCTAAATTCACTCCAATTTTACTGAAATAAATAGAAAATTTTTTATTTTATGAATTTTTTTCCAAATCTTCGAGCCCCAATCTTACTGAAATCCATGAAATATTTTGGATTATCGGAATATTTACAATTCATTTGAATTATTTTGAAATTTACCCTCAATTCTTATTAGTTAATCCTCGATTCTTTTAAATTCGTTTTAATTCTTTTAAATTCTCTTGTGTTTTTTTTTAATTTTTCCAAAATTACACTCAATCAAATGGATTTTTCTGATTTTTTTTTAGTTTTTTTAAAAATTTATCCTGAAGTTTATTGAACTTGCATTAAATTCTTAGGCATTTCTTCAAATTCTTTTGTATTCCTCTATTTTTATATAAATTCTTTTCAAATTTAATAAACTCAATTTTTTAAAATATTTTCGAATCTTCTTCAACTCACTTGATTTTTAAAAAATTTGCCTTGAATTTTTATGAATTTCATCTAAAATTTCCCATTTTCCTTAAATTCTTCTAAATTCACTCAAATTTTATTTAACTCATTGTCTTTTAATTAATTTATTTTTCATTCACTTAAATCCTGTTGAATTAGCCCTGAATCCCGTCTACTCCCATTTTATTCGATTCGATGGAAATTTTTCAATTTAAATATTTTGTTCAAATTCACTTAAACTCTTATGATGTTCATGAGAGTCTCAAGTTCCCTTGAATTCATCTAAATTCACTCCGACTCTACTGAAATCAATATAATTATCTGAATTTTTTCTATTCATGTGAATTCTTTTGAATTTAACGTTGTTTTTGATTTATTCTGAACTCTTATGAATTTATCCTGATTTCGTTTGAATTCACCTGGAATTCTGATAAATTTCATCGAATTCTTTTGAATTTAAAGGAGCATTGCTCAGATCATTAATGCACATTAGTCACTTTTGGTCAATTTAAGTCACTTTTCCGTTAGAAATTAGTCACTTTTGGCCATTTTTCCACTTTTCTCAAGTAAATTAGGCTGGAAGCCCTGGTTATACTATAATTTTTGATACCCGGATTTCTTAAAGATTTGTTAAAAATATTATGTAACAGTGTCTATTCACCAGTGAATTGGTAACTAGTAAATTTTTTTTTTTAGTAACAGTAACTGTAAAAATCGTTACTTTTTTAGTTACCTTCGGAATGAGTTCACAAGTCTTTTTTACAGCAATCAATCAATTTTACTGCTTTTCCAACTATTTCTTTCATTTTTACTATTCAAATTGTGGTGGCAGATAGCAATAGAGATTTATAGCCCAATATGGGAAAATTGGAATTTTTCTCCCACCCTGGGATTCAAAATTTTCTAAAATATATAAAAACACTAAGAAAGAAGTGAAAAAATTATTTCAGAGTTGAATATTCATTTATTTTCAATTGATTATAAATTTTTTCAATCGGAAATTTAACTATTCCAGTTATTTTATTTATTATTTTAATTGAAAATTCATCTTCTTTGGTTGAAAATTCATCTCTTTGGTTTCAAATTGCACTATTTCGTTGAAAATCGATCCTTTGTAGCTGGAAATTCATGCATTTTTCTAGAAATTCATCTCTTTGGCTTCAAATTGAACAATCTTTTTCAAAAATAATCTTTTTCGGTTCAAATTATTATTTGGTTGAAAATCAACTTTTTTGTTGAAAACTCGCTTTTTTGGCTCGAAACTTCAACAATCTGGTTGATTTCATTTCTCTCTTGACTGAAAATTCAACTATTTTTATGAAAATGCTTTTTTTGGTGAATATCACTGTTTTTTATTAAAAATTAATCTGTTTTTTGGTTCAAATATTAACTATTACATTTTTCGTTGAAGATTCATCTTTTTCCGTTAAAAATTCATGTATTAGGTTTAAAATTTGTTTTTTCTGTTAAAAAATTATGTTCTTGGTTGAAAATTTATCTTTTTGGTTTCAAATTTATTTTGTTGAAAATTCGTCTTTTTTGGTTAAAATTTAAAATATAACATTTTTCATTAAGAATCGAACTTTTTTGGTTAGAAATTGTATTATTTGGTTAAAAATAAACTTTTTCGTTGAAAACTTGCTTTTTTGGCTCGAAACTTCAACAATCGGTTTGATTTTATTTCTCTTTTGATTGAAAATTCAACTATTTTTAAGAAAATCCTTTTTTTTGGTTGAATATCACTGTTTTTGATTTAAATTTAATCTGTTTTTTTATTCAAATATCAACAATTACATTTTTCGTTGAGGATTCATCTTTTTCCGTTAAAAATCAATTTTTCCAATCAAAATTTAACTATCCCATTTATGGTTGAAAATTCATCTCTTTTAGTTGAAAATTCATGAATTATGTTTAAAATTCGTCTCTTCTGGTGAAAAATTATGTTCTTGGTTGAAAATTGATCTCCTTGATTTCAAATTGAACTATTTTGTTGAAAATTCGTCTCTTTTGGTTAAAATTTAAAATATTACATTTTGCATTGAGAATCGAACTTTTTTGGATAGAAATTTTATTATTTGGTTGGAAATCAAATTTTTTGTTGAAACCCGTCTTTTTGACTGGGAACTTTAACAATCTGGTTGATTTTTTTTCTTTCGTGAGTGCAAATTACACTATTTTGTTGAAAATTTGTTTTTTGATTGAATGCAACTGTTTTTGATTCAAAATAAAAATATTTTTTGATTGAAATATCAACTACTACATTTTTTGTTAAGAATTCATCTTTTTTGCTTCAAAATTTGTTTTTTTTTTCAATTGATAAAAAAATTCATGTATTTTGTTAAAAATTCGTCTTCTTTGGTAAAAAGTTATCTTCTGGATTGAAAATGGATCTTTTTGGTTTCAAATTTATCTATTTTGTTGAAAATTTGTCTTTTTTGGTTGTGTTCAGCTGTAATTGATTTAAAATAAATATCTTTTTTGGTTCAAACTTCAACTATTACCTTTTTCTTCAAGAATTCACCTTTTTTGGTTGAAAGTTGAACTACTTTGTTAAAAATGTTTTTTTTTGGTTGAACATTTTTTTTTTAAATGGCAATTGGACCATTCCATTTTAGTTTCAAAATTTATATTGTTTAGATAAAGATTCAACTATTTGGTTGGATGTTGGAAAATTTATCCTTCTTTGTTGAAAATTCAACATCTTCTAAAACATTTTCTGTTGGTCTTAGAATATTGTGAATTTTCTAGGAGTGGAAGTTGTAACTAGGTGTATCTAAAGAAATACTTTCAGAAAGAAATAATTAATTTTCAACGCCAAAGAGATTTATAGGCCAAAATAGGAAAGCTGAAATTTTTCTTACACACTGAAATTCAAAATTTTCCAAAACATTCCCTGTTCTAGAAATATCATGTGGGTCATGACTAACGTACGACTTTCATGAAAAAGTGTAACAACTATCACTCGAAAGTTATGAAGAGAGTTTTGTAAAAATTAAATTTGGATATATATTTCTAAAATACAAAAGTAACTAAAAAAGTAACGATAGTTACTTTTTTGGGAAATGCAACTGAGAAAAAGTTAAATTTTGAATCGATAACGATAACGATACCCCCTTCTCTCCCAAAAACTGTTACTTAATTTATAGATGGCCCCTTATTTTCAAATATTTTTATTTAAATACCTGAGATTTAAAAGCCCACTTTTGTCCCTCATTTTAAATCTACGGTTTCTGAGTGAATAAGCTACCTCTCAAATTCATAGTGATAATTTTGCCGTGCAAATTATCCTAATCTTTACCTGTCCGAAAGACTTTAACCAGAATGGTAAATACAGAGGAAAGATTACACACATGAATCCATAAATATCTATTTCAGTCGGAGAAGGTACAAGACTTCCGTGCGACTAATTCCAGTCTAACTTATGCAGAAACTTATAATTGGCACCGGTTGAATTCGTTCATTTACCGCACTTGGTCTTGCTAATGAATGAATAAAGAACTGGAGAATCTCTGAGAAACTCAACTTAGAATCACTGTCCCACTGAAATTGCTCAGATTGTACATTTTCATTCTTATAAGCACTATTATCTTCAGTTATCTTTCACTAGAGCAGGTAAATTGAATATTAAGAAAGAAAATTTATTCACATAATTTGTAAATTCACTAGCAATCAAACACGCACGCTTTGCAAGCGATTATTGTCCTTTTTGTCATTTCTGACCCATTTCTCAATTAGAAATTTAGAGAAGAAGTACCATTTGTGACCACGCTTGTTCTATTGGTAGTCATTCATAAAATATTCCCATATTTTAAGTACTAAGTTCTTTATTTGTTTATACTCTCTCCTCTGTATGGGTTTGAGAGTCTTTACAGATCCACTACATATTTCCTTATCGACAATCCTTATATACTACCTTACCAACTATTTTCACAATATCGTCTTAACCATTATTCTTAATCCTATACGGTTACGACCTCACCCTGGACTTCAGTTTCCTTGAACCACCATCAATCTAAATATTGTAGATTGACTCCGCAATATTACTTCCTTATTCTCCATCTTTAGGAGTCATTATTTTGTCTTTTCTCTACCGCGTGCATCATGCTCTCTTTTTCTTATCTCTTCCAGCATCTTCATCCATTCCTCACTCTGACTATTCTCATTAAAAATCCCCTTTATTCTTTCTTCTATACTCTCTCCTCCCCCTTCGTCACTTGTACACCTCTCTAGCATATGCAACCTTGATTCCTATATTGGTTTGGATTATTACCTTTTTCTTTTCGAAAAATGAAACAATCTGAACAGATTAGTTCTGAAGCAACCCACAAAATTTGATCTTGGCACAATGATCTGTTTCCTTCATTTCCCATATTCTGTGTACAAAAATCTTGTAATAATTTTTTCAGGTTTTTCAATTGAACAACTAATTCAAATGTTAACCTGGTACTTATCAAAAAATAAGGTTGCCATGAGGTTTTACATACATTCATTAAATGAAATTATACCCTCCCTGTCTACAAAAAATGTTTTTGAGGAAGATGCCTTACTAACAATATGCGCACATTTTGTACCACTGAGTACTTTATTTACATTGTCTCTAATCTTATGATTTTTACAGATATTTTTCATTTCAAATATATTTAATATACTGCGAGTTTTTTCAGTTCTTTTCTTCAATTTTTTACAACTCATTAATATGTTTACCTGGTACTTATCATAAAATAAGGTTGCCAAAAGGTTTTACATGCATTTTTCAATTTTATTACATATGAGAATGTTAACCTTATACTTATCAAGAAATAGGATTGCGATGAGGTTTTACATACAATTTTAAATTTTGTAACTAATCAAAATGTTAACCTGCAACTTTTCAAAGAAAGGGGCTGACATAGGTTTCACATACATTCATTGAATGAAATTATACCTTCGTTGCCTACAAAAAATGGTTTTCTGAGAAAGATGCCATACTAACAATATGTGCACATTATGTACCATTAAGTACTTTATTTATATTGACTCTAATCTAATGATTTTTTATAGATTTTTTTTGTTTCAAATATATTTAATATACTTCCAATTTTTTAGTTGATTTTTAAAATTTTTCACAACTCATTAAAATGTTATGCCCTCGTTGCCTACAAAAAATAGTTTTTTGAGGAAGATGCCATACTAACAATTTATGCATATTATGTACCATTGAGTACTCTATTCACATTGTCTCTAATTTCATCATTTTTTGCAGATATTTTTGATTTCAGATATATTTAATATACTTTCAGTTTTTTAGTTCTTTTCTTCAATTTTTCACAGCTCATTAAAATGTTAATCTGGTACTTATCATAAAATAAGGTTGCCAAAAGGTTTTACATACATTTTTAAATTTTATTATAGATCAGAATGTTAACCTGGTACTTATCAAAAAATAAGGTTGCCATGAGGTTTTACATACATTCATTAAATGAAATTATACCCTCCCTGTCTACAAAAAATGTTTTTGAGGAAGATGCCTTACTAACAATATGCGCACATTTTGTACCACTGAGTACTTTATTTACATTGTCTCTAATCTTATGATTTTTACAGATATTTTTCATTTCAAATATATTTAATATACTGCGAGTTTTTTCAGTTCTTTTCTTCAATTTTTTACAACTCATTAAAATTTCAACCTGGTAGTTATCATAAAATAAGGTTGCCAAAAGGATTCACATACATTTTTCAATTTTATTACAAATTAGAATGTTAACCTGGAACTTATCAAAAAATAAGGTTGCCATTGGGTTTACACACATTCATTAAATGAAATCATACCCTCGTTGCCTACAAAAAAAGGTATTCTGAGGAAGATGCTATATTAACAATATGTGCGTATCTTATCATGTACCATTGTGTACTGTATTTTGACTAACATTTATGTTTCTTATTTTTACAATTTTTATAATTTTTATAATTTTATAATTTTTCAGATGCTCATGTGTTTTTCCGTATCTATTTTATATTTTCTTATATCTACTTTCTTCTTGACTTTATTGAACATTTTGTAAATATAATCTTAATGTCATATTGGCACTTATAAAAACTAAATACATTTTTCAAAAGTATGTATTCTCTAAGTCTTGATTTTAGAGGCTAAAATGATCAGAATAAATTCCACGAAGTCTTTTGGAAATTTTCTTACATGTCTCTTTTACAAAAGGTTGGGATTTGGACGATACTGCCGAAAAAACGACAATTTTGCCAAAGTTCTAAGTCGTACGTCGTAATTTTTGTACAAGTGTATCTAAAATGCTCTTCGTTAAACTATAAGAACTTCTCTGGGTTTAGAGTTTAATATATGTCGCGACATCAGACAGTTTGCTTCGGTCTCTGTATTCCGGATAAAAATTCATTACTATAGAGCATATGTTTTTTGTGAACTTTTTCCTTAAAAAAAAAACTTAAACAAAAGTTGAATTGTAACTTGAACTTAAACAAAAGTGTTTGTGTTTTTTCAACATTCACAAATATAAAGAAAGAAGGTCACAAAGCTATTAATTCAAAAAGAGATCTTGCTAGATACAGCAGAGTTTGAGATGGAATCATTAATTGGATATAAGGACTTTAGTTTTTTGTCATAATTTGGAAATTGAGGAAATTATTTGCCAATCCTCCTTTTTTCTCCCTTTTTTTCTCCCTGTTATGTACATTTATTGTACATCTGTCTATAATGAGCCGAAAAAACAGGTAGTCAATCAATAGAAACTTATAAATATTTTTGAAAAAATTTTACACTATTTATGTGAGGAAAGTCTTTTCATAATTTGGGATATAACACTTCTAAGATAAAAAGTTGTTTGTCATAACAGAACCACATTGATTAACCTTTTAATGATTTCTCTAATTTTCTGTAAATAAGATTTTCGGTAAGGGGCCATCCATAAACTACGAATTTTAAACTGAAAAAAATCAATTTTTCACCAAACAGTTGCATTAACAACGAAATGGATGAACCTCCAAGCAAAAGAGACAGAATTTCAGAAAAATTGTGGAAATTTTGACCAAATAGTTCAATTTTCCATTCATAAAGACGAAATTTTTTTGCAGACAGTTGAATTTTCAACAAAAAGTTAATTTTCAATCAAGAAAGATGACTTTTCTACCATAAAAGATGACTTTTCAATCCAAAAGGACGAATTTCTAATAAACAACTGAATTTTTGACCACAAAAGATGATTTTGACAAAATAATTGAATATTCAACAAATTAATCAATTTTTTAACAACATAGTTGACTTTTCAAACTCAAAAAATGTAGTTCAACCAAATGGAGGAATTTTCAACAAGAAAGTTGAACTTTCGACCAAAAAAAGATGACTTTAACAAAAAGTTAAATTTTCAACAGAATAATTAAACTTTCAGCAATGTGGTTGAATTTTGAACTAGATATCTAAATTTTCAACCTACAGAGATAAATTGTCAACCAAGAAAATTAATTTTTTACCAAAAGACGAATTTTGAACAAGTGCATAAATTTTCCACTAAGTATTTGTTTTTCTCCAAATAAAAAACATAAGTTTTCAACCAAAAATGTAATAGTTGAATTTTTAACAAAGGAGGATCATTTTTTATCCAAGAAGTTGAACTTTCAACAAAGGAGTTTAGTTTTAAAGCTAGAAAGTCGAATTTTTTAGAAAATAGAAGACTTTCAAACCGGAAATGATGAATTTTCAATCAAGAAAGATTAATTTTCAGTTGAATTAAGCCAAAAAAGATAAAACGTTTAGCAAACAGTGAAATCCTCAACCAAGTAGTTGAACTTTTAACTTATAAAATATAAATTTTCAACCAAAAATGGAATAGCTAAATTTTCAGGTAAAAAATGCATTTTTAACCAAATAAACAACATATTTTCTACAAAACAGTTGAACTTTCAACCAAAAATATTATTTTTTGACAAAAAATTTATTTTTCTACCAAATCGTTAAATTTTCAATCAAATAGTTTAATTTTTAACGAAATGGTTTAATTTTTTACCAGAATAGTTGAATTTTCAATCCAAAATATGAATTTTCAAAAGACAGTTAATTTTCAACGAAATAATTTATTTTTACAAAATTGTTGAATTTTCAAGCCGAAAATACGAATATTTTACGAACAATTAGTTGAATTTTCTACTGAAATTATGAATCTTCGACCAAAAAGTTAATGTTTTACAAAGTGATTCTAGTTTAAACCAAGGAGTTGATTCTTCAACCAAAGAAATGAATTCTCAACAAAACATGTAATAGTTGATATCTCAACCAAACAGGATTTAAATTTGAAATCAAAAATAGTTGACTCTAATTGAAAAAGATCAATTTGTCAATTAAAAATATCAATTTCCGAACCAAAAATGGGATTTTTAATTAGAAAAATTAACTCTCAGCGAAAAAAAAAACAACGAATTTTCGACATGATAGTCAATATTTCAACCAAAGATAAGAAGTTCGAACTAAAAGAGATGAATCTTCAACTAAACATGGGATAGATAAATTGTCAACGAAAAAGGTGAATCTTCAATCTAAAAAAGAAATTTTCAACAAAGTAATTCAACTCTGAACCACGTAGTTGAATTTTTGACCAAAAAGAATGCTTCAAAAATATTGATCTTCAATATTGATTTTCTAATTCGCCATTTATTATACACAAAATTTCACAAAAATTAATACAAATTAATTCAATATTCACCAGAATTATTGCACGGAACTTCGGGATTTACTATTTCCTGTAACGTTTCATTTTATAAGTTTTTGACAAGTAAAACGTGGTACATAAAAAGAGTTTTATGTGAAAAAATGTGCATAGTGAAAATACTTGGATGGTATAAAAATAATATAGCAGCACCGCGTCTGAAGCAAGTAAATCTTGCGAACAGAATACGAAAAAAGTGCTGTTCGGTATATTCTACATCTTGCTGGAAAATTGATTCTGGTTGGGTTGGAAAATTGAAATCCTCCATCGAGTTGATATTTTGTAACACACTGCGTGCAGGTCGGACGAAAAACTTCGTATCTAACTTTTCCTTTTCATTAGGCTCGATCAATGAACAGACAAATCAGCTCTATTCTGTGTCCGTCCTCGTGTCATTAAGGCTTCTCCTGCTTGAAAAACCTTCATTCCAGAAGAATCCCTCCTTCCAATTATCAGGGATTCTGAAATTAATTTTTACGTTATCTGATTTCCCGAATATTTGTCATTTCTTTTATACGTTAAAGCGCAGTGAAAAACATTTTTTGTTTCTACAAAATAATACGGGGTCAGTTTGACCCAGTGTGGTCTCGATGATCGAATAAATAGGTGTGGTCTCGAAGGGTTAAGGCAATGTTGCATACTATTTTCTCATCCCTTCTTTCAAACACGATAATTTTTGTTTTATTCACGTTAATCTTAAGACTCATACACTTCATGCTGTCATCCAGTCTGCCTAACGCCCTGCTTAATAACAAACCAATCGCTCAGTTCTCCATTTACTCTTACACTTGCTTTACTACCATTATATATGACTCTTATTGCTTTTAGAAGCCAACCATTCACTCCATGCTCTTTCAGGACTTCCCAAAGTTTAGATCTATTCACCTTATCAGAGGATTTTTCCAGATCAACAAATGCACAGAAAACTTCCCAGATCCTTTCCTTAGTTATTCACATGACCTTATCAGTAAGTATTTTGGTAGATATTTTTCCCTCGGTACTTGGTAGGCTAATCGCTTTATAATTAGTACAGTCACCTTTATCACCCTTTCCCTTGTAGAGTGGGACGATAATCACCTTCCTCTCATCATTTGGAACTTCACAGCACACATATCCGTGAAGTCGCTCAGCCACACAAACAAATATCCACTACCGCTCTCAAGAATTACAGCGGTGATACCATCCACACCAGCAGCCTTAATATTCTCTATTTTTTAATCACGGATATGATGTCATCGATAACAATTCTTATTTCGCCATCTACAACGAAATTATCTAACGTATCCTCTTCAGAGTCACGACTGCTCTGCTCCATAGCTTGACCTCCATATAATTTCTTGAAAAAATCACTCATACAGTCTCCCACTTTGTCCGAATCCTATACCATTTCACCATCAGCATTCTTAATTCCGACAAACTCACTGCTTGTACTTCCTTTTCTGATCATCCTAACCCATTTCCAAAATAATTTCTTATTTCTATCAAAATCGTTT
Organism: Melikaiella ostensackeni; assembly: GCA_032362435.1. Lineage (NCBI taxonomy): Eukaryota > Metazoa > Arthropoda > Insecta > Hymenoptera > Cynipidae > Melikaiella > Melikaiella ostensackeni. The sequence goes on from JAUMHM010000085.1 coordinate 34,078,715, forward strand.
TGCATTTTTTTATCTTCTTCCGCTTTGAATTTATGCTTTCTTCCTTTGACTAGTATCTTGACTTTTTTGTTCTTATCCCTATAATCATTTTCCAATCTAGCCCTTCCCTCATCACTATGATCTTTAATATTCAACTTTCTCGAGTATACTTGCTTTTCTCGTTAACAGCTACGCGGATTTCATCATTCCACCAAGAATCTCCAGTCTTTCTTCCTAAAGCCGCAGTACCAAACACTTCAGATGTACTCTTGAAGATGCTATCCTTTCGATATACCAATTGCACTTCCGGTTTCTGTAGATTCTCTGTCAAGCGTACGTGTGGATCATTTTATATCTGAACCAAGTATTTGTTATAAACAAGCCTTCTTCTAAGCATAATCTAGACAGTTTCTCCCGCTCCGTTCGTTTTTGGGTCTCCGAAATGACCCGGTATGTTGCACACCAGCCCAGCCATTCGTATCTCCAGGTAAAATGATTCTTTCGCGAGGATAGCAAGTACCTATAATATCATTCAATGCGTCCCAGAAGGTATTGTTTACATCCCCACTGTCACCATCAACTGGAGCGTAGCACGCTATAGTAGACAGCCTCCTGATTCTCATTTTCATTCTAACCCATAATAATCTAGGAGATACACATTCATACTTTTTGACATGTTGTTTTGCTCTCTAATTCATAATCAGACCAACTCCTTGGCCGCCATATGATTCATTATCTACTCCTAACCAAAGTTCGAGTTCATTCTCTATCTTTCTTACCTCACATTCCTTCTTCTCTGTTTCAGGTACAGATAAAATATCTAGCCTTCTTACGCGCATGGTATTCCGCGATTCTCTTTCCTTAAGATCTTTTGCACCTCTAGCATTACAAACACCCTGTCTCCATTCATCGCCTAAATTTTTTTCGTGGGTCTGCCTTTCGTCATAAGAAGTGGCAATCTTATCCGAGGCTACATTATTCTCTGTATTGTTCATTATTTAAAGTATATACCCAACTACCAACTTAATGTGAGAAATGTTTTCTATATGTATAAAATCATGTCCAAACTGAGCAGCTAAATCGTCATAAGTTGGAGTATCCATTAATAACGTCAGTCCCACCAAACTTTAGTCATTCAAAGAAAAGTATCAAAACAAAGCGAGAACTAAGGAGTTATGATCGAGTTGTGTTGTGTACTGAGGAGGGCACCCGCCTCCTGCAGTTAGGTCTTAAGACGGAAGAAGACCATTCATTATCTCATAAATGTAGTAAGAATTCTCAACCCTAAGTAAAACTTGACAAGCTTGGAAACTTTCATACATTTTTATTTCAATAAAGCGATTTTCAAAAATTTTTACAAATTTCTAAAACCTTCCACAAATTTCCAAAACTTTCCACAAATTTGTATACATTCAAAAATTTCCCATAAATTTCAAAAAAAGTTTCCAGAAATTCTCAAAAGTTTCCATAAATTTCCAAAACTTTTCTTTTCATAAAAGCGAAGTTCAAATAATAATTTAAATTTCAAACCAGAACATTTCATAGGAAACAATGCTCACTACACGTAAAGAATATTAGAAAAGTACTACAAATATTGCAAAATAAGCGCGTGGAAAAAACTGAACTAATTTTTTTTAATAGCGATGCGAAACGTCTCGGACCGCGATTTTCACAAGATTGTTTAAGAAAAAATACTACATATGTTAAACTTTTGATATGCAGCGAGTCGAAAAACGTGCGATAGCTATTAGAAAATATCGAAAAGTCAAGTTTCAATCATTATTTGCAACTTCAAATTCATTGTAGGAACACAAGAAATTTTATGACATTATATACAATGTACAGTTATGAATTCAGTTGCAGTATAAAAATTTTTCCACAATTTCAGCCTTAGAATTATTGTTTTTCTTACGAAATAATGAATATTGTGCGATTTTTCGTATAACATTAATGCGCGTGAGGTAAGAATTTTTTTCAATTATACTTCAGAGCAGTAATCTTAAACCTAATTAGCAACTTTCCCGCCCCTTCCCAATTAGAAATTTAAAAAATGCACTGCCTCCTATTATACGTACTTTAACCAATTTAAATCAGTTCAGTTCATTTATTTCCTATAGCTCAAATCGTAATAATCGATGCTTGCTCTACAATAGTGCATTATACGCCACTCGCCATAAAGATCATTTTGTACATACATTCACATATTACATGACCCTCATGCCAAGTGGCGCATAGTGCACTGTTGTAGAGCATGCTTCAATTACTTAATTAGTCCCACAGACTTATTAGAATATGCGAGTGTATTAAAAAGCTGATTTGTAGATATTAGATAATACCATGAATTCAAAGCAACAGAGTCAATTTTTCTAAACCCTTCATTATGAGTAAGAATGCGATCAGCTGATTCGAGTAAATTTATCAAGTAAGGAGAATATCCTTTCATATATGAATTCCTTTATTAGAATTTCTCATCCCCAAACTGCTGTTGCAGCAGCAGATTAGCAGCAGCCGTGTACATAATTCCGCGGCAATTTATTATCATGGCTTTACGGCTGAAATCGGGCGTTCGTGCTTATTCTTTTATTGGTCAATAAATTTCCTTGAGAGTCTCTATGAAGTGGTCAGGGTAAAAAAAAAGCTAATACATGAATAAAACAGAGATTCAAATTTTTTTTCAAGTTTTGTGTTAGTATCATAAAGCGAAGCAAGTCTAGCGAGTAATGAAAATGATAATAATTATGAACCAAGTAGACTCTTCTCTCGGTGGAGAGAGAAAATCCTCGACCTCATGCGAAGAAAGCGACGAGAGGCAAACTTTTGGCCTGAAGCTTCAGAGCTGAGAACAACTTTGATTGCTCGAAAGTTTGTTAGATACCCAAAACCAGCTATATGGAGTTTCATATATTCTCCCAGACGAGGGATTGTTTTATCCTTGAGTTTTCAAACTTCCGGTGCAAAGCATGTTTTCGGAAATAGTTTCGCTCACTAATTACACGTAGAAAGTTTTGCGTCATTTTACTGTTCACGCCTAGCTTGAACGCATTTTGACTGTAAAGTGCTTGCTGATCCCAGATTTTTTCTGAATATGTTTTGGAGATGCCTCCCGAGCATTTTGAACCAGAAATTTAAAAAATCTTCGGGACCCTATGTAAGAAACTTTTATTTCTAATTTTATTTTGTGGGGGTTATTGAGTATATTTCCGTTGAAGTAATTGGAAATGAATGTTTATTAGCATAAACTCCTTACTTTGGTATCTGAAAAAGCCTCTAATGTTTTCTTATCGGCAATCCTTATATACTCCCTTACCAACTATGTCCTACAACTCGATTTAAGTACTATTCTCATCTTTTTGCTTTTATCCTCTCTCCCATCCAACAACAATTTTTGAATGGAAAATCTCTTCTGGAAGTCATATCTCCTAAACTATTCGAGTTGAAACATTATTATTTTTTTAATTCTTCAGGGAATTCTGTGCACTTTAATCATTGTTGTGACTATTTAGGCGTGAAATGAATTGAGAAGAAGCAATTAAAGAAACTAACCTTTTGCACCTGTTTTAAAAGATTATAAAACCTTCTGAATGTTACATGATATTCCAACCATAAAAGGCTTCTTTTGGATGATAAACTTAACGGTTTGTACCAATAAATAATCAATTTCCAATGAATTCAATGGGAACATACTAAATAGCCCAACAAAAAAGTTGAAAATTAAGCGTTGTTGAAAAGGGTCTGGAATATTCTTTTTATTTATATCGGGATGTTCCAGCATTTTCCAGGCAAAATTGGTTCAAGCTAAGCGTATTTTACGTTAATGAGAGAAGAATGATATTGGAACAAACAATGTTTCTTTGACTAAATAAATAATTATTTTAGAACGAGATTTTGTAATTACTAAACTAATATATAAACTGTACTTTCTCTTCTTTCTGCTCGTTATTTGAATAACTAGTTACTTATCATTACGGAAATATTAACCTCAGAGGTATTACATATTTATAGTTTATGGATGTTTAGGACTTGCAGATCAGAAAATTTTTCTTTTCCATTAGATTTTTTATTTTCCGGTAAAACATGTTATTGTAGGTTTACATAGAGTATGCCTGGTTGTTGTATATTCGCTTATCATTGGTTGGTTATTTAAAGCACTTCAGTTATTATTTACAGTTAAAGCCGATTAATGTCGGGAACTTATCATCCTCATTCTTCTGTACGTTTGTTGTGCATAATTCTGTAACATAAGTATATTTTTGTAAGAATATTTTCGTAGATAAATGAAACAAGCTTCCAAATTCAAAATGCAAATGAAGAAAATTACCAATAAGTCTCTAATGATCAATCAGATTTTTTCATATAAAAAAAAATAAGTTTTTTGAAATCTTCACAGAAATAAATTTACTTACTGACAGTATCTGTTTTGTCCAGGAATATAGTGTTTTTATCGCCTACACATACAAATTCCTTCGTGTTTCCGAGTTTTGTGGAATATTTTTCCGTAAATCAATTTAATGACCTATAGGAGCTATTATATACGAGGTATGTCCAGAAAATAACGGGAATTTTCGTTTTTTGGAAAAAATATTCATTTATTCGTGTACATTAATGTTGTCGCCATCAAAATAGTCCCCATTGGATATTATGCACGTGGGCCAGCGCTTCTTCCAATCCTCGAAACACTTTTCAAACTCGATCTTTTTGATAGCCTTTAGTTCTCTCAGCGATGCGCTTTTAATGTCATCTATGCTTGTAAAACGACGGCCCTTTAAGGTTCTCTTTATTTTTGGAAATAGGAAAAAGTCACGCGGAGCCATGTCTGGCGAATATGGAGACTGGGGCATCGTGACAGTATTGTTTTTGGCCAAAAATTCACGAAAAAGTAATGAAGTGTGAGCAGGTCCATTATCGTGGTGTAAAAGCCATTAATTGTTTTTCCACAAATCCGGGCGTTTTTTTCGGATTGCTTCACGCAAACGGCATTGAACTTGTAGGTAGTACACCATATTGACCATTTGACCTCGTGGCAAGAATTCATGATGCACTATGCCATCAAAATCCACGTTTTCATCAGTTGTTGATGTGCTGGGGCGTCCGGGGCGTTCGTCATCTTCAACGTCTTCACGGCCACCTTGGAAACGCTTATACCACTCGTAAAGTCTTGTTTTACTCATAGCAGATTCACCATAGGTCTTTGTTAACATTTCACACACTTTGTTACACTTTATTTCATTTCTTACGCAAAATTTGATACAAGTTCTTTGATCCATTTCTTTTAACAAACGAAAATTGCCGAGCTCATAAAAATACGTCTATCCTTAGCGGCTGCCACAAACAAAGTAAACAATGAATACAGCTGTACAATTTATCATACTTCAGGGGCATGTATACCAACATAATAAAAAAATGACAATAGGACTCTCCAAACCCGCGAAATTTAAACATTCCTGTTATTTTCTGAACACACCTCCTATATTGTTCTACCTTTACGGTTTTATAAATGCTGTTTTTGACTAACGATTTCAAAGTTAGTGTTTAGTGGTTTATTATTGGTTTTATCATCAAGTAGACGCACCCTATTTTTTTGTAGCAATAATTGTAAATTCGTTATTTTTATAATATGGTACAATATATCTTCGTTGACTTTCGAATCACCGATTTTCGAACATGCAGATTCTGCATAGCTTACTGATTCAACGCCGCAATTATTTATAAATTAATTGTCATATCACAGTGAATGCATTTTCACGAGGATAAATTGCTTAAATATATATCTTTGAACGTAGAGATGCATGCGAAATATTAATAATATGTTTTAAAAGAAAAAAACTATTATAATTATTGCAAGTTCTTTCTTCCCCGAATATATTATCCAAAGAAGATGTTTCTTACTCTCTGAATACTTTTTGTATTCTTTTAAGCACATTATAGTTCTTTTCATTTCACACATAATACGTAATGTTGTATTTTTTTTTTAAAAGAAATACAAAAAATTCCTTATTGCACAACAGTATAGAAAACATCACTGTTTATATCAACTAAAAAACTATTTTGTATTTTTGAGAGACAAATTATATATACTAAGAGAAGACCCTCCAAAGGATATAGTTACATACGTACATATCTAATTTTGCCTTGTAAGTTTGTATGCATACGTAGCTTTGAGTTAATCCCTCCCATGCTATCTGTATTCACCCCTTTTACCCCTATACCACATCCCCTGGATTTACATAGTGTTAGAAAACCCCAACAGTATGGTTGTCTTTCAAAAGATCTTAGAGAGTAGAATTCAAATTTGAGTTTTCTCCCATTTCTCCTGCAGGCGGAGTGCAAACTAGGGAATCAGAATGCTCAAAACTGCGAAATATTTGAGAAAGAAACATTTGCGTAAGAATGAAAAGCAGAAAACAAAATATATATATTTTGAAACTTTTTTTATTAAAATATACCAGAAAGAAACAAAAGAATTCCTTTTGAAAAGGGGTCTTGCAAAAATAATTATATAATAATAATATTGTGACCAAAATAATAAGCTTGTAGTGTTAATATTGAAATTTCTTTCTTATATAAATGTAATCTTCAATATTCACGCCCCTAGCTTTCATTTTAGGTAACATTTTAATTATTATTATAATAATAATATTATTATTATTATTATTATTAATACTATTATTGCAAGTCCCCTTTTCAGAGGGAATTATTTCATTTCTTTCTAGTATATTTCAATAAAAGCTTGTTTTTTCAAAAAAAAAAATTATTTATTTTATTTTTTTTTTTTCTTATTTTCTGTGCACGATTTGGTGCTGAAAGTATACGCAAGCAATAAAATACACATAAGATTGTTCACCAATCGTGAAGCATTATCAATCAGAAATACATAATCTATACAATGATGAAAATGATGAAAATGATAAAATGATGAAAAGGAAGTCACTGAAAATCTATCAGCGTATTCAATTGAAACTGCAATAAATTTATTGTAAAATTACAATACAAGTATTCTAATTTCCAGACACATTTTTTAAAAATATAGTTTAAACATTTTATGAATTCTTACTGAAGTAACTTGAGTGAAATAGTCATGAAGTACCATTTACTTAATACGCTGACTGTAACAAGAATCATCATCAGTGGACAAATCATTAAAAAATTAAATAAATTACATACCTAACCTAAAAACAATTTCTCATGTACGAAATTTTCACCTTCAGAATACGTTTCTGGGTATTGCTCACTTATAGTCATACCGAATTCTTGATTTATGTATGATCGAACGCTAAGACCAGCGATTTTTTATATTTAATAAAAATATAATGCAAACCATGTTGGGATATGGCGAACTATAAACGGGTGTTTTTTTAAATACTGGAAATGGCGTCGAGTGTGATTGAGAAGTAGATTTCGCCGAGTTCGAGTATGACGAATTATAAGCAGATGGTTGTTTTTAAATACTCTAAATGGGGTCAAATGTGATTCAGGAATAGATGTCGCTGCGTTGCGATATGGCCAAAAATAAAGAAAAATAGTTTTAAATTTTGACCTTGACAGTGATATTTTCAAGTATTTTCATGGCGATATTCGTAATCAGCACATCAAAATACATCAACATACGAGATTTGAAAAATATCGGATGCATGCGCTTTTCGGAACTCCACCGCGATTCTTTCAGAAAGAATATACGATTCATGACTGAGTTTCATGTACACAATTGATTATCAACTGGCTTTTCATTTCTTTTGAATAGTTTCATTCAAATCAGTCTATAATTGACAGACATATTCAATTCAGGTCAAAAAACCAATTTTGGATATATCATTTACATGGTTGTACTTGGCTGTGATTGGAATATTCAAATCTTTATATACCTATGTTTCTCTATGATTTGGTGCACTTTAAGAAAATCCATGTCGATACGTCAATCCTGTCCAAAGTTATAGTGAAACATGTACAACATGAAAAAGAGACTTTATTAACATATAAGTTTTCTTCATGCTGCGCGTATTCGAATAAAGAACATTACTTTTGCATTAATTCTTCCTATCAACAGCTTGCTTTTTCAGTAACGACATGTATCGCAATCTAAGTACACTGTTAAGAATGTTCGTGATTTTACAATACTTTACAATACAATACAAAATTACAATGCAAGTATTTTTATTTCCAAATACATTGTTCTTCAAATATGGTTTAAACATATTATGAATTATTACTGAAGTACCTTGAATGAAAATATCGTGAAATACCATTTGCTCAATATGCTGATTGTATCAAGAAACTTCGTTAATAGACAAATCATTAAGAAATTAAGTAAGTTACATACCTAACCTAGAAACAATTTATCATGTAGGAAATTTTTACTTTTAGGATGCGTTTTTGGGTATTGTTCACCTATACGTCATACTTAATTCCTGATTTATGTATGATCAAACGCTTAGACCAGCGATTTTTTATTTTTGATAAAAATATAATGGAAACTATATATGCAGGAAACTTTCATTTTTCTCGTAATTCCGTGTACAAAGCATGTATTGTGAAATTACATTACGTTTTGGTAATAAACTTCCAATGCATTTATTGTGAAATTACAATAGAAATTTTCAACAGTGCAGGGTATGTGAAAGTCTAAGGCTTCAATTTTGAGAGTTTAGTACAGATTCGAGTCGAAACCTTCTGCTTTTCGGTCAGGTGTCCGTCCGTCGTATTTGGGCCCTATATTTTTGGTTCTTACGTTTATGGAAATGCAGTTTTATATCCCGCAAAACCTGAAAGACCTCTACAAAATTATCGTAAATTTATTTCTCACACAATATGGTGCATAGTATCTTGGGTTGGCATTCGAGTCATCAATTGTCGAACATTTAGATTTTGCAGAACTTATATTCATTCAACGCCGCAATTATTTTTAAATCATTTGCCATATCACAGTGAATGCATTTTCACAATGATGAATTACTTGAATATACATTTTTTGATGTAGCATTGAATCAATATATTAATAATATGCAATAAGAGAAAAAAACAATTATAATTAGTGTAAGTTACTTCTTCCCTAACTATATTATTCAAAGAAGATGTTTCTTGCTCTCTGAGTGCGTTCTATATCATTTTTAGCATATTCTTCTTATTCTTTTTTTCTTTTAATTTTACACCTACTACGTAATATTGTTTTTTTTAGAGATGTACAAAAAAATCCTTATTGCACGACAGTATAGAAGAGGTCAGTATTTTCAGAAACATAAAGTCGAAGAAAACGTTGCGGTAATAACTTTCGTATTTCTTGATTACACTAAATGCATGAATAATAAGAATATAAACTTTAGCAGGATGAAATAATTTGCCAAAAGATTTTGGGATCTCTTCTATTTGAGAACTTAAGGAAGACATTTTGTGTTGTTTTCCATTGACGTAACATCCATGGCCGTACAATTGATGAATTAAAAGTAATCACACATGTTTCCTTCATGGAATTTCAGGTCGTGTTCTCAACCCCACAATAATCATTAACACCAGCTCAAATCCACCCCTTGTTCTCTTAACAAAACAATTCCAAAGTGTTTTTATGTGAAACAGCCATAAAATTTTCAAATTCAAAATATTCACCCAGGCCACGTTCATAAAACTGTAGGTTACGTTCTCAACCTCATGATAATATTCAAGAACCCCCAAAATTAATCTCTATCACTAATAAAAGAACAATTCCAAAGTGACTTCATGAAGGACAACCATAAAATTTTCAAATAAAAATAGTCGCCCAGATCCCTTTCTTCTTTAACACGTTTCGTACGAGGTTGACTCACTGGACTGATCAGTAAGGCAATGTGAATCAGCCCTGCCTTAGATGCTTTATATTTTTATTGACCCCGATTCAATTATATTCTAATTCTGAGAACGAACCGTTCCATCTATAACCGCGGAGAGAATTGGCGAGGTTTTCGGAACTCCAAGAGTTTGACGTTTTAAGTTATACGAACTTTGAAATTTTCAGAGAGTACAGGCCAGACCATAAAAGCTAAAATCGAGCATTTGGAAAGGAACCGACCCTCCCTTGTAATCAACTACACATGTTTATAAAATTTCTCCTGATTGTCTCTCCTCATCCATGTTTGGAAACCGGTTGACAGATTCTCGAAAATGAACAATCGTTCAAATTTTACTTTTAAGAAATAATACTAGTATGGAATTTCATGGTCCATCTTTTTTTTCCTTTCAAAAATTTGTAGGTCTTGTAGTTTTTGAAGTAATTGGTAAAAAGTAGATTTATCAAATACAAAAAATTGCAATCTTTTTTCACTTCAAGTCGCGCTAACTTAGCCTATTTTCAGAATTTGTTGATTTTATTAATACTCAATTACGTGTATAAGTTTTCTGAAACTGCTTAAGAAAGAAAAACGAAAATATTGCAATAAACAAGAAAGTTGTTAACTGTTTTTGAGACTTTGTCAAAATCATTAATTTCAACCTCCAAGCGTTTCGTTTATCGAGCGAATTTCAAGCAATGCCAAACTTCCAGTAAGGAAGTTGCTGAATAAGGTTCAAAGAAACTGTCTGGGAAGTTTTAGCTCAATCGGTTCATCGGTTAAAAAATGACGAATGTTTCAAATTACAAGCGGCAATCTTAACACTGCCTGACGCAGGTGCCTCTTCGGCTACAAATGTGTTGTCGCGGACGATATGAAGGTCAAATCAGATACCAAAACAAGTAATAGCAAACGAGTGATATCTCTTCCTTGGGTCTGGGAAGTGAAGCATGATAGAATTCCCAAAGAGTTGCTTGACTTTTTCAAAACTTTCTTGTACCTCTTGGTCCCATTGCCAATGTGCGCCCTTTTTCAACAGTTTTAGAAGCGGCACTGTCTCTCCTGCGTATTTATCATTGAACCTCGAATAGAAATTTATTAATCCCAAGCAGCCTTTTAGTTGTTTTACGTTTTTGAACGCTGGGAAGTCCTGACTGCACTCGATCTTATCGGGATCGTGTTAAATCCCCTTTGTACTCAACAAAAACCATAGAAACTTTGTTTCCTTTGTGAAAAAACTTGACTTGCTGAGGTTTAGAGTCAGATTGTTGTTTTCCAGTCTTTCTAGGATCTCCTCGAGATGTCGTAGATGTTGTTCATTGTCTTCCGATGTTATTAGTGTGTCATCCACGATGGTGATTATGTGTTCGCCCATGCTTTGAAGCGCGTGGTCTAATCCGCGGACGAGGGCGGCTGTGCTGGTCTTAAGTCCGAATGGTGCCATCGGGATTGGGTAGCTACGTCCTACGAATGGTTGTCCATCCTTGACCCTCAGTATGTGTTGATAGCTGGTGAGTAGTCCGGGTGCCCGTCGGAAAACTTGTCGATATCTCCATGGGATGTCACCCAGGTTTGTTTTCTCTTCATTCGTTGAGCTGGGGCTTTCATGAAGTTTCTCCTGGATTTCGTGCCATGTGACTTCGGTGGGCAGGTCTTCCTCTGGTTCTTCCTTTGTCACATTCCCGGTTTTGTCTAATTCGGTAGTATCCTCCATCGATGTCCTGATGTTGTTGAGACCGTGTTGCCCCCAGGTGCCGTGCCATTCTCGTCTCGTTCAACTAATAGCAGGTCGATTGCTTGGATATGGAAAGATTAGAGTCTTTGTATCTAGGTCGATGTGAGCTCTATACTCGTCCGACACGTCTATCCCAATTATTCAAGCACGTGATAGACGTGGCACGACAAGAAATGAAAGTGAGACTGTGGCATTTGGCAGCTGCACATTTGCGTAGATTTGTTTTGTTAGCCACACCGTCTTGCTCCCCACCGGTCCTGCTACAGACACGACTGCCAGTGGTATCGGCTGAACCTTTCTTTGTTGTTCTTCAAGAAATCTTCAGAAATACAGGTGATCCCGGCCCCTGCGTCAATCAGTGCTTTAATGAGAATTCCGGCAACCTGTAAGTATGCCGTATAGCACTTCGATCTTCTTTTCGGTGTCGATTCTGCGGTTCCCTCTACTAATTCCTCCCTTGTGTTCGTCAATGTGTGGGCGTAGTACGTGGTCTCAGGTGCCGCGACAATATTACTTTTTTGTTGGTTTATTGTCGCGGCTCCGTGGCGTATCCCGCCTCGGATTCCTGCTGCGTGATAGGTTAGCGATCATCCTCTGTCTCACAAGGTGGGTCTATTTCAAGGTTTTGTACCTTG
>JAUMHM010000085.1:34102481-34168080 GCA_032362435.1 Melikaiella ostensackeni
GTTGCTTTATGTTTTCTGAGTATTTTTAAATTAATCCAAGTGTTTGTTCAGAACCGGTGCACTTCAAAGTCAAAAAAATTTTTTTTTCATTTTTGTTATTGAAACCCATTCATGCCCAGTGGGTCGTGAGCAAGCCAGCTTTGTTTATGCTGTGTACGAGCATTCGGTGGTTAATTTGAAATTTAAAAAATTCACTATTCAAAAATATATTTAAATTTTATTTAAAAATTATTGCTAAATTAATTAATTTGATTCAAAATTCAAAATTAAATTAAAAACATCAAAAACTTCAAAAAAATCTAGACATAAAGGGCTTAGATGAAACTTTTTTTTCATTCTCTCAGAAATCCGGCACGACAATTCGGTGCAGAATTTTGCTACGTTTCATTCAGAGAACAATATGTTGAATTCGGATAACAATTATCTTCTGAAAATCAATTTGTCCACGGACGTTTTTTTTGCCTCACTGTGTGCTCCGGTGGTAAAAAGAGTTCGCACCCTATGTTGTTTTTAAGAAATAGCCAAAAAGGCGAATTTTCTGAAAAACCTGACGTGATGGAGCAAATCTGACAACGCGATCAACTGACCACTTGATAATTTTCAATATTCACCTATGACGTCACTTTCTACTCTCTAGGGAGTAAAAAGTACTTTTCACTTACTAAGAGCTGAAAAGTAGAACTTCAGCCCCGCTTCATAGGCTTCGGAAAGGGCTGAAATCATGCATGTGTTTTAGAAACTTTTTTTTTACCACCCTTGTGGAACTCACACTATCAAGCCGACAAAAAACAATAAAATAAAGAATTTTTTACAACGGAAATCAGTCTCATTTATGTGTAAAAAAATAACAGAAATCAAAAGTGATCTCCCTCGTCGAAGACGACAACTAGTCTAGGCATCTCGTACGAAAAACTTTTCATTGTGGAAATTTCTTTCAAAATATGTGTTGTCAAAAGTTGATGAAGGAAAAATGATAAATTAACTGTTTTTACATTCTTTAGTCATTATTTATAAAAACTGTTATCAAAGGGATTATGTCAACTATATTTTATTATTTTGTGCTCGAAATTCCAAAAATTGACCAACTAATCACTGCAGACGAAACAATTATTGTTCATTGTTGATAACATATAAATAAACAAATGAATTAGGTAATTATGCAATGAATTAATGAAATAATGAATGAATTAATTACTGTATTATTTGAATGATTGGCTGACAAATTACTCAGTAGCAGAAGGTGGAGTACATCGTCAAAACTTGGAAATTGTTTTGCAAAAAAATAGGTTTTTTTGAAAATTTATAGCTCTTGACCTATGAAGACTAGAAGATTAAATTTTTGTAGATCTACGAAAACACGTTTTTGAAACTTTTTGCAAAAATAAATCCGAGACACGTCATAGTGTTTACTAGCAAATATGGAATTTTCATCAGAACTCTTCAAGAGACTGTTTTAGCAGAAAAAAACGCGTTCTACCTACTTAAAAGGGTAAAAAAGTATCAGATGCCTGGACTATACAGAAAGAATGCAGAAACAGGAAGATTCTATTTTTAGGCACATTTTTTTGGTCAAATTATATAATTTTGATTGAAGAAAATCTCCCATTCTCATGATATTTGATAAGTTTATAAGGGTGAGTTTTGACATGTTCAAGGGAATACACATTAATAGGATAATTTTCATCTTCAAGTAAAAATATTTTCCGTCTTTCAAGATTAATCTTGCGATGGAAAAATTGCGATTCCTTAAAAAGTATTATAATTTTACGGGTTAGAAAGGGGTATTTTCTACAGGTTAGGGGTTGCGATACATATTCAGATAATTCGTCTTGAGAAACTGCACTTTTTTCTGTTCTAATTGAAAAATTGGAAGTCTCGTTATTTTCGTATTATCAAGAAATGTTGCATTTTAGCCAATTTAATGAAAACAGTTATTCCACTACAGATTTTTCTGGTATTTTAAATAATAATTTTTTGTACTTTAGAGATTATGAATAACCAAATTAATATTTTTCGAAAAAATCGCTCATGAAAGAACTCGCTCTTGAAACTTCACAAGCTCTATCAGGTAATAAACAAAATTAGGAAGTAATTTATTTATCAAAATGGGCATTTTGGTTAATTGAATCTGTCACTGATGAAGCGAATCTGTCTAATAAAGTTGTACGAAATTCGATTTTCTGTCACAAATGTTTGACCACTCTAGCAGTGAAATCGAGTGAAACAATAGCAGCAATTGCGGTAACATATCGATCCTCAGTTAACCGTTAAGTGGATTGAAAAATTGATTAATAACGATACGAGCATATTGTTTATACCTGATAAGATTATTTTCAAAAGCAATTATTTATGATTAATTGGAACTTTACCATTTTCACTCTGCCGTAACAATCATTTCTAAAAAAATGCGCTACCGTCGACAATTATAGAAATAAATCTTTCTTTAACTGTTTCTAAAGTGCCTTAAGGACGTTGGATAAGGGGGACTTAGAAATTTTTTTGGTTGCCCCTAATCAGGAGCACGGTTCTGACCCCAAATTAAGTTTTGAAAGTAGATTGTAGGATAAATGAACAATACTCAGCAGGTGTTTGGGGTCTGATGAAATCCTGGAATCCATGTAACGTAAAATACATTGCGTTTCTCATGAGGAAATGATCATTTTCATAGAAAATATTCATTTTCTGGAACGATGAAATGAACACCAAGCAGCAAACCTCGAGAAAGTGATGGCGAGTGTCAAACACACTTGACTTCAGTCATATTTCACAGATACAACACCGACACTGGATGAAAAAAAACGCTCTGTATAGCAAGCTTCCAGAAACTGAACTTCACAATTATGAAGCGAATTTCGCGATTCAATGCGAAATAAAAGCAAATAATACTTCGAATTTTTTTGAGAACTATGCGACGGAAGATGATAGATGAAGAAGCAATAGAAATCGATCTAGCAGCGCGTTTACAAGGCGGTAGCGGCCACATTTTGTACTGAAATGATAAATCGCTGAATACCCAGAGAATCACGGTCGATCATTCATCTTCTTCCTCAAAACTAATTATCGGAATATATAAATAAATACTAACAATTTTCTTTATAAACATGCCTCCTGAAATTATTTTTTGTAGAAATACAAAGAAAAAATACTATTTATAAAGTTATTTACTAAGTTCACAAGTCATTTATAAGTGCATAAATTTACCAACTTCGCGAAATTTTTTTTTTCCAGATTCACAAGCCTGTTTCCTTTATGAATGAATGAATTTACTGACGTTGTGAAATCATTCATTTATAAATACACAAGCATTTGTTCCTCATGAATAAATATTAAAAATAAATTAACCAACTTTGCAAAATTATTCATTCCCAAATTCACAAGTCTCTTTCTTGTAAATAAACAAAAACATTCTCGAAGTTTTCGAATTATTTATTTAAGAATTCACAAGCCTATTTCTTTTATAAATAAATAAACTTACCTACTTTGCGGAATCATTTATTTCTGAAGTCACAAGTCTCTGTCTTTTATGAATAAATAAATAAATTTACCAACTTTGCGAAATTATTTATTTCAAAATCCACAAGTCTATTTCCTTTATAAATGAATGAACTTACCAAAAATTTAGAAACAAATAACTTTGCAAAGTTGGTAAATTTATTTATATAAATATATATTCATAAAAGACAGAGACTTGTGAATTTGAAAATAAATAATTTCGCAAAGCTGGTAAGTTTATTTATTTATAAAAGAAATAGGCTTGTAAATTTAAAAATAAATAATTTCGCATACTTGGTAAATTTTTTTATTTATTTATTTTTTCATAAAGGACAGAGACTTGTGAATTTATAAATAAATAATTTCACGGGGCTGGTAAATTCATTTATTTATAAAGGAGAGTGAATTGTGAAGTTAGCAATAAATAATTTGACAACTTAGGCAATTTATTTGTCCATAAAAAATGGACTTCTGAATTTGGAAAAAAATAATTTCGCAAAATTGGTATATTTGTTCATTTACTTATCAATAAGGAACAATGGGTTGTGCATCTATAAATAAATAATTTTACAAGGTTGATAAATTCATTTATTCATAAAGGAAAGTGAATTGTGAAGTTATCAGTAAATAATTTGACAACTTAAAAAATTTATTTGTTTACAAGAAATGGACTTGTGAATTTGGAAATGAATAATTTCGCAAAGTTGGTGAATTCATTCATTTATTTATTCATAAAGAATAAAGACTTGTGTATTTATTAATAAATAATCACACAAGGTTCGTAAATTTATTTATTCATAAAGGAAATTTAATTGTGAAGTTAGCGAAGAATAATTTGGCAGCTTAGGGAATTTAGTCTTTTATAAGAAATGGACTTTTAAATTTCGAAATCAATAATTTCGAAAATTTGGTGAATTTATTTATTTATTCATTCATAAAGAATTATGACTTGTGTATTTATAAATAAATAATTTCACAGGGTTGGTAAATTTATTTATCTATAAAGGAAATAGGCTTGTGAATTTTAAAATGAATAATTTCGCGAAGTTGATAAATTTATGCATCTACAAATGACTTGTGAACTTAGTAAATAACTTTATAAATAGTTTTTTATTTTTGTATTCCTGCAAAAAATAATTTGAGGATGCATGTTTATAACGAAAATATTGTTAGCTTTCATTTATATATTCCGATAATTAGATTTGAGGAAAAAGATAAATTACCGACCGTGATTCTCTAGGTATTCAGCGATTTTATCATTTTAGTACAAAAAGTGTCCGCGACCACCTTGTGAACGCGCTGTTAGATCGATTTCTATTGCTTCTTCATCTATCATCTTCCGTCGCATAGTTCTCAAAGAAATTCGAAGTATTATTCGCTTTTATTTCGCATTGAATCGCGAAATTCGCTTCATAATTGTGAAGATTAGTATGTGGAAAGATGCTATACAGAGCGTTTTTTTGATTTAGTCTCGGTGATGTGTCTGTAAAATATCACTGAAGTCAAGTGTGTTTGACACTTGTTATCTCTTTCTCGGAATTTTTCTGCTTGGTGTTGATTTCAACGTTTCAGAAAATGAATATTTTCTATCAAAATATTGATTTCCTCATAAAAAACGCGATGTATTTTACCTTATATGGATAAATAAAATTGAGAAAAGTAAAATTCCAACTTTTCCACGAAACCACGCTAGATACAATAAATAGACAAGATAACAAAATTATCAGTTTTTGAAGGTTCTACCAAAGTGCCTGTAATTTTTCAATAGGGATAATAGTTTTTGTTTTAATCGTGGAAAATCAAAAGTTCGAATTTATAGCTAAACGTAAAATACGATGAATGCTTAAACAGTGAAATTTTTTGCCCCAGAATGACCTACCAAACTGCTTCTAGTCATTTTTCAATAGCACCCATAGTTTAGCAAGAAAATTTGAATTTTTCGTATCTATATTCCACTCCTAAACTATCATTAATGAAATTGAAATATTCATTAAAAAATATTTCTGTCACTTATGTCACTTATGCTTTGTTTTACAATTGTTCATCTGAGTATGAAAATGTAATGTAAAATGTCCATTTTTTTAAATTTAAACTAAGCTCAAGCAATGTCGAGCGCGAAGCGCGACTGTCATGATTAGAATGTATTCCTCAAGCCCGAAGGAGTTTTGAGAAAGATATGTCTATATCTTCACTTAATATTTGTGCATGAAAATAATTTAGTAGATTAACCAGGACCAAGACACGCAGAATTTTATTATCCTTAGGACTATTATGGAAAAACAATCGATTTTTTTGTGAATAAACTAGAATTCCATAAGTTTTGATGGTAGCGTATTAATTTATTAAGAAATCCTTGTAAGTAGCTAGGAAACGTCCATTAATTACGTAAGGACGATTTTTGAAGCTTTAGACCCCTCCCCCACTATTGGAAGGATCCGCAAGATTTTTTGTTCCCTCCCCCCCACTTACGTAAAATTGTATATTTTTACTCAATATATCAACAATATATCATTGATGTTCACTGTGGACGAAATTTTGAAAGATTTCAAGGGACATCGAAACATTTGAAAGATATGCAGTGACTTGAAAGAATTTTGAGAGATTTCAATGGATTTTAAGGTATTTCAGAGGACTACGAAGTATTTTAAAATTTTTACGGAATTTTACGAGATTTAGAAAGCTTTTAGGGATTTCATGAAATTTCAAGGGATTTCAGAAGATTTCAAGGGATTACAAAAATTTTTTGGGGTATGTTAAACGATTTCAAAGGATTAAGAGAGGTTTCACCGATTTTAAGTAATTTCAAAATATTTTAAGAATTTGAAGAAAGTACCTAGTACAATGTCAGATAGGATCACAATTTTTTAGGGATTTCAGAAGATTTCAAGAGACTTCATTAGGTTTGATCAGATTTCAAGAGATTTTACGAAATTTCATAACATATCAAAGGAGTTCGAAGAATTTCTTAGGATTTTGAGGAATGAAGAACGATGTTTGCGGATAAAAAAGGATTTTAAGTGATTCCAAGGGATTTCAAGATATTTCGAATTATTTTAAAAGAAATCACGGGACTTCAAAGGATTTTAGAGGACTTTGAGAGATGCCGAAGTTCTTTCACGAATTTTAAATGGTCTCTGGGGATTTTAATTGGATTTCTAAGATTTAACGGGATTTGAAGGGATTTCAAAAGATTTGGGAAGGTTTTGAAGGATTTTCCCGGATTTTGACGAATTTCAAGAGATATAAAGCGCTTTCGATGATTTCACGGGATTTCGAAGGATCATAAGAGATTCCAAGATTCCAAAGTATATGTACGGATTTTTAAGGATTTCGTAAGATTTCAAAAGATCTAACGGAATTTTGAAAGATGTTCAAATATTATAAGAGAATTCTAAGGGTTTTCGTGTAATTTTAATAGATTTTGGAAGATTGTAATGGATTTTTCAATACTTCAAGGGACATCAAGAGATTCGAAAAGATTCACACGGATTTTATAGATTCAAATTAATTTTAAAGGAATTTCAAAGATTTTAAGGGATTTTGTGATACTTCGAAATATTTCGAAGAATTTCAAGCATTTTGACCGATTTTTAGAGATTTGGAGGAATTTTAAGGGATTATAAGGGATTCTGAAGATTTCCAACGATTTGAAGGATTTCAAAAGATTTCATGGGATTTCTAAGAATTTTAAGGGATTTTAAGAAACTTCAAAATATTTCAAGAAAAATTCACGAGATTCCAAAAGATTTTTAAGGATTTCAAGAGATAACAAAATATTTTCAAAAATTTTTGAGGATATCAGAGAACTTCAATTGAATTTTGAAAATTTTAAGGGACTTGATGAAATTTCATAAGATTTCAAAAGATTTTATGGGATTTCAAAAGACTTGCAAAGATGTCAAAGGATTTTCCGAGATAGCCCCGAATTTCATAGATTTCAATGAATCTTAAAGAGATTTAAAAAATTTCATGGAAACTTGTAAAACTTCAAATTATTTTATGAAAATTGAAGGATTCTAACCGATTTTGAGATATTTTAAGGGATTGCCACGGATTTTAAAGAATTATAAGAGATTTTTATGGGATTTTAATGTTTTCAAGTGATTTCAATAGATTTCACGGAATCTCAAACAATTTTAAGGGATTTTCACAGTTTTTATAGGATTTCCAGGAAACTCTATCGTTTTAGGGGATTTCAAGAGATTATGTACGATATTCATTGAAATCAAATGGTTTTAAAGAATCTTCACAGGATTTGAAAATTTCGAAGGCACTTACAAAACTTCAAGAGAATTCATGTGACTACGAAAGATTGCAACAATTTCAAGAATCGTCAACTCCCTGACTCTATATTTACTGGACGCATGTAATATGAAATATTACATAATAAATGCTTTAGACCTCCCACCCCCCAAGTGAGGATTCGTAAGATTTCCTACCCCTCCCCCCCAAAAAAAGCCTCACGTAATTAGTGGACGCTCCCCAACTAACACTTGAAATTTCTCTACCTTTAAGGTCATAAAAATCGAAGAAGGATTCGATTTAAGGAATAACAACCCTTTTCGTAAAGCAAAAGTGTTTTTTCTAGAGAAGAAAGACTTTCAATTGTCAATACTCTCTCAATAAAAATCGAGAGTTGTTCCTGTAAGTAGCTCATCCCCCAACGGACAAGTTTATTCAAACGAATGCCACAGTCCCCTTCTATCCTTTCTTGAGGGTAGAGATTTCAAAAGCAGCTCTTTCACCACACATAAACGTCCTATTTTCAGCTCTTGGTCGTAAACGACTCTAAAGTACCTTTACCTCAGTGAGTGGACCATTACGTCGCTGAAAGTGCGCGAAACGAGAGGCAGAAAAGGATGGGGTTGGAGAAATAGGGTAGGAGAGGCACAGGGATAACAAAAAGCGATATACACATACATATATATTTCACGAAAGCCTATATAGAAAATGGTCCGTCTTGTACCATCTTACATCATTACTCTTTCTCAGCAGCACCATCTCTCACACGTATCAGCCATAAATATTTCTAAACTCACTCCACTTTTCGGAAAATTTTTATTTATTTATCCTTGTCATTATACACTTCTTGAACATCTCAAGCAGAAAAAGACAATGCAGCTTGCAGCATTTATAAAAATAGAATTCACAGAAGCCTATGGGGGTAATGTTTCACATTTATCTGAAGTGTAGAGTCGGTTTTAGGCCGCAGACCGTCTTAGCTCACCCTCAAAGCCGATCTTTTTAAATTTTCAAGTTTCGTAGCCTATTTAATATAGTATAAAAAATGTTCAACATCTCCCCTCCCCTCACTTTCCCTCCCTCCCTACCCTTATATCCCCTCCACTCTCGTTACTTCCCCTATATCCCATTATTTCCCATTACTTCCCCTCACTATTTCCCCTCATATCCCCTCCACTCTCATCATTTTCCCTCCAACCCCTCATTTTCCATTACTTCCCCTCACTCTCTACCCTCATACCTCTTCCCTCTCCTCACTTCCCCTTTTATATACGACGGATGGACACCAGACTAAGACCATAGGGATTTCTGCCCGGGGATACGAAATCCTAAAAAGTCAGTGAAAGTAGGCACCATGCGCCTACGAAAAAGAGTTTCGTAGCCTATTTAATATAGCACATAAGATATTCAATCTCGCCCTTCCCCTCACTTCCCTTTTTGTCCCCACCCCCAATCCCCCTCACTTCTCCTCATTTCTTCTCACTTCCCCTCCCTCCCTACCCTTATATCCCCCCATTCTCATCACTTCCCATCCGACCCCTCAGTTCTCATCACTTCCCCTCACTCCCAACTCTCATATCCCCTTCCCTCTTTTCGCTTCCCCTTTTTCATACGGCGGACGGACGACAGACCGAGATCAGAAGGATTTCTGCCCGGGACTACGAAATCCTAAGAAATCAGTAAAAGTGGGCAACATGCTCCTATGAAAAAGGCTTTCGTTGCCTATATAGTATAGTATATAAGATGTTTCACCTCACCTCGCCCCTCTTCTCACTTCCCTTCAATTCCCTACCCCCCATTTCCCCTTATTTCCCCTCCCTCCCTACCCTTATATCCCCTCCAATCCCACCACTTCCCCTCCAACCCCTCATTTCCAATTACTTCCCCTCACTTCCCCTCACTTCGCACCCTCATATCTCCTTCCCTCTCCTCATATCCCCCCCTCTCTCTTCACTTTCCCTTTTTCATACGACGGACGGACACCAGATCGAGACGACAAGGGTTTCTGCCCGGGGCTGAGAAATCCTAAAAAATCAGTAAAAGTAGGAAAGATACGCCTACAACGAAGAGTTTCGTAGCCTATTTGATGTAGTATCAAAAGTTTTTAACTTCTCCCATCTCCCTTCGCTTATGCCACATTTTAAGAACGATCATAGGTTAAAGGAATTAAAATATTTTTTTTAGGTTTAAATGTTTCAATTATCTACTTCTTGAACTCACTTTTTTCATTGAAATAATTGTTCTCCTAAATTAACAAAAAATGTTAAGAAATAAAGTGATGGGGATTTTTGATAATTAGTTATTAAATGGTGATCCAATCCGATTCTATCTTTCTCTACCATCTTCCACTTTTTTTTCCACCCCCACACCCCTCACTTCCCCTTCCCACCTCTCAACGAATACTTTCCATCCCTTCTCCAACGCCCCCCTCTCCCCACTCCTCTTCGACTCTCCTCTCCAACCCTCACTTTTCCTCCAATCACTTCCCCTCTCCTTACTCCCCCATCCCCTTCTGATCCCTTTCCCTCCCTCTCCCCTCACTCCTCATTAACATCCCTTCACTTTCCCGCCCCTCCCCTTACTTCCCCTCCCGGGATAAAAGTATGATGAACGAACGGACATCCGAGAAACTATGAGGGTTTTTGCCCGGAGCTACAAAACCTAAAAATTTGAAGCTGCCGAGCAATCCCTAAAAATTCTCCACCCTAGGCAGTAGTCTTTTTGGTCCTTGGTGTCAGTGCGGCACTGGAATTTACAAAGGAAATTTAATTGGGTGCACAATAAAAATTGGAATTTTTTGATTTTGCAAACGTTGCAAAATTCCTATAAAGTATTTGCTATTTATTGACGAATAACTCGTGGATGTTATGAAACAAACAACAAATTTTTGAAGATATTATTGGGCTCGGGAGTACGAAAATTTGTGATTTCATTACAATCAATTGTCAGAAGTGACCCCTAAACATTTTTTTTCTGGAATAATATGCACAAGATTCCTTCTATAATTTAAAAAGAATATTCGCCATAATGAATAAATTAAAAACACTTATAGCGGGAGACAGGAAAAAATCATGAATTTCAAAATACACCAAAAAAATACACATTTTTCATAGTTTGAAGATTTTCATTGTGTACAGTTTGGTAGTATTATTTCAATTCTATTATCATTTTTTAGTATATTGTATATAATTTTAACCTGCTGTACAATAGGGTTGGCCGGAAAACCACTTTTCTCGAAATTGAGCGCCACCCACGCGATTTTGAATACAATTTGAAAAAAAAAACGTATTTTTCGGTTCAAAAAAAGAATCACATTTAGACGTGGCGCGAACCCCATGAAGTCTAAAACGTATTTCCCAAAAGAAAAAAATACGTTTTTGTAAATTTTTCACAGAATCGTCAATATTAGGCATATCGAGTTGTCTCTCAACATTTTACTTCACAATTAACCGTAAAATACGAATCATTAATCGCCTCTTGAATTTCATCCCCTTAAGCCTATTTTGTAGGATCCTAAAAAATCCCCATTAGTGAAAAATTGGGTTCTGGGATTTTTTAGCACTAATTCTTATTTTTTTGTGATTTGTTTCAGCAAAAATTCCTATAAATATTTTGTCAAAAAGTGATTCTAGAAAGTTGCGCTTTTTAATGAAATTTCCAATTTTTTGTCAATTCTTCACTTAAAGCGATGTAATAATCAATCAAAGTTATCAAGCATAATCATTTAAACAATTTATTATTGTTTATAACTATAATCTCTGTCATAGTTATTATAGGAAGTTACGGTTTTATTTGAAATTTCCAAGTTTTCTTTGGCTTTTTGATTATAAACAAAAACTGGATTGTTTAAACAATTATGGTTATTAACGTTGAATAATTATTACCACGCTCTAAATGGAAAGTTTACAAAAAGCTGGAAATTTCAGATAAAACCGCAACTTTCTAGCTTTAATCTAAGTCTGAGAAAAGATAATTGTAAACAATTATAAATTGTTTAAACGATTATGTTTATTAACTTTGATTAAATATTACCTCGCTTTAAGTGAAAAGTTGACAAAAATTTAGAAATTTCAGATGAAATCGCAACTTTTTTTTAGCATTACTGATGATCAGTGGTTTCAAAAAATTGTTTAAACAATTTATTATCATTTATAACAATATTTCCTTAGAGAAGTACTAGAAAGTTGCAATTTCATCTGAAATTTTCAACTTTTTGTAAGCTTTTCGCTTAGAGCGAGGTAATAATTAATCAAAGTTAACAAACATAATTGTTTAAAAAATTTATTATTGTTTGAAACTGTCTTGTCTCCGACTTAGGGTAATGCTAAAAACTTGCGATTTAATTTGAAATTTCCAACTATTTGCAGACTTTTTAGAGCGAGGTAATGAATAATCAACATTGATAACCATAATTGTTCAAACAATTTATTATTTGTTTACGACTAAAGAGCTAAAAAAAAGTTGGAAATCTCGATAAAAGCCACAACTTTCTACAACTACCCTAAAAGAAGATAGTATTGAACAATAATAAATTGTTTCAACCATTGTGCTTCTTAACTTTGATTAATTTTCACCTCACTGTGAGTGAAAGGTTGAAAAAGGTAGAAAATTTCAGAAAAAAACGCAACTTTCTAACATTATTCTCAGAAAATATTGTTATAAATAATAATAAATTGCTTAAATACATCTTGAAACATCATTTTCAACCATATGGTTGAATTTTTAAATTAAAAAATTAATTTCCAAGAAAAAATAAAATAGTTAAATTTTCAGTTTGAAAAACTTAATTTACAACTAAAAAAAAAAAACAATTTCTATCGAATAGTTGAATTTTCAACCAAAAAGATGCATTTTGAAATTAAATGATGAAACTTTAACCAAAAAAATGAATTTTCATTAAAATAGTTCCACTTTTAACGAAAAGAGATGAATTTTCAAGCGTAAAAGATGAATTCACAACAAAAAATGTAGTAGTTGATATTTCAGCCAAAAAATGTTTTTATTTTAATACTAAAATACTTGAATTCACCCAAAAAAAGACGAATTCTTTACAAAATAATTCAATCCATGATTAAAACAGATTAATTTACAACCAAACAGTTACATTTTTAACAAAGAAGATTGATGTTCTGCCAAAAAAGATGAATTATCAACAAAATACAAGAAATTGCAACCAAATAGTTGAATTTTCAACTGAAAAAATTTATTTTCAACCAAAAATGGAATAGTTAAATTTTGAGCTAAAAAATAATCATTTTTTAGCAAGAAAAAAAAAGTTTTCTTATAAAATAGTTAAATTTTGAATGTAAAACATGAACGAATCAAGTTTAATGATCAACCAAAAAAAGATCGATTTTCAACAAAAGAGTTAAATTTTCAACAATGAAAGATTTTTCAGTCAATAAAGAAAAAAAATGTCACATAAAATCTTCAATTTTCAAGCCAAAAAGGCGATTTTTCCATAAAACAGTTGCATATGTAGCCTGGAAATATGAACGTTAAGTGAGGAGATTAATTTTCTACCAAAAAAGATTAATTTTCAACAAAATACATGAATTTTCAACCAAGAAGATTAATTTCCGAGCCCAAAAGACGAATTATAAACAAAATACAAAAATTTGCAACCAAATAGTTGCATTTTCATTTAAGAAATATTAATTTTCAACAAAAAATGGAATAATTACATTTCCATTATTGAAGAAATTAATTTTAAACGAAAGAGTTGAATTTTTAACCAAGAAAGGTTTTTTAGTCAATAAAGAGAAAAAATTTCATGAAAAATGTTGAACTGTCAGGCCAAAAAGACTAATTTTTTGAAAACAGTTGTATTTTTAACCAAAAGAGATGGCATTTTTAACTTAATTGTTGAAGCTTCAACAAAGTGATTTAATTTTCAACCCTATAATTGAATTTTCGACTAAAAAAAAATTTATTCTCAACAAAATATGTAATAGTTAAATTTTCAGTTTGAAAAACGTAATTTTCAACCAGAAAAAACAACCAAATTCTCTATCAAATAGTTACATTTTCAATCAAAAAGATGAATTCTCAATAAAAAAGATAATAGTTGATATTTCAACCAAAAAAGACAAATTATTTAAGAAATTATCAACAAAACACAAAAATTTTCAACCAAATAGTTGAATTTCTAACTAAAAATGTTTAATTTTCTACCAAAAATGGTATAGTTAAATGTTCAGTTGAAAAATTTAATTTTTAACGTGAAACATGAATGAATGAAGTTGAATCCTCAACCAAAAAAGATAAATTTTCAACCAAACAGTTGCATTTTTAGCCAAAAACATGAAATTTCGACCAAAAGAGATGGATTTTTAAACCAAAAAAAATTCTTTCAACAAAAGAATTGAGGTTTCAACAATGAAAGGTTTTTGAGTCAATAAAGAAAAGAAATGTCATCCGAAATGCTCAATTTTCAAGCTAAAAAGACAAATTTTCTACAAAAACGAATTGCATTTTCAACCCGAAAATATGAAAGCTAAATCAAGAAAATTAATTTTTTGCCATAAAAGATGAATTTTCAACAAAATACGTAAATTTCCGATCGAAAAGATTGATTTTCGAGCCAAAAAGACGAATTTTTCACAAAATACCAAATTTTTCAACCAAATAGTTGAATTTCCATCTTAAATAGATTATTTTCAACCAAAAATGGAGTAATCAAATTTTCAGTAAAAAAGTTAATTTTCAACCCTATAATTGAATTTTCAACTTGAAAAGATTAATTTTTAACCAAGAATGGGACAGTTAAATTTTCAGTTTGCAAAACCTAATTTTGAACCGAAAGAAGAAAAAGAATTTCTAACAAATAGTTTAATTTTCAAACAAGAAGATGAATTTTGAAATTGAGTGATGAATCTCCAACAAAAAAAAATGAATTTTTAATAAAATATCTCCAGTCTTAACCAAAAGAGGTTAATTTCCAAGCAAGAAACATGATTTCTTAACGAAAAACGTAATTATTGATATTTCAACCAAAAAATATTTTAAATTTAATACTAGAACAATTGAGTTCATCCAAAAAAGACAAAATTTCGACAAAACAGTTGAATCCATAACGGAAAGAGATTAATTTACAGCCAAGCAGTTACATTTTTGACTAGAAGAATTGATTTTCTTCCAAAAAAGACGAATTTTCAGCAGAATACATAAATCAACAAAATAGTTGAATTCTTAACAAAAAAAATTATACTTGCACCAAAAAGACGAATTTTCAACAAAATACGTGAATTTCAAATTGAATAGAATTCAAAATAAAGTTCTTAATTAAATTTTCTTCTAAAGAAGATGAACTTTCAGCAAACAAAAACAACAAATTTTCATCATAGCAGTTGAATAATTAACCGAAACAGATTAATTTTCTAATATACATTTGCATTTTTATCCAAAAAGTATGAAATTTCTATCAAAAGAATTTCATTTTCAAACTAGAATATATAATTATATATTATTATATTATAATAATCAAGAATATAATAGTAGACTTTTGAACATTCATTTTAAATATAGCAATGCCATCGCATGAATTATATCAGCTATTAATCCTATATTTTATACTTTTTCAACATGTCGCAATTTTATTTAGATGTTGCTCTTCTGGTACGCAGTGAGTATTCATATTTCGAGCTCATCCGATCGGTTTTCGAAGAACATTGTGTATAAATTTATGAAACAATAGTCCAAAACTATTATTCAAAAGCATTTTCATCGCTATGTCGAAAACACAATTTTCAATTTTTCAATTCAAAAATAGAAAGTAAGTGTTAAAAGAACTGTTTATGAAACTGTTTTTAAATATTGCTCCTCATAAAAAAATACTACAGAATATTTGCTTTAAAACGTAGTCACTGCTCTTTTTTTCAAAAGGTTATTCTAAAAAGAATCGCAGGGGTTGCTCCACGTTTCTAGTTACTTTACGGTATGTTAAAATGTTTTTGCGTATAATATATTCTTTGAAACTGTATTCTATTTCCAGGCTTGGAAGCTGGGAATGCACGGAGGTGATTACGCTTGGATCTTACCAGGAGACACGATAGACCTGTCAGGGATGACAGGCGATTGGTGGCACACAGGACCAGAGAACTGCTCGCCATCGCAACTATTACAAACCCTGGATGGTCTGATTATTGTGAGGAGTCATGGGGCTATGTTGTCCGACGATATCAGCCATTCAGGACTGGTAATTCTCCATTTTCATCATTATGTCACTGTTTTGTTAGATAACGAACCAATTCGAGGAATACTCATTTTTTATAATGACTGATTATTAAATTGATCAATTAAAATACAGATGACCTACTTTAACTAACATAGAAAATCATAGGGTCTTACTTTTATCTTGAAGTTGGATCGAAGTGATTTGCAGCAGACTGATACACAGTTGATTGAAATGATTCCGATTTGGTATCGAAATTATAATTTACAAGTGAACATTGATGTTTGATACATGATTCATGCATCAAATGTGAAATTTATACATTCATATTTCACCCACTTCGATCGAGTCTCATTTCCATTTTCAAAACCTGAAACTTTCACAGTGGTTTTTCATTGTTATGATCATGAATATAGAATGAATATAGATCATCATGTCCCAACACATCGTTGTCACCAACGCCTAACATCATCTTCAGAGAAAATCATTTTCAATCATAGACCATCATCGTTATCAGCACGTGACATCATCTTCAGATAATATCACCAACAATCACAGATCATCAACTTATAACACTATATATATATATATATACTCAGATAGAATTATCATCAGTGATAAGTCAGCAGCATCATCATCAATACATAACACCATCTTCACATAATATCATCTTCCGCCAATATCATTATCAATCCTAGATCACAATCATTATGACATTCATTTAATCATTATCTTCAGCTACTGTCGTCAATCATGGACCATCAATTATAGATCATCAACTTATAACACCATCCATACAACTTCAGATAGTATTATCATCCGAAAGTAGCGTAGCGGTTGATTAAACACGGATTTAACGTTTATTCTGCGTTTATGTGCGTTTCTAGTGAGTTTGGTTCATGAAACGCTTTGAATTCTTAAGATTTCAAATAGAAATATATTGCATTTCGAAAAAAACAGCTGAATTTTAAACCAAAGAAGATTTACTTTTCACCAAAGAGATCAATTTTCAACCCAAAAAGACGAATTTTCAACAAAAGAAAATTAATTTTCAACCAAACAGTTGCATTAACAACTAAATACGAGTAGTTAAACTTGCGAGCAAAAGAGACGAATTTTCAACAAAATAGTTGAACCTTTAACCAAATATTCAAATTTTCCAGCCAAAAAGACAAACTTTTTCGAAGACAGTTGAATTATCAACAAAAAGTTCTTTTTCAATCAAGACAGATGAATTTTCCACTAAGGAGGATGACTTTTTTAGCAGAAATGATGAATTTTCAATCCAAAAAAAAACGAATTTTCAACAAAAAACTTTCATGTTTGACCAAAAAAGATGACTTCAGAAAAATAGTTGATTTTTCAACAAAAGAATTGAAGTTTCAACAAAATAGCTGAATTTCTGACCTACAATGATGAATTTTCAACCGGTCAAATTCAACGAAAAAAGCCAAATTTTCAACATAATAGTTTAATCCTCAACCAAGTTGATGAACTTTCAACAAAGAAGACTAATTTTCTACCCAAAAATACGAATTTTAAAAAAGAGTTTAGTTTACAATCTAAGAAGTCGAATTTTTCAAAAACACTTGATTCTTAAACCGTAAAAAATGAATTTCCAACAACAAAGGTAACTTTCTACCAAGAAAGATGAATTTTCAACTTATAAAGGATTCAACCAAAAATGAAATAGTTAAATTTTCACTTAAATCTTAAAAAAATGAATTTTTAACAAAGTAGTGCGACTTTCAACCAAGTGGTTGAATTTTCAATCAAGAATGATGAATTTTCAACTAAATAGTCAAATTTTCAACCAAAGAAATTAACTAACTGCCAAGAAGAATTATGGTCTACCAAAAAAGTGGAATTGCCAATAAAATTCATGAATTTTCAACAAAATTGTTGAATTTTCAAGCCAACAAGACGAATTACCTTCGAAAGAGTTGAGTTTTCAACCCAAAAATATGATTTTTGAACGAAAAACTTCATTTTCTACAAAATAGTCAAATTTTCGAACAAATAGTTTAGTTTTTAACCAGATAGTTGAATTTTCTACCATAATAATGGGATTTTCAAACAAAAATATGAATTTTTAACAAAAAATTCAATTTTCAACCAAATAATTGATTTTCTACCAAAATGTTAGATTCAACCACAGAAGATGATTTTTCAACAAAATAGTTTAATTCTTAACCAGAAATATTAATTTTCAACTTAAAAGATTAAATTTCTAACCAAAAATATTAAATTTGAATAAAATACTTGAATTTTTATCCTAAAAAGGTTAAATATTCAACCAAAAATGGAATAGGTAAATTTTCAGAATAAAAAATAATTTTCAACCAAACAAACGGATTTTCAACAAATAGTTATATTTCCAATCAAAGAGGTGAATGAATAAAAAACAGAATTTTCGATAAAGTATCTCAACTTTCAATCAAAATAGACAAATTTTCAACCAAAGACATCAATTTTCAACAAAATTATTGAATTTTTTCGCCAAAAAGACGAAATACTCAGAAAAGAGTTAAATTTTCATCTAAAAAATATGATTCTTCAATGAAAAAGTTATTTTTCCAGCGAATAGTCAAATTTTCAAATAAGTAGTTTGATTTTCAGTCAAATAATTAAATTTTCTACCATAATAGTTGGATTTTCAACCAAAAATATGAATTTTTAAGAAAGAGTTCATTTTCAACCAAGTAGTTTAATTTTCTACCAAATTTTTGAAACTTCAAGTCAAAAAGACAAATTTTCTACAGAGCAGTTGAATTTTCAACCCGAAAATATGAAGTTGCAACGAAAAAGTTCATTTAGAACCAAATAGTTGAATTCTCAACTAAAGTGATGAATCTTTAACAAAAAAAAAAAGAATCTTTTATAAAGTTTTTGAGGCTTGAACCAAGTAGTTGATTTTTTGACCAGAAAAGATGAATTCTTAGCGAAACATGTGATAGTTGATATTTTAACCAAAGAAGATTTTAATTTGAAATTAAAAGTACAACGAATTTTTAACATAATAGTTAAATTTTAAACCCAATAGTAGATCTTGAACCAAGAAAATGAATTTTTAGTTAAGTAGTTCAACTTTCAACCAAGTGGTTGAATTTTCAACTAAGAATGATGAATTTTTAACGAAATAGTTGATTTTCTAACGAAATAGTTGCTTTTCAACTAAGCAGTAGAATTTTCAACCAAACGAGATGAATTCCGAACCAAAAATATAATAGTAGACATCCCATTCAAAGAAAAAAAACTTTTAACCAAAAGTAGTTGGATTTCTCTCCTGAGTTCTTTTTCAGTTCGCATTTAATCGATAAAACGGGAACAGTTGAAAAAGGGAATGTTTCTTGAAAATAGGGAGAAAAATGAGAATGTTTGAAAAATGGGGTGGAGAGGGGAATAGGGGAAAGAGAGTAAAGTCGGAAATATGAAAGTGATGTTTATACTTATTAAGGAGTTAGGCCACTGTAGAGCACGAAAAAAATAGGCATACTTCGGGAATTTTTTTTGGCGCAATAAAGAGATCAATCGAAATTCTGTAAAATGGAATTTATAATACTAATAATAAAGTGCAGAAAATATTTTTTTCAAATTTGTTCATGACAAAATGGCGGCTGCGCAACATTTCTCCGTCGGCGTCTTTTTTTTTTAGGTGTCCGCGGCCGGAAGCCTAACTCCCGCAATTTTTCAGCTGGACCTTTCGAAAACGCGGTTCATACGGCTCTGCCTGTTTACGTTGGAGTCGCTCCGCCATATGCCCAATGCCATTTCAGGCAAGAACCAAAGTCGGACCTATATGGGGGTTCCTGTGTATTGCAAAACTTATCCAACTTATACCTGAGAGGTGTTGCGGCAGAATTGTATATTTGGACCTTAAGACATTTTTTATGCCCTTCATCTTTTAGTATATTATTTTCAAAACCCTAAAACACCTTTTAAGCAAAAAAAATTCCGGTTTTTTGAAAATTTTACAGTGGCCTAACTCCTTAAGTTATTATTATTATTTTTACCCCTCAAAATTTATCACCAGAAATCGTATGAAACGTTGTCTACACTCGTAACCTTACATCTAGTGACCCCCACCCCCTGCAACCAGCTGTAGTTTTTGGCGTGAGCCTCCCCCCTCGTAAAGTAGTTTATGGAAGGCCCTTAATAAGATATCACTGTTATCATCAATCATGAATCATCATCGTCATCATCATTACCAGATAATCATCATCGTCTTGGATCAGCTTTTGCGTTTGTTGCATGAGTTTCACTAATGTTTCAAGGTGGGGCTAAACCAATTGTTATTGCAAGGCTCTTGCAAAGAGGATTTACCGTTTGATCATTGTAGTCTATAATCCCATGGACACTTTAAGATCAAAAACAAAAAAAATTCCCTCCAAAAATCAAAGCGTCTCAAATCGAAGTGTCTTTTCTGTTTTTGCATCAACTGCGAATTATGTTAATGAAAAAAGTTTTACCATAAAAACCCATTTTTGAAATATTATAAAGTGCTGAAAAAAATTTTACAATTATTTTTAGAAATCCTTCTGTCATTTTTAAGATAAATTAAATGAAAGTTTAACGAAGGATAATATTGAACAAAGGAATATTTATTTTTGAATTACATAAAATTTCATTTATATTATTTTCCTAATACATTTAAATTCTTTGAATTTTTTTTTAAATCTCCATTTTAATTATTAACTCTTTCATAAATTATTTTTAACCGGCTACATTTTTTCAAAATTAGATTCAATTAAAGAATACATTCTTATATTGTTATGTAACTATTTTTGTTAATTTTAACCTTAATTCCATGAATTAAATATTATTATAAAATTCTGACCTTATACTTTTTTAATAGTGCTTTCTAATATAAAATAAGCTTTTGAATCTTACCATCAATAGAAAATTCAATAGTACTTATCTTTCAGGACTAAAGGTCTCTAATTTCTGTTCCGAACTCCTTTTGAAAATATTTTTAAAAATTTCTGTATAAAATTCAACACAAAAGTAAAACTTTCTATGTTCGCAAGATGAATATCAAAAACAACAAAACACTGAAAATTTTAAACATTTATTGATGACAATTGTTTTTCTAGCAATAATTTTCATTTTCTTCATTCACGATAATTTTCGAAAAGATTGTTATTCAATAGTCATTCAAAAATTAGGACTTGCAAGCTATTAAGTTATTCATATAATTTCAATTAATAATGAAAAAAATAGGAAAAAATTTTCAATAAGTCGGTTTCAAAATAAAATGTGTAATTATTTTCCTTTCCTCAAAGTTTATCTTGTATTCAATCTCAAAAAATTTGGAAAATATCGAATTTAAAATATTGAATCACTTGTTTTTATTTAAAAATTTTAATATTTCGTCATTTACGAAATAACAGGATACAGAGAGTATTATATAATATATTACTATAATTATATGATCATAATATAATATATTATATATAGTAATAATATATATAATATATTATTATTTTATAGGCAATCACTAGTTTTACGGAATTCCCCATAACACTAGCGCTGATCGAGCTGGAAATGGGTTAGTTGTACAGAAAACTCCGTGACTGTAGGCAGTTCATATTTTATGAGTAAATGGATATTGAATAGATTATTATTTTCAGGTATAAAAAAATTTGTAACTATCAGTATACTATCACAATCTCTATCAGAAGAATCTCTATCAGACAATCTTTCTCAGAGTTATTTTATATAAAAATTTATGATTTGTTTTGGAAAATTTTAAAATGTGTTTCTGCATCATTTTTAAATTATTGTACATTTTTTGTTATAATGTGTGTATAATTATTCGAAAATATACGTCAATCACTTCGCCTGGAATCAAAAGTATTTTCTATTCTTGCATCAACTTGGAATTATGTCGATGAAAACATTTTTACTGTAAGAAACAACTTTTTCGACTGTTATAAGTGACCATAATTTCCTTACTCTTCAATAAAATGCATAAATGTCTCGAATCAAGGAGTTTTTTCTATTGTATCATCAACTTTGAATTATGTTAATGAAGAAAGTTTTACTATAATACTGTTTTCTAAAATATTGTAAATGGTCATAGATTTCTTAGTCTTCAATGGAATGTATTGATGTTACAGGTCAATCGACTAGTCTCAGTACAAGGAATCTTTTATATTCTTACATCAACTTTAAATTATGTGAATGGAAGATGTTTTGCTGTAAAAACCCATTTTTTTAAATATTATGAAGTGCTAGAAAAAATTGTAGTGATTATTTTTAGAAATCCTTCGGTCAGTTTTCAGATATTAGTTGTGAAAATCAGTTCTCCAAATTGCATCAGTTTATATGCAACCGTCTCCAAGTTATCGTGTTCACAAAAAAGTGTGACATCCACACACATACACACGCCCACACATACATCCGGACAGTTGCTTAGAACATTGTATTAGACATTTTTTAATTGAGGAACGTTTAATTTAACGAATTTAAAATTTTTCGAAATTGTTACCATTGCAAAGCTTCCTCTATGAGGAAGCATATAAAATCCACCGGACCCTTTTTGAAAAAGTTTCACCTCATAGCACCTACATCACCTTATAGCACCTTACATCACCTTATAGTTTCCACATAAATTTTTTCTTTCCGCCTGTTATCAAAAAAAAAAACAACGCGACTGTCGATTGCTAGAATCGTGAAGTTGGGCTATTACATTAAATTGATTCAAGATTGGATCATTTCAATATGAAATGGGAAATTAAACTGAGCTGCCACAGTTTTGATATCTCAGGATTCACTGTGAATTTTCAATAATAATCGCAGAAACGTATCAAAAAATTTGGTTCACTTCTTGGAACTGTATCATATTGTTTATTGGGATTATTTCCGTTATAATAGCTAACCAATACCGCAAAGTGCTTCGCATTAAAATAATAACGAGCTTTGATTAGTATGCTAAATAGCATGTGGATCCATATTTTCCTTCCGTTTTATTGTATTATATAACTGCTTTGTGGGAATGCTTATATGAACCTCTACATTATGTGAAATGAAATTGGACCTCATTTGATACTCCAACAAATTATAAGGACGAGGGGGCAAATTTTGATTTTAATATCAAATGAAAGGGTCTAATGAAACTTCGCGTAATGAAATTGTAAATATGTAAAGTGGATTATACTGCTTGACAATCAATAAAGCTGACGCAAAATGAATTATACTATTTGGCATCAGTTGTGGCTGACATAAAACGACTCATACCACTTGGAAGCTTTTATGATTGGCATTATACTGTTTATACTACTGCAAATCTATGTGCCTGCCTTGAAACTACTTCTACTACTTACAGGACCGTTAAATCTAAAAAATCTGAAATTTAATGCATTTTCATACCTGTATAGCTTTTTTATTATAAGCAAACACATTTACATTATTCTAAAAATAATCCAAATTAAATATAAAATTGAAACTCACAAATTTAGCACAGTTTTTGTAGAAGTATTCTTTTGTCAGCAATAAAGGATAGGGTTATCCTTAAGGTGGTCCAAAACTTTTTTTTTAAATTTTTTAGGAGCCATGATGGAAGCACATGTTCCTCGAAGTAAATGGTGTTCTCATGAATTTTTCATTTTTCAATCACAGGTATATTAAGGCTATAAATGTGTTTTCTGCATGAAATTGGTGGTAAATCCATAGCGAAGAGATGTTACTTTTTTTCAGATTGAAAAAAAAATTTGGTGCCTGTACAGGTCATAAAAGTTGCAATTTTGTAGAAAGTTTAGATATAAGAGCACATTTATACTTCTGAACATTTTTCATACGACTCGTCGAAGTTCTGGGGTACTCCCTATGGGCTAGGGAAATAATCGACTATGGAGATGAGGTTGAAATTGATATGCTCCTCGCTTTTCAGGTGGTTATTGTTGGTAGAGGTAAGGAGATAATCTGGCTATCTAGGGAAACTATCTCATTGGATAGAAGAAGAAGAAGCGACGAGGGAAGTGAATCTGGGGATTCTAACAGGGAGAGGGAAACGAAGTGTCACTAGGGATACTGGGGAATTATGGGTTAGAGAGAGAGGGTTTCTGGGTTTCCGCGATGCGTGCGGACTGTACATGAAGTATAAGGGCTTCGCGTTTCTTTAAGTATTAGTTTAACGTGGCCATACTTTTGGGTGGCTCTTGTCTGCTCGTTAGGGGGGGGGGGGCAAATAAACCCGGTTGCAATTTTTGGTCTTAATTATATTCTTCCAAGCCAAGAGCCTGACCATATTCTTGACGAACAGAGAGAGTAAGAGTGAGGGAGCGCGATTGGTGAGGTGCAGCTGGTATGCCAACCGCATCAGCGAATCGAGTAACTTGTATGCCAGTAGCCTCATTAGAAGGAGAAAAGGAAAACTTATATAATGATAATGAATAATAAACAACATACAAGAGAGAAGCGTAGGGTAGAGGTTTCGGATCCAGCCGAGTGCAGCTGGTATCCCAACTGCCTCAGCGGAACGAATAACTGGTATGCTAGCAGTCTCGTTGAATGGAGGAAGGAGGAAATAAAAGTAAAGACACAAATTTTATGTAGGTATAGTCAGTATTTCATTTTAGCAGATTCGATGTACGGCGGGTTCGCAAGCGAGGCAGATGACCAACCCTGAGTGCGAGAGAGACAGTAGCGTTAAGCGCAGGCCGATCGAGGTGGTCACTGATCAGAGCGGATGACCAACTCTAGGAGTGAGAGAGATAGTGAAGTAGCGTTTGGTAGTCGTAGTGGTTCCTAGCCCGGGCGGATAACCAACCCGGGGAGGTAGTGAGAGCTAACAGCGGTTGACCAGCCGTTAGTCTTTTGGATCAGAGCGGTTAGCCAGCCCTGATCGTTCTGGCCGATTCTTTGCGAGCGCGCCCTTTTATGTTCCTCGCGCCTCGCGAGAGTCAAGAGAAGCTGACCGGATTGGGAAAAAGCGAGTCTTTCTCTCTCTCTCTTTCTCTCTCTTAATATTTGAAAGTCTAATATCTAAAATGGTCGCCTACCGAATAAAGAAACGTCGTCTGCGAGAAGGTTTTTATATTTAATATTAAAAGAGTCTCGCTCTATGCGAGTCGCGTATAACAAAACATTAAAAATGAAGTTCTGAAAAATCAACAAAAATTATAAATATTCATTTTTCCATGCAATAACAATTATAGTTATTGCATATCACCATTTCTTTCAGAAAACGTCTACGATTATTCTTAATCCCTCATCAAAAATTACAAATAATCGCTAAATATTATTGCCACATATTTGGCAATTTTCTTGACGAAATTATTAAAAATAGTAATTTTTCATTTTCATGTACTCTCGAGAAAAAATTGTAACACGAAAAAGACTATAATTCTTATTACATGAAAAAAAGTATTCTTTTTTGTTGATTTTTCACAACCTGATTTTTAATTTTTCAACCTCATCTTCATAGTAGATTTTTTCCGTAGTATATGCGGAGTATCCCCAAATTTTGACGTTCTATATAAAGGAATATGTGGTTCCTTAATGGCGACTGAAATCAAAAAAAATTTTTATCGGACCACCCTCGTTGTCCTTATTTCCAAACATTTGAAATATTTGGCTCCCTCCACCTAGTTGCGTGAGGTTATATGAGAAGAAGATACCCTGCTATTTTTAGCTCAATCAGATGATATTTAGAGGTCTGGCAGGAGTCTCGAATTTTCCCATGTATTTTATATGGGGGAAATTGAGCAAAAGTTTTCAATTAAGATAACTTTCTCAAATTTCAATGAAATTTGACGCCCACCTAGAGAGTGGTATGTTTTCAAAAGACTGAAAAAAGTGGTCATGTATAAAATTCAAAGTTATACAAAAATTCATAATGGTGGCTATCACAATTTTCGCAAATTTGGAATATTTTTGCATCTTCCGATAAAATTACTTAAAACTTGATTGAAAACTAAAAAAATGGCTGCCAACGAAATTACTAAAAAGATTGTGTTTTACACTTTTTCGTTAAAATTTGTATGTTTACTGATAGAATCAAATCTATTAACAGAAACAAACTTGCGAAATGAAATGCACGCAATTTGAAAGAAATCACAAATCTGCTGTGAATCTATCCAGGAAGACAATGCCGTACAAACTCTTATGTATTTCATGGCACAACTTTATTTTTCTCTCATAGACTTGATTCTATCAAGAAATTTCATTTTTATTTTTCATAATTTTAATATTTATACATCATTATGTTGTTTCTGCTGATAAAATTAGCTTTTTTTAAATTACAAGTGCAATTTTTTCAAAATTATATCGGCCGCCATTTTGTAATTTTACAAAATTTTGTGTTGTACACATCACTATTTACTTTTTTATGAAAAAAGATCTGTTGCCCAAGTTCCAAGTGATTTTCTCGGGAAATGCAAAAATATCCCATTCTTGAAAAAATTGTGATTCCCGACATTTTGAATTTTCACATAATTTTGAATTTTCACAAAGGTTGAATTTTACACATGGCTACTTTCTTAGTCTATCTAAAGCTACCACTTGCTAGATGGGTGTTAGATTTGATTAAAATTTGAGAAACTTATATCAATTACAAGCAATTCCTCAATTCTTAGAGATTTCAAAGATTTCAAAAGATTGAAAAGGATTTCTAGAGATTTCAAAATTTCTCAGTTTCTATTCTTATATATAAACAAAGAAGCCTACATTCGAGCCTCAATTATGAAACTATGTAAGTTGAAAATTACACAAAATTTCCTTGATCAAAGAAAAATATATATTTGCTCATAGCCAAAAAAAAAGTTTCTTTCATGTAAATTAATATTTTGGTAATGTTTATTTGTTTGATGTAAAGAAATTTGTTTAGTGACAATCAACATTTTTCTTCAATGTAAACTAATATTAACTCCAAGTAAATTATCTCTTTCATTGCTGCTAGTAATTTCTTCAAGTCAAAAGAAAATTTCTAAAATTAAAGAAAACCTATTGAAGAAATATTTTCAACTAACCAATAAATATGAACAATGATTTTGAAGATTTCACAAAGTCTTGTACATCAGATTTGGGAAAATTTTATGGATATCTAAAAACGATTAATTTCTTTTGAGAAGCATAAGAAGCCTCAAGTAGTATAGGTCATTTAAAGCATGACCTGAGGTGTTAAGTAGAAGAAGTAGCTTCGAGTCAGACATTCAAAGATTTGATATGTAGTGTTTGTATTTGGGAAAACTTCATAGATATCTGAAAACGATTAATTTCTTTTGAGAACCATAAGGAGCATCAAGTAGTATAAGTCGTTTAAAGTCAGACCTGGTGTGTTAAGTAGAACAAGTAGTTTTAAGTCAGAAATTTAAAATCCAGTTAGTAAAACGATTACAAAATTTTTACAAATTTGTACGAAGTTTGGTATGTATTGTTAGTTTTTGTAAAAATTTCAATAAGATCTAAGAACGATTTATCTTTTTGAAACATAAGGTGCTTCAAGTAAAATAGCTCGTTCAAAGTCAGGCACGTGATTTTTAAGTAGAATATGTAGTTTTAAGTCAGCTATAGGGAATGCAAGTAGTAAAATTATCCTCGTATCTGTTATGTAGTATTCCGAGTAGTATAAGTCATCTTATTCCGGACATAATTTTTTCCAAGTAGTGTAAGTCAATTTAAGTCAGGCAATATGGAATTTGATATGTATTGTCAGTTTTCGTGGAAGATTCAAAAAGATGTAAGAACGATTTATGTCCTCTGAGATTCTTGAGATGAATCAAGTAGTGCAGGTCGTTTAAAGTCAGGCATAAGGTTTTAAGTAGAATGAGTAGTTTCAAAACAGCTATGTGTGATTTAAGTAGTAAAACTACTCTTGTATCAGCCGTGTCGCGTTTTAAGTGGCATAAGCCGTCTTATGTTGGCCTTAACTCTTTCCAAGTAGTAAAAGTCAGAAAATGAAACATCTTATATATATTGTACATACGCTCACTATAAAATTTGTATTATTATTATTGTATTCATTCCGGAAATTGAAGAACGATTCATTTCCTCCTAGAAACACTTTGAGCGTTGAAATGTGTTCACGTCTAGCACCAAATTAGATCCTCTCCACAACTAAATCGTGCAGTACAAGAGCATTCCCTGGTTCGTATAAACGGGTCATAAATTCTTCTTCAGGAAATCGACTGTCGAGTTTAATTCCACCAACAGACATCAAATGGATGTCTTAGTGTAAGTGAAAGCGGTTGTAATTCTTCTAGAATACCATGCAAAACAAAAAAACCGGTAACTACATTATGAAATTTGAGATATTGATATATTTACGGTCGCACCAACTTACTCTTTCATATCTTATATGATTTATAATAAAGTAATGGTAATTAAGGCTTTAATAAACAATTTTATTTCGCCCGCATCTGCAAAATTTCTAGTTATACAGAATAAAAGACCTGTAAATAGCAATGCAGAAAAACAAAATCTGTAACTACATAAGCTCGTGCAGTGCATCGGCTCTGAATGTAATTAATGATTTTCTCCTTTTGCATGGCAGTAGAGTGGAGCATCAATTTTTTGGGTTCATTGTTCGCGTTTCATAAATTCGGTTATGTGACGGGAATTCTTGTCATTAGCCTGATTGAACCAGATGCCGTTGAATATGCCCAACGGCTTTCTCCATCGTTCTTTCAAACTCTAATCGCAGGAAGTGGTGATGGCTTCATCTCTTATAGCAAAACCGACATCACCAACAAAGCTCCACTGTCAGTCTGCATGTGCTTGGTCGACGTTAGTGCTCTAATTTTTCTGTGGGCGGATTCTCTTTGTATTGAGATGATGTCCGTAGATAGACGAAACAATCTAAAATAAACTGGAACAAAAGCGGCTCACTTTAAGATTATTGCTTCGATATTATAACGACTTGAAAAGTACGAATTCTCGTTTTCAAAATTCATTACAGATAAGAGGTTTCTATTCAAATTTTTCAGTTGAATATTACAATTAATAGATTTTCTAGATTAGATAAGAAGCAATGTAAGCACCATAGAAATTTTTCATTCTTTTATCTAAGGGATTATTGGAAGGAACAACATCATTTTTATTCAAATTGTTTAAATTTAAAATTCATCAGGAAAGTTCAATTGAGCAATCTGGGAGATTGAATAAATGCAATATTTTGTTAAATCTTCGATTCGACTTATCCTACTATTTTCTTCCAAAAGTGAAAAGTCTAAAATAGGTAACTATTATATTATTGAGAAGTAATTAAAGATTTTGATTTTTTTTCAGACGAGTTCAGAATTTACGTCAGATTTGGCAAAAAGAGGTGTCTCAGTATCACAATATGCAGCCCAAACCTATGATGCAGTTTGGGCCATGGCTGTAGCTATGAGTAAATCCGAAGCTTTTCTTAACATGAAAAATGTCAGTTTCGCTCAATACACACACAAAAGACAAGACTTGGCTTACTATCTTCTTGGACAGATGAAGGAATTACATTTCAATGGAGTTTCGGTAATTATCTCGCCATTTCTCTCTCGTTCTTCCTTGTTCCTTTGGTGTTTTCGCTTTTTACATGCTTTTGTTACATGTTTTTACTCATAACCTTGCCCTGACCCTTACATATCACCAGAGAGCGGACGAACCCAGTATGAAGTTGCGCACCGAGCCTAGGCTCGGCTTCCTTGTTGCAGAGAACCGCCGCATGGGGGAAGTGGTGGGAGAGTGCGCGCCGGGCACATACGACGCCTCTTTACCTAACCACCATTTTTTCAAATGCTGGCGCGCTCTCCCATCACTTCCCCCCATGCGCCAGTATTTGAAAAAATGGTGGTTAGGTAGAGAGGCGTCGTATGTGCCCGGCGCGCGCTCTCCCACCACTTCCCCCCATACGGCGGTTCTCTGCAACAAGGGAGCCGAGCCTAGGCTCCCCTCTTTTCTCTGAATATTTTGCTACTTTATCTACCCTCATCCTTTCATATTTCTTATTATATCTTGCCTCCGTTATTTTACTTTCTATTCCTCGCTTCAAGACTTCTCTGTCTCTTTCTATCAGCTCCTGCTCTACCTTTATAACCCTTTCGTGTGCTCTTCTTACTAACTCTTTTGACCATCTATTCCTATTCCAGCACCTTTCTCTTTCTTCCATTCCTTTTCATCCTATTCCTAATTCTCCGTCCACTGAGCAAACTTTGACAATTTTTCTACCACCACTTTCCAAAACCTTTACTTCATATTTATATGCCCTATTTCCCGCTCTTATTTTCATTGTCTCTCTATCTATTTCATTTAATGCTATATACCAAGGCGTGCACCTATCTAATCCCAAAGTCCATTTAATATGTTTTTAGTGCACTCTATTCTTGCATTCCAATCTCCTCTTATTAACAGAATCTTTTCCTCTTCTTTTATATAACTCTCTACTTCTTTCCTTGTATTTTCCATTCCTTTCCCGTAATAAATTGGCATGAGTCTACACAAGTTTTCTTTCAGCTTTACTTTTCTTTCCTGTACTCCATCTCTCCCTCTTGTTATTTCCTTTTCTTCTAGCGTTTCTTTCACTCCTGTGATTATTCCCCCACTAGCTCTACCTTTTCCTTTTTCCTGCTTGGCACCTTGTAATTCTCAACTGACACCCTTCGGGAATATACTTTTCATTCCCTCCCAATCCTTTCCTGCTAACCTCATTTCCGTTAGACCTACCATTCCACAATTTTCTATATATTTTCAGGATTCGCTGAGAATCTACTTGATTTCCTCCTCTTTTTCTTGAACTGCCCTCCTATTGTTTTCCTGATTTTTATTTTTATTCCAACCACTTCCTTTTTTCTAACCTCGTTCTCTTCCTTTTCCCCTCTCCCTTCCTTTGAAAACGCATGCCTCCTTCCCTCCCTTTGCTCTCTTTCTATTTCTTTTTCCATCCCACTTACCTTCTTTACAATACCCTCTAGATTCTTTACTTATGCCGATTCCATCTTTTTCTCCATCAATTCTACCTCCACTATTTCTTATTATTGTTATATTATTATTCTTCTACAAGGAAATCAGCAAAATTTGATTTCTATTCAAAACTATATTTTGGATATTTTTAAATCAATTTCCTTGAATCAATGTAGTTCAAATCCCAGAGAGCATAGCGGGATAAGCATGTATATGCTGCCCCCGCTTGGATCTGGTTGAAATTCTCACAAAATGTTGCCATTGATTAGAGTTTAAATTGCCCAAATGATTATACTTGAAAAAGAATTTTTTATGAGAGTGATGGGGGTAAAAAGGAAAATCTGAAATAATTTTTTTCTCGAGAACGGCTAGACCGTTTTTGATGAAAGATATATATGTTATGGGTTTCAATGCAGAAATGATATTCGAAAATTATAAAACTTTGTTTTCAAAGAATACCGGCAAAAAAAAATTTTTCAACATTTTGTTGGATTTTTTTATGGGTTGTACTTGGTGTACCGCCACCATTTTTTACTGAAAGAGTCTCCAATTCATCTTGCATAACATACCCAATTTTTAGAACGATCGAAAGGTTAGAACATGGTTGAAAAAATCTGAAACCTCGAATGTACTCCGTGCCCCATGCGCCACACACTGCACAGTGGGTACGTGTAGCTAGCAGCCACCACCGTACAGTGGCCGCTACCTCTACAACTAGCTTATTTTCCATTTCGAGTTCAAAATTCCAAATGAGAAATAAGAAATTGGGTTAGACAGTTTTTCTGTCGATCTGAACGCCTGTAGTTAGCCTATAATAATTGTATGTAGTTTCCAGGGCCTACCACGCGGAGGTTGCAGAACGATTTCAGACCCCTTGTTACGAGGGGCTTGTTTATCGTGAGTCCCTCTACCTCTCACGAACCGTGGTGCTTGATTATCATGAGTCCCCTCGCCTCTCACGAACCGGGTTGCTTGGTTATCGTGAGTCCCCTCGTCTCTCACGAACCGGGGTGCTTTGTTGTGAGTCCCCTCGCCTCTCACAAACCGAGGTGCTTGATTATCGTGAGTCCCCTCGCCTCTCACAAACCGGGGCGCTTCATTATCGTAAGCCCCCTTGCCTCTCACGAACCGGGTTCTTGTGAGACCTCCTCAATCTTCATCACTGTCGTTCTTAATTACAGGCAAAGTACTATTCTGCTGAAGCATTTGGCTAAGAATTTCAGCTGGCTTCACAATTTTATATAGGTACCTTGCACGGGCCAGATAGTACACTATTGCTGCAATATGTGAGCAGCAGCCAACAATCCTACTTCCGTTGGCACATTCACATGCATACTCTAACAATACAGAAATACCGATACTATTTGGCTTATATTTCACAAAGCATCTATACACTTTTTGTGAAATTCGATGGGATTGAACTTGCAATTTTAATACATTAGATTGTTCTTCAACGTATTGCAAATTGATCTGACCATCTTCATCAATGATTCCAGCTAAGTATGACACTACCTGTGATAATTGATATGTTGCAGTGAACAGAATTTTCAAGTCTCTTTCTGTCCTAGCATGTCAGTCACATACCCGTCACTTGTGCAAATTACAAAAGACTTACAAAGTGGAACTTTCTTCTGACCTGAATAAGACTTCCTTTGAAACTCATTGTTCGAACATTTTTGATGGCGTCCAAATGTTCCATCACAGATTGAAAATAAATTTTCATGAGCCTCAAACAAAGTCTTAGCAATTTCGGTTGTGTGGTGTTTGATAC
Source organism: Melikaiella ostensackeni (assembly GCA_032362435.1). NCBI lineage: Eukaryota > Metazoa > Arthropoda > Insecta > Hymenoptera > Cynipidae > Melikaiella > Melikaiella ostensackeni. The sequence goes on from JAUMHM010000085.1 coordinate 34,135,037, forward strand.
GGTCATCTCTGATGGAAGCTGTTATTCCAAAACAATGAGGCAAAACATCTTCTTCAAATGATTCGATCACTGCTTTTGAAACAAGCTGTTCGTATTCAAGTTGGAAAATAGAAGCGAACATTTTATTCGAGTTACCTAAGCAAAGTTTGAAAAGGAACACAACGAGCGCTTAAATCATTACACGGGTCTCCCTGCTTCGCATTGAAGACAACATGTCTCTTAATTGTATAATATTTCCCCTTGTTAAGCCTGTAAAGATTAGAAGCTGTTTTTGGGAAAGACTGAGTCGATACGGTTCTCTGAATTGGAACTTCAATTCTTTTATCATTTGATTTATCTACTTGAGGCTTGAGTCGTATATTGCCTGCTGGATCATCAGAAGTTGATTTCAGATGATCGTTCTCGTTCTCAACATCGAGCTTATTTTTTTATTATTCAGAAAGTCGACAATATCCACACAAATCATCATGAACAACGATTGTTCGTTGAAGCGTATCACTGAAATTCCTTGCTTCATCTTCAGTTTCAATTTCTTCACTTTGACCAAGTACTGTATTCCAAAACCTATTATACCCAGCGCACTTGGGGTTCTTCAATAAATATGACATTTTCTACTGTACCAAGTCGAATCGAATTTAATAGAGATTGAACCAAGTAACCGAGTATTTTCAACCAATTTCGCATGTGCTAATTGCGCAAAAAGTAGAGAAATTGTGACTAATAGTTATATGTGCGACTTTTTGATTATACGCTGAATCATCAACATTTTATGCTTCAAAATATAAGAATACCGTAACATGCAACGTTAAGTTGCATTAACAGATCAAAGGATGAAAATCAGTGTTCGGGTAATCGAAAAAAATGTACATTCAAAACAGTTGAGGTAACAATGAATGACACTCGTAAGTCTGAGCTCAGAGAAATACAAAGTCAACAAAGAAATACAAGTCAGCAGAGAAATACGAACATCGAAGAACGCTATAAATTAATGAACAGAATAAATCTTCCGAAAACAAACTGATTTCATGATAAAGTCTTCCCTTATAATATGGGAACCTACTGACCCACACGCAGTATTAGACTGTCTTGTTCTGTATCTTCAACACAAAAACAAAAAATATGAGAAACGAACAGATGGATGAAAAACAAATGACGATTGCATAAAAAGTTGAAGTGACAAAAGTGCCCACAAGATATGGTATATTTTTTCCATTAAAATCGGTTCAGCCGTTCTCGATAAAAAAATTATTTTCGATTTTTCTTCTAACCCCCATAACTCCCATAAAAGTTTTTTCAAGTATAATCTTTTGCAAAATTTAAACACCAACCAATGGCAACATATTGTAAAAATCTCAACCAGATTCAAGCGGGAGCAGCGCATACATGCTTATCCTGCTGTGCCCTTTGATTTCTATTTGAAACTACATTTTGTATGTTTTTGAATCAATTTCCCTGAATCAATATCATTCAAATCCTAAATTTGAATACCTGTTTTGATGTCCCATTAATTTATGTTGAATTAATTAGGTTAATACCCAAAAGTGTTCTGTAAACGCGTGATGTGAAGGTTGATTTTATTTTTAAATTTAGAAGCTAGGACGTTTATCAGACTGTGAAAGGCCGAACTTACTTGAACAATAATATAAGATTAATGGAGGACTATTTCCAAACAGTAGACTCGACGCATTCATCTAGAAATTACGAGTTCCATCAAGGAACTTTGCAAAGTTTAAGTAGTCCTCTTCAGCATCAACTCAGGCAGAAATTAATGAATGAAAACGTCAATTGAGATTTTGCATGGTCACTGAGGCAGAAACTATGATCCTTTCAGGCCAAGGCTTATTTTAACACCTCCTCTATCCCTTTGTCTTTCCGCCTAGTAGAAAAACAAAAGATTTGAGATCTGGAAAAAGTTTTTTAATAATTTCATATTAATCCAAGGGTAGATTGTAAGGTTATTCTATGCCACGGGAAAAATTTATAGTTAGAACAGAAAAATACTAGAAAATCCAATCAATAAAACTAAAACATACAACTGGAAAAAGTCATTTTAGTTTTTGAAACAGCTGTTTACCGAACTAGGAAGGTCCGAAAAAATTTGTTTTTCTTGCTAGGGAGCAACGATCCCCCCACCCCCCCATTTTGTAAGGATCCCGAAAAAATAAATTACCTTTTTTTTAATTGGTCCGTACTAACCCCTGCCCCCGGGCCTTTGAAATTAACATGGGATTTTAAATGGGAAAAGCTCATTTTTCAAAGAAATGGGGAAAACAACTACTCGTTATCAAATTTTAATAAATTAAAGTTTAGTCACGTCTTACGAAGTGTTTAAGGAATAATTTTCACACAATAACTTTTGATTTTGAATTCCCCCTACTTCCAACCGTTTTGTGTATTGTGCCCGGAAAATGCCGCAAAAATCATTCATAGCAATTTTATGTAAAATTCATGCCAAAGACGATTTTTAAAAATTTTTCTTGGTATAAAGGACTTTCATTTGGTAATACACAACTTTTCAAGTACTTTTTAACTAATTTTCAATTGTTTAAACGATTATGAATTGTTCAAACAATTTTTCCCCCGAGAATCGTGTAAAGTTTTTTTTCGGGATGAATGGTTCACTTCATGAATGTTAAGAGATATATATTTTGTTGAATGTATTTTTTAATTGTTCGAACAATTTCTATTTGTATAATAATTTTTTTCAAAAAATCGTGAAGAGTTAGTATTTTCCTTAAGTAATGACACAATCAACGAATATTTAGAGTAATATTTTTCAGTTTGAGACAATTTGCAATGATTCAAACAATTTTTTCCCACTGACAATCGTGGAAAGCTAGTATTTTCGGGATTAATAATACAGTTAATGACACTATGTCCCTTATTATTCAGTATTTTCTTATTTTAGAACTTATACAAAAATTGTTTAAAATATTCATTTGTTTAAAAAATGAGTATATTAAATTCTATTGGTACAGCAAAAGTATAGTTCTTTTTCTTAAAATTACTCTCGTATATTGATGGAACCTGTGAAATAAATGTAATTTGTATGTTAGTTGTTCCTAAATTATATAAATGAAACAGAACAGAAAAAAAATTTTTTGAATTATAAAACTATTTCACGAACAGAAGTGAGAGATTCGAAAAAACTAGAATTTTTTCCACCATTCCTATAAAAAGCACAAATAAATTATTATTAATTATTTAAATAATTTTCAAACTATCTCTCACCAAGATATTAGTCTTAGCATTTATTAACTGCATCATTCATCCCAAAAATACGAAATTTTTACACTTCTCTGGAGGGACCAAATTGTTTAAACAATTGAAAATTGATTCAATAATTGCAAAATGGCATAAACGGAAAAATCTTACTCTCGATATTCGTTAATTGTGTCACCACATGAAGTGAAGACTAAGATTTCACGATTTTGTAAAAAAGAATAGATTATTTTGCGAATAGAAATTATTTAAACAATTGAGAAACATGCTAAATGGAAAATACAACTCTTAACATTCTTAAACTGTAACATTCATCCCGAAAAATGCTAACTTTTCACGGTTTACTGGGGAAAATGTTTGAAGAATTCATAATTGTTTAAATGAATGGAAATTAGTTGTGAAACACTTGAAAACTTATGTATTACGAATAATAATCATGATTGCCAAAAAAGTTTCGAGAAGGCCGTCTTTGGCATGAATTTCACATGAAACTGATATTTTTGATTTTTTAGGAAATTTTCCGGGCACAATTCAAGGGGATTGTGGCAGTCAAAATTTAAAGTTAAGGGGTGAAAACTATTCCTTGAACATTCCTTAAGAAGTGACTGAACTTCAATTTAATAAAAGTTCAAAACAAATTGTTTTTTCCCATTATTTAATGAACTTCTCACATTTAAAATACCATGTTAATTTCAAAGACCCGGGCGCCCGGGTAAATATTGGCCGATTTCAACAAAGAAAAAAAATAGAGAATTTCTGTCTTCGACAACCTCTCAACATGTTCGAATCAGGTCCCGGAAAAATTTAAAAACAAGTTCTGCTATTAATTTCACTTATTTTTATTTTAATAAGGCCTTTTTAATCTTTATAATTTAAGCGTAAACTATAGAATTAATTATAAATTTCAAACCTCCGTCAAAATTATTCCTATTCAATTAGCACTGTATTCAGACTTTCAACATTTTGATTTCAGCTATATAACTTTGCTTTAAGGATTGAAAAATGTCATTCGTTAATAATAATATTTAAAATAAATTATAATTCAAATTCCCATTTTAAAGATTTTGCCAATTTCGTTGGATTGCTTCCAACGATATTTGTTGCCACATCAAGGATAAATATCGTTGATTCGGCTATACGTTTTTTCCGTGCAATTTTAGATGAAAAATGAATAAATACAGACAATTTTGATTAATATTTAACTGATTTAGCAAATTTTGAAATAACATGTCAATTAGTTTTATTCAAATAGCATTGAAGTTCTAAGTTATTTTTAATTCCCGAAAAAGGAAATTCTCTCCAAGAAAAAAATAGCCAAATTAAGTGATAAAGATGTAGAAAGTTTATATTTTATTTGTGAAATAACCCGTTCAGATTGCTTTAAATAATGAGCTTTTCTCAGGGATCTTGAACACTCCGTATAGAAGCAGAATTTGTGATTCTAATAATAACTTAAGTTATCGATTAAGTTCTTGTTGTTGGTTTAGAAAATAGCTTTTAATTAATCCTGATTTCAGGGTCCAGTATCGTTTGATGGAGCAGACCGCGTTGGAATAACGGCTTTCTACCAAATGCAGGGTAAGCCTTGCAAGACTTGATAATAATTAACGATGATAAAACAATTGACAAAAATGAGCACCGAAACGTTGGTAGATATTCGTAAATGCTGTTTAATAATGATTTGAAAAAGGTAAAAATAAAAAAAGACGGAAGAAAGAAGAGAAGGGAAGGGATTTGGAGGTTTTGCTTCTTTTTCTTTCTTCTTTTTTTATTTTTGTGTGTATGTTTTTTTAATCGATTAGACACCTGAGGGTGTTTTGTGAAAATTTGATCGTTAGATTCTTGGTTTTTCAATTTCCAAGAACTTCTTAGTTAATTTCTTATATGTAGAAAAAAACTCAGCTTGGTTTGTGCAATTACTATACAAAAAACTGACAATATAAAAAGTTTAGTATAGGAGAATCCAGTACGAGGTGAATACCAGTACGAACTGAATTAAATTGCTTTTACTCATCTTTCACTGGTTCCTTCGATTCGTCAAACTCTTAGCTTTTTAAACTGTCTAGTGGATAATTCACTTAGTTTTCATCGAAAATAAATTTCAAGTGTTTTTACATGAAATGTCATTTGGTACAAGGTCAAATAATTGTTGACAGGTTAGGCTTGGGTATCAAAGTAATGTTTTTGCTTCTATGTTGCAAGCACAAACAAGCAGGTGCTACCATCTAAACAACTTTTAAAAAATAAGCAAGTTCATGCCTTTTACCAATATAACCAAATAAAATCATTCGTAGTTTTTTTTTGTCTATGATAGTTTGTAGTAATAACTGTCATGATAGCAAGTTGAATACGAGACAGTTTGGAGTCCGTATAATTTTTGTAACAAATTAAAAAATAATCATTGTCAAATAATAATTGTGTAAATGGAAATATGAATTTAAATTAACAGTTTTTAATTTTGTGGGTTAATTTAGAACCAATCTATTCAGATTATTCCATTTTTCAAACGAGAATTAGGTAACCATCCAAACCAATAACACATTTATAAAAAATTGCTAATTCTATGAAATTTATAAACTATATTTGAGTAAAATAGATATCTTTTGGTAAATTGAGTGAACCATTAACACCTCAGTTAAAAGAAATTTTAAGTATTCATAGGCAACCCTGCAGATTGGAACAAATCCTTGCTTCATGTCTCTCTTTTGAAATATCTTAAAAATTAAAATGAAATCTACTTTTTTATGAAAATTTTTTGTTTCCTGAAAAAAGAACACGCAAAAAGTTCCCAAATCAATATTAGACTTCGAGACTACCCGTTTTTCCGGCTCATTAGGAACAAATCTACATTAAATTTAAAAGAAACAAAAAAAAGAGGGAGAAAAAGAAAGAGTCAACCAAAACCAACCTCACATTTTTTCTTTTTTCCGCCTTTTTTATACTACTGGGGACCAACATGTTTTGAAACCAATTTAGACATCTTCATCAGGAGTAATTTATAGAATAACTACAGTTACAAATAATGAAACATATATTAATTAAATTCAAATACTACCGGTAAGTATAAATAAAACGTATTTTATTATCAAATGTTGTTTGGTCGATCTTTCCATTTTCTTATTAAAATCAAAAATCTTTGAGATCAATGTGAAATTCACTTTCTTATGATGATTTTCATTATTCTTAAATAAAAAACATTATAAAGTTATGTGTAACTGTGCTTGACAGATTTTTTAACCACATTTAATGTATAGTATGTACATTTGTCTCTAATGAGCCCGAAAAGCGGATAGTCTCGAAGTCTAATTTTGATTTGTGAACTTTTTGTGTGTTTCTTTTTCAGGATACAAAAAATTTTCAGAAAGAAGTAAATTTCATTTCGATCTTTAAGAAATTTTAAAATAGAGACATTCAGCAAGGATTTGTGCCAATCGGCAGGGTTGCCTATGAATACTTAAGATTTTTTCTAATGCAAGTGTTAATGGTTCACTCAAGTTACCAAAAGATATCTATTTTACTTGAATATAGTTTACAAATTTGACAAAGTTAGCAACTTTTTATAAATGCGTTGTTGGTTTAGATTGTTACCTATTCCTTCTTTAAAAAATGGAATAATCTGAATAGATTGGTCCTTAACCAACCCGAAAAATTTGATCTCGGCACTATGATCTATTTCCTTCATTTCCCATGTTCTGTGTACATAAATCTTGTAATAATTTTTTCAGGTTCTTTCAATTGTACATCTAATTTAAATGTTAAGCTGGTACTTATCATAAAATAAGGTCGCCATAAGGTTTACATAAAATATTCAATTTTACAACTAATTGAAATGTTAACCTGGTACTTATCAAAAAATAAGGTTGTCACAGGTTTTACGAGTACATACATTCAGGTAAAAGATATTATACCCTCGTTGCCTACGAGGAAGATGCCATACTCACAATATATGCATATTCTGTACTATCGAGTACTTTATTTACATTTTCTCTAATCTTATGATTTTTTACAGATATTTTTTAGTTCAAATATATTTAATATACTTTCAGTCTACTATATTTTTGAATTTTTCTAAGTATACTGTTAATATAATTAAATTGTCATCCTGGTACTTATTATAAATATAATAAGGTTGCCAGAAGGATGTACATAATTTGAGTTATAATATTTGTTTTTCAATTAAAATTAAATTTCATATTTTAATGTTAAAGTATTTTACTATCTTATTATTGTCTGTTTGGAATAAATTCTCAATCTTGATATTTGGGGCTAAGACTTTCTGTATACGAGTTCTGTAGACGAGTCAGTCGTAGAAATATTATCGTTCAGTGCAGTTCGTGTTTCCTCTGAATTTCTTCCTAGTGAAGAATTTTTTAATCATAATTTAATAAAAAAAATTTATGTGAAAAGAGTAAATTTATGCTTACATCTTCAAAAAGGAAAAAAAATTAACAAAACTTACAAACATTTTTGAAAAATAATTGAAATTTTTGTTCAATTAGTGTTGTGGTGAAGTGTTTGCTGAACTTTGGATTACAAAATTTTGGATATTATATGCAGGAAGTTAGATTTAAAAATTATTTTATCTTTTTTTATTTTCATGTTTTTGTTGATATAATTTTGAGCGTGATTGATAAAGAATTTGTCGAAATGTGATTTTATGAAAGATATTACCGAAAGTCCGGTATAAGGCGTATCATATGAATTTATTCAGTTAGTAAAAACTTAGATTGGATGCATTAAAAAAGGAATTATTGATAGAATGCAAGTTTCGTGGTTTTTCCGAAAAAAGATATTTCGTATTAACAAGGAACTATGTTTTCACTTCAACAAAAAAAGATAACAAAGTAACTTTATGATAATATCAATAAATTTAATAAATATATTTGAATTTATTCAAAAAGAAAAGCTCCATGCACATTTGTACAATTAATATATGTTTCATTATCCATAACTGTAGTTATCTTATAAATTACCCCTGATGAGGAAGTCTAAATTGGCTTAGAAACATGTTGGTCCCCAGTAGTATAAAAAAGACGGAGAAAAGAAAGAGTGTGAAGATGGTTTTGGTTGACTTTCTTTTTTCTACCTCTTTTTTCTTTCTGTTATGTACATTTATTGTACATCTGTCTCTAATGAGCCGGAAAGCAGGTAGTCTCAAAGTCTATTTTTGAATTGTGAACTTTTTGGGGTGTTCTTTTTAGTACACAAAAAATTTTCATAAGAGAATAGATTTTATTTCGATCTTTAAGAATTATGTGTTTAAATATCAGCACTGTGCCTCTGTAAATTATTACTGGACCACGCGTGGTGTCAATAGTGAGCCACATAAATCGATAAAGAAGAATATTTTTTGTACTTAGCACCATCTATTAATACTAACTTACCGTTCAGCTTCGTCGGTAATATACGGAGTATATTTTTTCCTATGGCTTACTAATGACGAGAAAAATTAAATATGGCATCTCTAATATAATACTGAACCACAGTGGCTCAACATTAAAGAATCTATAAAAATCGGATTCAATATATTAGCCAATAAAACTGGCATATTCGAGTGTTTTCTCCAGTATTGGGTGACACAATATAAAATTTACGTCCTCACGTTCTGAAAATATGTAACTTCAGATAACGATGTGCATTCAGTCGATAATAGTGGTTATTTTTCTTTGGAAAAATGTCTTTCTGATTGAAATGTCATGGCTGCTGAAGTCAAACGCATTTTTAACGTAAATAATAGCAGTGGCTTATCCACGAAAAATAGCGCCCGTGGCAAATATTGAAACTGCGCACCTGTGCAGCACACCTACCAATCATTTTCCTCTTTTTAATTCTTTTTTTTCCGTTTCACTAAACCAATTTGGCTCCCCCGCTCAAGCGCGTCCAGGGCAAGTGCCGTGCCTGGCATACTCTAGATACGTCTCTGAATAATATATTATACGGAGCAATTACTCGCCTTTGTCTGGTGATACCAGGTGACATGCGTAACCTTACACATAAAAGAAATTCAGGCAACAGGCCTTTTGTAATTACAAATTTCCAAAAATCGGAGTTTTATGATTCATTCGGACAAATGATTTTTTGAAGGAAGAGAAAAAACCTGCCTCAGCCCGGAATTGAACCGGGAATGCCACTATACATGAGTGGATTGTTAATCAATTACGCCACGGAGGCTTTAGCAGATCTTTTCTCATTCTTCATAGCAACTTTCACAGAGGAATACTCTCCGCATTTCTCCACTGTGACAACATTATTTATATACGATTCTTATATACGTGAGTTTAGACTCAATAGTTTTTGGAAGATATTATTTCCATATTTAGGTCCGACAGTTTTTAATTACAAATTTAGAAAAATCGAAATTTCACGATTCATTCGGACAAATGATTTTTTGAAGAAAGAGATTTGAGAGATTTAAATAATTACGTGTTTATTATTCTCATGTGAAAATAAGAGCATGTTGCTCACGATTAAAGTGTGGTCCGCTATTGATATCGTTACTCTAGGGGTACTTAATTAAAGTGAAATACAATAGTAAATAAATAAATAGATTATAGGCTTATAAAAACTGAGTAATATTTTAAACGTTTTGTTATTTGAATTACGTTTCCTTAAAATATAAAGATACCAACCAGGACTGAAATCATAAATTCATTCTGAAGTTCTTAAAATGGAATCATATTTATTGTATGCAATAAAAAAGTTTTATATAGTTTTTTAGAAAGTAAAACAATTTTATGCTCTCGAAATGTTGCTTTTCGTCAACAGTTTTCTTTTTCGTGAAAAAAAATGTAAATTTAAATGCAGTTTTTGTTATTACGTAATAATCATAGTCTTACGGTTAATTACAAAGTAAGGCTTTGAAATATGGAGCATAATTTTTTCAAATTAGAGATAAAAAATGTATCAGTGAAATAAATCATAGTAGGAGAGACTCGGCTATCGTGGCGATGCGGGGCACGGTGGTTATTACAAATAACGCCCGTGTTTGTTGATTTTTATATTAATTTTTAAATAATTAATTCTGGATAATTTTTTGAAATCAAATTATGAAAAAATTTGCATTTTGTACGTCACGCAGTTTTTCCATTTAGGTTTTACGAAGGTCTTTGAACGGTTTCTTGTTCCGTGTGTCGCAACTTGCAATTCTTGTGCTAAGGCGGATTGAAAGTCCGTAAATCAATCGAATCATTTGAGTCGAGCAATAAAAAGTTGTGGTTTGGCATTCGAATGAAGTACGAACATTTTTTTTTAATAACAAAATTACTACATGTTTTTTCGATTTAAACTGAAGAACTTCGACATGCATAATTTTTATTCAACAAATTTCTTCAAATTTTTTATTTTTATTGTTGTTTACAACTGAAGACTGTACCGGAAAATAATCCTTCCTAAATTTTCTAGGCCATAGGTAAAATTTTATGAATTCTCACATTCAAGAGCCGAACAGAAGATATTAACCGATTTCAAAACTTTTACTTTTTTTTTCTTTCGGGTGCCAAGTCACATTTTGTTTTTGCTTGACTAAACTGATTCGATTAATTTTCGCATTTTCATTCCGATAACGTATTCTCAGTATCTTTTCGTTTCAAACATTGATAATTTTTTTGGAGTTAAAAAGTGCATCTTATGCGTTAAAAAAACTTCATTTTTACAGTGCATAATTCGATTTTTCATCGCATAATTTGGCATAAAAATCAAAATATAATATGTTGCAGTATTGTTTTTTCGTATACAGTAGTTGAAAACTGATAATAAGACAAATAAGGAAATTTATATGAAATATATGGGTGGTTCTCCAGAATAGGGCACTTTTAAGAGTAAATGTATTTTTTAATATTTTAAATATTCTTTTTTTTCATTAGTGCAGTTCATTAACGCAAAAAGAATAGCCATAAAAAGATTCGAGCTGAAATAATATTTAGGTGTTTATTTTCAAGAATATAAAAAATTTTCATCATCTAATACTTCTGTATGCACTAAGAGGTCTAAAGCGTTACTTCGGCTTAACATGTTGAGAAAGGCCCCCTGATTTTGATTGTCCGGGCACTAAGATTGATATATTTGCAGGTAGATATCTCAGCACCTATTGGACCGAGAAATTTCGAAACAAATACAAGACACGTACTTTACACAGGAAAAAATAAATTTTCCGATCGGACAAAAACTTTTGTTTTCATTTTTTTCGAAATTTCTCGGTCCAAAAGGTGCGGAGATATCTACCTGCAATTATGACAGTATTTAAATGCAAATTTTTATTGTTCTTGACGCAATAACTTGAGAAAGGTTAATTGTATAAAAAAGTTTTAAACAGAAAAAGTCTTGCCTTGGTTCAAACCTTCTGAAAAACATTTTACAGAATCATTTATTTTTCATAAATAATGAATTTGTTTCAAAAAACTTGTTTAAATAATTAACGACCAACTTTTCGAAAAAGTTCCCTAGATATTCATAATCAGAGGGCTTTTCTCGACATTTGAAGCCAAAGTTACCCTCTAGAGTCTCGGCCAACAGGTCACTGGGGAGTGAATTCAAGTGTGAAACCAAAAATGATGAAACAACTTATTTCTACTTCCTTAACAAATGAGTGAATAAAATGTTTCATTTTTTAATATTATGAATATTTTGAATTCATCCGAAGATGAATTATATTCTTTGTAATGTTGATTTAGAACCGTAAGCAGGCCGTGCCCAAAATCTATGTTCCCCGCACCTGGTTTGCATTGATATATTTGGCATCCGGAGTTTACGAACCATGGAAAAACGCAAACTATAGCACAAAAACTGAATGCATGGAACTGTCATTTAGAGAGTATATTCATATCTACTTCCTTTAAACAGCTATCATGTTGATATTGACTTATTTGCTAAAAAGTGAACGATTAACAACGGACAGAATTTACACATTATAAAAATATGCAACACTTTATCTTGAATTATATTGGTTTAAATGAAAACCTTGTCATTTTTACTTTGGTATCATACGTAGATGTAACATGCAGATTCAGTTATTCGGAATTTAATGTTTTAATAATTAAAAAACTGAACAGAATTGTCGGAAAGCTTTTGAAAGGTAGTTATCAAAATATTTATTGTATTCATGTTATTTATGGTAAACTTTCCTGAAGATGGTTGCTTGTATGTGGGGTTATTTGTCTGTTATTTGCCCAAGCGACAAGTGCGCTTTTTAGCCAGTTTTGAGGAAAATGGTATTGAACTTACAAAGCAATTCATGTGGAGTGAAAGAAAAAAAAACTGAAAAGCGCATCTTATTCGCTTGGACAAACAAGTCTCCTAGTAATAACCTTTCATTCAAAAAAATATGAAGCGAAACAAAAAAAACATGTCTGGCCCTCTCCTTGTTAATTGATAAATGTTTACAGTACATTATATTGTATTTCGCTTATGGTACAAGTGAATGTGACAAAGAATAAATCTATCAAATTTTAGAACGATTAAAAATATTTCCTCAAAGTTATTACACGTGGAAGTGAAAGTGACCTCTTTGTGGAGAATTACCCATGTATAAAAAAAAATTACTCTCGACTCCTGTAGCCAACGAAACCCTTCCTTGAGGGTGCTTTCCGACCTCTTTGGCTTGATTTTAAATTATTCGATTGTAAAAACTAAGACTTAAAATGTTCAATTTGGTACACTTTCAAATTTCAAATCATTCAGTTTTCAGTTAAAAATTTTACAATTTTTAATGATCTACAATTTAAAGTATTCAATTCGGAACGTTACAAATTTAAAAATTTTCAGTTTTAGATATGTTGAAAGCTTCAGATTTAGAAATTGGAATGCCATCTAATTCTTACTCATTTAAAACTTAAAAATGGTCCTGGTTGCGTACATATTTCTGATAAAATTAGTAGTTTCTGAGAAAAATGAGAGTTTAGTTTTTAAGTGATCACACTTCTTCTCATTTTTATCATTTTTCACATTCTTATCATTTATTATACAAGGTATTACATTCATGTGAATAGATTTCAACACAGTATAGAAAATTTTGCGTTTTGGACATTCTTTAGTCGAGTGCGAAGCGCGAGACACGTGATGAGAATGTATTTGTTAAACCCGAAAGAGCTTCAGCAAAAAGGAATTCACACTTATCAAATTACAGTTTGTCAATAGTTTGACCTTCAGTTTGAAAAGGTCTGGACATAAATATGGGGGAAGTACAAAGACCGAGCGCGATGACCCTGAGTCAGAAAAAACTATTTTTACGAAGGTGTCTGTCTGTCATCGTTGTCGTCTTTGTTGTCTGTGAACACGATAACTCGAAGGTATTATCCGTTTGGATTGCGCTTTGGCACACTTGTGCGGGTCCGCAAAATTTTGTCAAAATTTTGGGGCAAGGTAACTGATTTCAATGAAATTTCGTAAATTTATTTCATATGTCAAGGCTAATGTAAACTCTAAACATCAGGACAAAATATTTATTAGTTTATGAGATTCTGCAATTTGCTAAAAAATTTCAAATGACGATATCTCAAGAACGGTTAGTCATAGATAGGTTTTCTTCTTTTAGAAGAATTCAGTGAAACGTAACGAATGGAATGAGTTATTAGCATCATTGCGTTATTCTTTAAATTAATAAAGTTATTTAAATAATTCAATATAACTTTCGAGCGGCCAGTCGAAATTGATTGTTTCAAAGACTCAAATACTCTAGAGCGTGTTCACTTTAAAATCCCTAAAAAAATTTTAGGGCAACTCATAAAATCTACCAATAATTAAAAAAATATCGAGCGTAGCAAAAAAATTTGATCAAGTCTGTTAACGGTTATCGCTGGGCGTACCAATGACTAGTGCCTGCGATTACCCGTTCTCGAGATATCAACGAATTTCAAAACGGAGCAACTTTTAAATAAAAAATTATTTTGACTTGATACTTTGGAAATGTATTAGTGCAGTGATCTGCAAAATAATTCGACTCGACTCAGAACGGACATCTCGGAGTGAGTCATGAGCCGAATTTTCGACAAGGACTTAAAGCGCTTCCCTGGGCTTGATGCAATTAAATATTAAATTTATTAAATTTGTTTTTTAAAAGCTGTTAAACTGACTGAACGCATATATATATCAAAATTAAATTTACTTATCAATGTTGAATAGGAACTAATTATTGAAGAAAAATTATTTTGACCATAGAGAAACCAATTTTTATGAAGTTTCAATTTTTTATTTTATTATAAAAGCCACATATTTTTAAATACAGTCACTGATTGCTAGAAGGCTAGAAGCGATTCAACAACTCAATCTCGTTGTAATATTAAAAATATTATTTACTTATTTTTCAATTTTCTCGGATATAAAGTCTTTAAACCACATTTTTCCTTCACCAATCTCAAGAACGGATAATATATTATTGAAAAATTTTGTTATTATAGATCATGCGACAACCCTATTCAATAAATAAAAATTTCATGCAGTCTTATGGCTCAGTTTGTTCTGTGAAACATTCTCTACAATTGTATACTCGATGGATTTCGATTGAAATAATTTGTTTAGAATTTGTTAAATTAGCAAATTATTTTTAACAGAATACAGCGAGTAGAATTGTACAGAATGTTTCAAAGATTTTCTAAAAAAAATATCGCTGCCTTTTTCAAAATGCACTGAAATTGATTTCGCTTATATTTATTCTGCTTTTATAAACCGGTTTTTAGTTTGAGGTTATGTCAGCGTATTGATCCCAAAAACAGATTCATTCACAGCTTGCGTCGATGTCAAAAATTCGACTTATGACTTCCGCGCTGATTCGAATCGGATTTTTTTGATTCGATCACAGCTTGAGTCGGTGACGAAAATTCGACTCATGACTCACGCGCTGAGTAGAGTCGCATTTTGTTCAACTCAATTCTCAGTTGAGTCGAATTGGATTATAGTCGACTCAATTTGACTCATGCACATCACCGTATTAGTTTCGACATGTAATGCAAATTTATAAAGTTTCATTTAAATCGGTTTGCTGGCCCAAAAATGTTCAAAAAATTTATTGGACCCGCACACTGTTTTAAAGCCTAAAAAGAAAGGACGAGTTCTTCAGCCAGCCATTTTTGACCAAGGGTTCTGGTTGTGATGTACCTTTGATAGTTGTTGCATTATTGTTAAAAAATTACGAAGTATTATAAACAGTGTAATTGTTTAAGGAATATTTTTCCTCATAATTAAAGAAGAAGGTTAAGTTGTTTCTGAAACGAATTCAATAATACCTTTGGTTTTTTGATAGGACTATTGGTTTAAAAAAAAAAATAAGTTTCACAAATTTCAAATTTGTATGTCCATCCTTTTGTACTATGTATTCATCGAGTATGAGAGAAGAGCAATGTTTAAATGAATGTTTTGACACTATTTAAGAATTATTTTCATTATTTTCAATCAACCCTGTATTGTTCATGCATTATTGTTGAAAAAATGGAAATTATATAAACATTGTAAATGTTTGAGAATTTTTTTTCTTGCGTAATTAAAAAAAATCTGTTGGAGATATTGCTGAGACGAATCCAACGAAACCTTTAGTTTTTCGATAGGATTGTTAGTTAGTATAAATTTGATTTCTCAAATCGGAAATCCATATACACATTCCTTCAGAAGCATGGTGTCGGCGTGGAGGGGATACAAACAATAGTGAATGTATTAATTGTTGCAATAACTGTCCATAAGAATTAATCGAAATTAAATTAACAATGTTCTTTTGTACCATCATGTGCATGATTCCTGAAAATCGAGTTTCAAAAGCTCTTATAATGTAGGATTAAGATTTGCAGCTAGTTGAACACAAACAATTGCAATGTTTGTATCACAGAAAGAATACAAATTTTGGGGATCTATTGGAAAAAGAAGAAAGTTGAGAAATGTTTCTGAAGGACTGAAAATGCGCGTAATGCAGTTTTGTAGCAGGATATGCAATTTTAAAATTGAAAATCAAACTTGTAAATATAGCCCGCTGGGACTACGTAAGGAACGGCGTTCAGCGCCTATAGCCTTTTCATTGTCGACGGTTATTCTTATGTAAATCAAAAAACATGTAAAAACATTAAAATTAAATAATTTAAACAAATTTTCGTTGATTTAAACGACGCTTTATTTATTTAAATAATTTGTTTGGCTACGTCTACCAAATTATTCATTGTAAAAAAAATTTGTTTATTTATTGTATGTATCCAAACATTGGTTAACTGTATTAGTAGTGTATTTACTCGTTTGATTTAACCAAACTTTAATTTATTCAAACAAACTTTATGATTTTAATTAAGTGTATAAACAATTAAATTAATTCATGCAGGCTCAATCTACAGCGTCACGTATAATTTCCAAGCAACGTTATACAATCATTTGCTAGCCTTTTCATCGTCGACGGTCATTATTATGTAAATCAAAAAATTTTTGAAAAAAAAAATTGTTAATCAAACAAATTTTTTTCGATTTAAAGGACGCGGCAGACCCACTGCACATTTTTCCACAATAATAGAACTTGGTTTAATATTAAAAAATCGAATTTGTCTAATGTTTTCATCATTTCAGTTTTTGAAACCGGGCTTATCCCATAACAATGGAAGGGCCATTCGTTCCGCGTAAACGAAAGTATCCTTCTATACTTCCAACTCAACGGGGTGTCTACCTCGCCTCGTCTGCCGGAAGGACCACACAACGGAACCCAGAGACGGCTAACACTGAGTGTCACTGCTATTGTACTTTTGTTTTCGATTATTAAACAAAATAAGAACACTTTTTCAAGAAAAAAGCTCTGGTAGGAAAAAAAGAATAATATTTGGATTACGCATGCAAAAGATTAGACCAAAATATTCAACCGTTCGGCCGGAAAAACTTGACACCACAAACCCATTCTGGTAAAGGGCCTTAAGGAGGTACGATGATTATGCAATCTCAATACGATCTTTTTCAATTTGAAATATTGTATTAATGAATAGTTTTTACGTGATTGTGTAAAATTTAAATTAATATACCGGTGCTAGTTTTTAATATATTTAGCTTTAAAGTTACTGATTTTTACATGGGGTCTTATGAAGAGCAGTTGCTGCGCTGTATGTAATGAATTTTCACGACTAGGATTTCAATACGATTTTCCCAAAAAACTTGTAATAAGATAGTTCAAATATTACTGAATTCAGATATATAAACAAATATGGGTCTTTCAAGGCTGTTTATGTTGTTTTTTTTAAATTACCGAGACATATCTCAAACTTTCTCGTACTGATCGTCCAACGAAAAAGTCAACGGCGTGTGCCGGCGCGGTAGCTGGCAATATCGCGCTAACTTGAGTCTCTGAAGCTGAGTAGTAGAAGTAGAGAAGTAGAAGGGAAAAGGGAAAAGGAGGACGCGCCATGTCCATAGAGGGACAGAAGAAGACGCACTGTGAAAAGAGGCCTGACCAATTATTTCACGTAAAATTTTCCAAATTGTATTAGATACCTATGATTATAACAAAAAAAATATAATTCCACTTTGTAAAGCTTATCCGATGTCTAAAATTATATTTAAAAAAACAATAAGTAGTACATATACCTGAGACTCGTTTTATGCGATGTGCCATTTACTTTTTATATGCATTGTTTTATACAAAAGTATTCATTTATTTATTTATTCAGAAGTCAACGGCCCAATGCGCTTTAATGCACGCAAAAAAAAATATTACGGTATTATAATGTGAAGAATAATAATCACAATTTGGTTATTATATGGTCAACGAAATATTTGGTTGATCCAATCAAACGTTTTGGTTGATTTTAGCAAATATAGTTTGCTAAAATATAATTTTCTAAAATTTTGGTTGATCCAACCAAAAGTTTTTGTTGATTTTAGCAAATATAAATAGTTTGGTGGACTCAAGAAAAAATTTGGTTAAACCAACAAAATACTTGGTCCAATCGACAAAAAAGTTGTACACTATTGACCAAATTCTTGCTTGAAATCAACCAAACGATTTCGTTGAATGCACAACATTTTTCTTTGAGTACATTAATGCTATCAGTGCTATACAGTTCAATCTGTACAGTTCTCTTAGTTGGATAATGTAACAAATTAACAAGATTTCTGTATTTAGCGCTTGTTTTCTTTTTAACAGCTCTGTACATTTATATTATTTTATTTTGTATTTTATTATTGCAGAATTAATTGAATTTATGTAGAATGTAATATGGTAATAGTAGCATAGTTCAGCTTACATCATTTTTGTTAAATACTTTGCTTGTATTTCACCCCAGTGAAAAAACGCATAAAGATAATCAATACCTTATGATACATATTCAAATGATTTTATCTTGTAAAAAAAAAACATATTGAGATCATAATCGATATACAATCATTTGTATGCAGATTATACGCTCATGTTTTTAAGGGGCTAAAATTGCTTTTCTAATGAAGTTAATCCTTTTGAAAATCTCAGCTAATACCGTAAAAGAGGCAGGTACAAACACCGCTTTTTTCGGCTTTCTCACTTCCCGCGCTCTGTTCCTTAGTCCTAGACCTAGGGAAAATATGGCGGTCGCGACGTTGCCAGCTATTTATTTACGACATCAGGCGCTAGTCAAACGCCTTACTTTTATTAATATTTTCCTACTTAAAAAATGTTTTAAAGTTAATAATTGTTGCCTCATAAAGACTTGAATTGAACGTAAATATTAATGGCAATTTTGTTGAATTTCTGTGATTAACAACATTTCAGACCCTCAGTTTACTAGAAATGCCTTCACCGTTTCTCTTTAAGGCTAGACCATGAGTGGGTTAGATCATGGAACTGGCCGCACGACTGGACCTTGTCCCGTGGTTCGCTGGCCACGCCGCACGGGGCGTAAGTTCTCACTCTCATTTGTTTATATTCACACCTGTTAATGAGCGAAAGAGACAGACAAGATCAGTTCCGCCGGCCCTGGCTTAAGTAGAGCGCCGAGCGCGCTAGTATTTAAAAACTGCTGAAAAGACTTAATTACTAAGGAACTACTCAATTACTGTCGAAGCTTCAAAAATTAATGGGCCGGTAATGATAATAATGATTGGGAGCTGTCACTATACGAGATAAGAAAAAAATGTTGAGAAGCAAAATTGTTCATCTCAAAAATGTCTACAATTTTTCTTTTGATCATTTTTTAAATAAAACAAATAGATTTGTTGTAATCGTGGTGAATAATATAATAGAAAAAAAATTAATTTTTGGAAAAGCGACAGATGATACACTACCGACAGAAAGTTTGAGTACATTTCCTTTCACCGTTTGCAAATTCATACTCCACTTCAAAGGCGAATTTCCGCGCAGAAACTGAATCTACAAATTTGTAAGCAGAAAAATTTGAAAGATTAGAAAATTTCGCGTCGAGTCCGCCTAGGTTGAAATTATTTTAATAAACGAGTCAAAAAATATTTAACTTCAAACTCAAAAGTTTTTTTAGTAAAATTAACATTTTGAGATCTTGAATTCAACTCTTTGTTAAATCTGGAAAAGTGTTCCTAAAAATGTGGAAAAATCATAAAATCAAGAGTAAATCCCACTCTATAAATCTAAATTAAGAGCACGATTAAATATAATGTAATTGCAGAGAATTCATAAAAAAAATTATTTACTCGTGCAATAGAAATTTTGTGAAGTTAGAATCCGAGATTCTTCGTTAACCTTCATTTTGTATAAGGTGCAACGACAGAATCCATTAGATATACAATGGGTTAAAATGGAATCGTACGCTGCACCTTATATAAAAAATGAAGGTTAACGATCAATCTCAGACTTTTAGCTTGCCAAAATTTCTACTGTACGAGTAAATATTTTTTTGAATACTCAGCAATTACTTACTATTTAATCCTGCTCTTGATTTACATTCATGAAGTAGGATTTACTCTTGATTTTATGATTTTTCCAATTTTTTAGGATCAATTTTCTAGGTTTGACAAAGACTCGAACTCAAGATTTCAAAATGTTAATTTTGCTAAAAAAAAATTTTGACTTTGAAGCTAAATATTCCTTGATTCGATTATTAAAAAAAATTTCAATCTAAGCGGATTCGACGCGAAATTTATAGTCTTTCAAATGATTCTGCTTACAAAGTCGCAGATTCAGTTTCTGCACAGATATTCCCCTTTGAAGTGAAGCATGAATTTTCAAACGGTCAAAGGAAATGTACCCAATTTTTCTGTCGGTAGCGTACAACCAAATGTTCAATGACAAACCTATTTACCAAAAAAATGTCTATACATTTTTTATTTACCATTTTTTTGGAGGACCGGTAGTTTTCATTTTAATCGCGAAAAAATGATATTAAAAAAAAAAAACCTCAAATTTATTGGAAAACGATATAATACACAATAAAATGTTCAGCGACAAAATTTTTCATCTGAAACCAGTCCCCTTAATTAATTAGACTTTACTTTTATCGTAAATTGATTTAAAACCAATCTATTAAGATGATTCCACTTTTCAAAATAGAAAAACGTGATGATCCAATCACACATTTCTAAAAGTTGCTAATTTTATAAACATTCTTCGAATAATATACAAGCAAAAATGTGTTTTTTTTTCATAAATTGAGTTAAACATTTATGCCCCATTTGAAAGAAATCTTAATGGTATTCATAGGCAACCTTGCAGATTGGAACAAATCTTGAGATTAGTGTCTTTATTTTAAAAATTTTAGTAAGATCAAAATGAAATCTACTTTCTTATGAACACTTTCTTGCAGCGAAAACAAACCACAAAAAAGCTCACAAATCAAAAATAGACTTCCAACTACCGCCTTTCCGGCCCATTGGAGACAAATTTATAACAAATCGAATTTAAAATTTTAAAAAACATAATAAATACACTAATCTAGTTTTTTAGGAGATGAACATAATTAATAGCTTTAACAGAAGAAAATTCACAGTCACCGAATTACAGTTATTAATGGTTTATCTAATGAGCTCACAATAAGAATGTGCCCGCGCTGCGGTCAGATTTTTTGAATTTTAATTGTAAACAAAAAGCAGTCTCCGATATTTTTTGGTAAAGCAAAAGAAAATTGATTTATATTAATATTCAAATTATACATGAAATGTAATTTTCCCTGGAAGTCAATAAGTGCTAAAAGCTAGTGTACATACGGAAGACTTACAATTTACTCGTATTTATGTTGGAGCGACGGAACTCAGTCGTCGCACAGGCATTCAAAGGTGGTGTCTTTGTAGCTAAAAAGACTTATCGTTCGTTTTCCACGATCGCACTTGATCATGCACATGAACAGCTAAGTAAGATCCTCAAAACGTCAGGCGGTATTATTGGATTGACTGAGAATGAAAACGCTCTTCACAAGCTCGTGATTGCTAGTACGAAACTTGGCTCACTAATTGATTCATTTAAACAAGATTTGTCAAAAAAAGAAGAAGATTTACTTCAGCACGAGGAAACGATATCGTACCAAAAGAAGTTTAGAAAACATTTGGAAGCTCTTGTATCTGTCATCGACGGCGCGGGTAATTTATTTTCCGACTCTACTGGAGATCTGTACTGAATTGATAATCAGTTTGTCATTGGAGAGGTTGATAACATCTTCTCCAAATGTTCTGTATCGCATTAAATGCAATAAGTACTTTTCAAGAAACATACAACAAAGCTGATCTTCTGAAGTGCCTCCTTCAAATAATTCAATTTCATGATCTAACGGTATCTAAATCTCATGAGGACGTTAAGGTCTTTGATGAAGCAACTGTGGTACATCTACTACACAGAAGATACTCAAAAACTTTTGAAGAGTACATAGATAGACACGTTCTTCGTACCTTATTTGAAGAAGCAGGTTGAAAATGTGCAACGCATTGACATTGTTTGGGATATTTACGTGGAAAACAGTCTGAAAAAAGCTACTTGCCTTAAAAGAGGTACTGGGAGAAGAATTCACGCTAAGTTAAATGCACCAATGCCGAAAGATTGGGTATAGGTCCTACGCGATGATGAGAATCAGAAGGAGCCCTTTATTCCCCTTGGATAGCACTCATTGAAATCTGGTTCTGTGGGTTAGGAAGTCTATTCTACTCTTGGACATGATGTTGTCTGCTCTGTTGAAGGAAGTGACTTGAATGAAATATCACCATCGAATTACAAAGACGCTGACACTCGTTTCTTTTTACATACATTGCATGCTTTCAGACTTGTTCACAAAAAGTTAATAGTCTATGCGGCAGATACAGAGGCTGTAGCCATTGTCATGTCAGTTTTCGATGACCTGCTTAATCAAGAGAAGTGGATTGCTTTTGGTAAAGGTCAGACCTTTAAATTCATCCTAATTCATGAAATGCGCTCTGCTATTTGTCCAAATAAAACCAAAGCTTTACCGTGTTTTTATGATTTGGCTGGATGTGACGCAGTGTCATTTTTCAGTCGACGAGCTAAATTAAGAGCTTGGGAAACCTGGTCTGCCATGACAGAGTCAACAGGCAGATTCTTAGCACTTTCAAATAAAAATGTTCCTGAAGCCCAAGCTTGCGTGGAAAATTTTGTCGTAATGCTTTTTGACAGGACGACATAAGTACTCAATGTAGGCGAAGCACGGAAGTTACTTTTCTTTAAAAAGGAAAAGAACCATAGAGACGATTCCACCTACGTCTTGCAAAATGGGATGTTTAACAAGGTGTGGTTGTTTGGAAGTTGAATTAAGATATTATCAGCGTAAATTCATACAAAGAGCTATCCATACAAAGAACACACACAATCTCATTGAAGACGCTCCAATTTCACGTCTATCAACTGAAAGCGTGTGAAAGTGTCTAACCTATCGGACCTCTCTGTTCTTTCTTACCTTCAGGGCTCTCCTTCATAAACGAAATGGCAAAAAATTCTGAAATTTTCACAGTACCTCTGCAGTGTGTTCAGCTATGTTTTCTCAGTTAAAAAGAAATCGTAAGAAAAGTTTAGCCGCTAAGGTAAACTGTGTGGCATCTTTGATACCCTGGGATAGGGCTTACGTGCATAACGTGCTAATTTCAATTTCAATTATCTAAACTTTGGAATGGTCAAGTTCATTTTAACTGCACAGACCATTAGATAATACTCTAATGAATCTATATTCCTAACTTGCAAATCTTTCTAAGAAAATTACTTCACGCTGATAATACCTTAAAGTGTACGGCTCTCTGTGCTTGTGATACAGATTGCTAAAAACAGTAGACTTTTTGTATTTATAATTGTATATAAAACTTATAAAAGTATTTTTTAGTTTATATTTTTAAATTGTTTGAATTTTTTCATCTAAATTAAATGAAATTTAATAAATTTGAGGTCCAAAAAACAATAATTGTATGAGAATAATGAAAATGCGACGATTCCTTATAACTTGAAAACTAAAAACTCATTTTTATTAGAAAGCGTTAATTTTATCAGAAATAAGTACTTTACATAAAATATATGTTTATTCTCCCCCCACAACTTTTCTTTTGAACATTTTCATTTAAAAAAAAGGTTAATATTTCTCAATTTTGTTCGTCATTTTGTGAAATACCACTCCCTCCATCTTTGCAAGTGAAAGTTGGCTTGCTTCAGTTCTCAAATATTAAAGCTTTTTAAATTTTAGTGGCCTTTTCAAAAAAATCTTAAACCTCACTTCTTATCAAACCGTCTAATCTTTCGGGTTTCTAATTTGAAATATTTTTCTTTCAGCCGTGCTCATTTCAGGACTTCTAGCAAAGAAGTGTCCCTATTCTCCATATAGTATAAAGCGGGCACTCGAAAACACAGCTCTGTACGTCGACAGTCTTGACCCATTTGCTCAAGGTTCGGGTTTATTGCAAGTGGAGCGAGCCTTCGAGAACTTGGTCTCTTTTGCGGAGAGTCCAGAAAGGGATGTCAGGTTTTTGATCAGTTGCGGCGTCAACAGTGCCAAAGGTATCCATTTAAGATCCGGTGTAATAGATCGACCAAAAGATATTGCTATCGTCGTAGAACCCATTTTCCTGGATACTGATAATACAGATCCTTCTCGAAAGATAAACTTTAATATAAAATTATCCTTGGTCTCGGACGCATCTTGGGTACATTTTCCCACTCACTTTGATCTAATGCACATGCCTCGAGCATTCGCTGTTAGGATAGATGCTTGTAATTTACCAGAAGGTGTTCATTCAACTAGGTAAATTTATTTAATGTCATACTTAAATTTTTACCGATTATTAATTGAATAACTAATACTAAATGGATCATTAATATTGCAGTATTCGAGCCTATGACGTTTATAACGTCGATAAAGGGCCCGTTTTCCGTATTCCTGTTACCGTCATTCAACCTGCAGTTATACTCAAGTCTGCTGTTCTTCCGGATATAAATTACACCGGTGTATTATTTAAACCCAATACCATCGTTAGACATTTCATTCTTGTCCCCGAAGATGCAACTTGGGCAGGTAAATTATTTTATAAAGATTTGTTTCAATGTAACATAATTTTTTTTTTTAATTCATAAAAGCTAGTATGTCATTATTTTACAGTCCTGAAATTAAAGGGTACTGAAAAGGAAAAAAGTGGGAGATTCGTCACTCACACCCTTCAGTTGAAACCCCGCCTGTCTTGCAAACATCTCGAAGTAAACAAAATGATCAACGTCACATCACAGTCGGAAAGCATTCAAGGGTTCGCTGTGCAGGTATTTTTATTTTTTCCTATATTTGATAAAATTGATGAAAACATGTTGTGTCTACTTTATTTTGAACATTTCATTGTAATTACAATAATTTTTTTTGCAGGGTGGAATTATTCTAGAAGTGGCCGTGGCAAAATATTGGGCCAATTTGGGCGACATAATGATCGATTACTCTCTAGAATTCCACGGCATTCGTGTGCTAAACGGTGACCTTACTATGCAAGCTGGAGACGGTTACAATCGTATTGAGTTACGTAGTTCTTTGAGAAATGAAGAGGTCGTGCCAAGTTGTTCTCTAAAATCTTCCGTTCAAGTATTGAGGTAAATATTGAATTAATATTAGGTTTTGATTAATTTTGTTTATTTATTGATTTCTTCAAATTATTTATAGACCCACGGACTCTAAAATTGCACCTTTACGAGAACGAGATGTCATACCACCAGCACGTCAAATATACGAACTGCAACTAACTTACACATTCCACATTTCAAAAGCTACGGAAATTACTCCAAACGCCGCATTGTTCAGCGACTTGCTGTATGAGAACGAATATGAAAGCCAATTGTGGATGATTTATGATTGTAATAAACAATTGATATGCTGTGGAGATGCATATCCTTCCAAAGTAAGTCTCTATTATAATCTTCTGTAATTTATTGGCAAAATTCATTCATGGCAAAATTCTTCGCAAAGTTTATAAGTGCCACTTTTTTCAATAAAATATCAATTCAAAAACTTTTGTCACACTTTTATTTAAATTTTGAGAAGAACTGTGATGTAATTCTAAATTCGCAGAAATAACGAATTTTTTTTCGTAGTACACACTTCCAAAGATAGAGAAAGGCGACTATACCTTGAAGATGCATGTACGTCATGAAAAAAGAGATCTGCTTGACAGGTTAACAGATATGCCAATGCTGCTGACACAGAAACTTAGTACACAAGTAAATCTAGACATTTATGCTAGTCAATCTCAAGCGCTTGTCGGAGGCAAAAAAATGGTCGCTGCATCGATCCCACCTGGTCACACGCTTCCACTTTACATCGCTCCCATGAACAACGAAAACAAGTGAGTGAATGTGAGTTTATTTCATTACAAGATAGTCTACGTCGATTTGACACGCTTTTCCATATGCTCGTTGTCGATAATATAGACTTTTCCACCTTTTTTCTCGCGCATCCCAATGTCGGGTCGATTGGCTCGGATGTAATGATCCGTCTGTATAGTAACGTCCCAGTACAAGATATAGTCTTCGTTTTCTAGAACGGGCACTGGAATGTATCTATAGAAAGGCATTCATTTTGTTAAAAGTCCTAGGTTCAGGGCAAATTGTTGATGTTTAATGCCTGCTACATCATTGTGCCTGTGCGTGTATTCTGTCTGAGCCACTACGCGACAACCATCAATAATGTGCTCGATGGATTCGTTGGTATCTCGATACAATCGACACCTGTCAACCATGTCTTGATGTAACACATGCTTGCAATAGTTTCTGATGCTGATAACCCTGTCTTGAATCGTTATCACGAATCCCTCCGTTTCCGGAAACAAGACGCCCTTTTTTAGCCGAATATTGGATGCCTCTTTGTCCGCGTCATGTTAACTAAATAGCTTAAATTCTAACTTCTCGTCTATTTGCTACTATGTACAGACTATATGCGCACGATGGAGCTTTCAGGGCTTCCGTTTTCTCTTACAATCTTTTAATTTCATACTTTTCTCAACTTCTTTACTTCTCTAATTTTTTTTTCCTTCAGACAAACATTTGGCTTTATCTTGCTTCCCACCCCTTGTTTTCCCTCAATTCTTCCAGTCTCTTCATCCTTCCCTCTCCCTAACCATTTTGATCCAGAATTCCTTTCACACAATCACTCACAATTCTGCCATCCACTTTCTCTTCAGTATACACTTCTAAGACATGGGCCCAAGACTCCACTTCATAACCGCGCACTTTACATAATTTCTCCTGTTCCTCCATCCAGTATCAACATGCTCTCACTTCCTCCTCCATTCAGAACCTCACCATTCGATTCCACTTACTCTCCTTTTTTAACTGGGGGTGACTATCATATATATATATATGAGAAAAATTGGTCAAACAACCACCGCAGGATCCCCTGGGAGCGACTGCCATCCGAAAATGACACAGGCTCCCAGTAAATCCGAGGTGAATCACATCTATGGCCACGTCTCACGAGCGTGAGATGGTTGGCCACAGGGCACGACGAAATTACAACAACAGTCCGGCGAGACCCTCGTATGTCTTCAAAACACGGAGCGACTTAAAAATGACAGCTGTCTGCATCCATCTCGCAAGAGCCTTGTCCTGCTTTTGGCACACGGGTATGGCTTCGAGTTTACAAACCAGACATGGTTTCGCGCCTCCGAGAGTACCGATGACAAGGACAATCATTTTAGCTGAATATTCTTTGTAAGATGCGGCTACGGTATACCAAGGTGGGAATGACACCGTCCTGACACGCGGAAATAAAACCCTCTGTGCCTGAATTAAGTCCGGATGATTTAAGGAAAGCAAACGTCAACTCTATCAACAAGGACTGATCTTTTACATTTTTGTAAAAGTTCCCGTGCATTTTCTTGTCGTATAGCTGTTCGAGGAAGTTGTTTACCTCTGCTTTCTTTACTCGGGCTTTAGAATTGAGGCATCTAGATAGAGCAATGCACTTTCTTCACTTCTGATGTTAAGATCCATACCAAGTGTCTCGGCCGCCTGCTTCGTGGCTTGGTGGAGGATAGTTCCTTTGCCAATCATCTCGTGGTTCCTGACCATTGTCATAAGAGGATCTCTTCCATTTGCTATGATGTGAGCTGTACCCAAGATAATTCGGTCATTAAGACCCTGGATATTTAGAAGTCCGCGTCCGCCTTCACGGCATGGGATGCATAAGCGCAGAACGGAGGAGTTGATATTCAAGCTCTTCCGCATACGCATGATCTTACGTGTGGCAAAATCGAGAGCCGTGAGCTCGTGCTTCGTCCATGGGACCACCCCAAATGAATAAAGTAGAACCGGGACGGCAAGCATGTTAGTTGCAGATATCTTGCCTAGGTAAAGGTAGGTCTCTGCAGCGCAAAGGTGTCTAATAGCGCTTCTGTCCGCGAGACTTTTGTAACCGCATTCAGCAGAAACCCTCGGTATATATATTGGACGTTCCACGTCAAACGGTACAAAGCTGTTGCCAAAATTCCTCACAACCAATCAAAACGGTCAAGGGCTTAAAATCTTTGTCAGAATATGAGATTTCAAAATGACGGATCCAATATGGCGGATGTTAGCCAACCTTCGTGTTTTTAGTAATTTAAATTACCCTGATCGACTTGTAAATGATTACTTGGGTGTTTTGTTTTCGCTGATTACGAATGTGGAGTCAGAATATGAGAATTCAAATGGCAGATTCAATATGAATCATATTGTTCAACTTTTCAGTTTCAAATGACCCGAACTAGTCTGATCACTTGAAAATGATCACTCGAGAGTTTCCATGGACTTCAAGCCTAAACTTGTACTAAACCATGTACCTAAAGTTTTCAGAGAAATCGAATTGAACTAACACCTCACCTTCTTTCAGATGGATTTTACGTTTCATCACATATTCTGATTGCTTTTTTGCGATGAAATGATGGGGCAATAATTTTTGTAGACTACTCGTAACACACAGTGCGTCAACAAAATTCTCTGCAGGAAGACATTCCTTTTTGAGAGTGCATCTATCAGTCGACTGTCATACACTATAGATTACTTGAGATACTATTTGTTCTTAATGAAGTTCATTGATGTAATCAGGAAATTCTCCAATTCCTGGACATGATTCGCATTTATTGAAGTAACAGGCAGGCTTTGTGTTAACACAAGTTACAAACCTAATACAACCTCTACGATCTTTCACTGGATTTTGTAAGTCTTTCGTCAAATATTTCAAATTGACAGCATCGATCATCGCATTGAAATTCTCATGAATTGTACATACACAAACGCTACGTGTCCCACTTGATCCAGCGAGCACACACCATTTTGGTCTCACTTCTGCGAATTTTCTTAAACCAATCGGAGCTTCAGGGTTCTGCTCCTTGAATTGATCATGCAACTGTTTTATGTCAAAAAGCAACAATCGTTTCTGTACCTCTTTCTTCGCCATCAACTCTCACGGTTACCATATCCTTTTTATTTGGCATCACTCTACTATTAATGTCCTTTTCATAGAACTCAAGAACTTTTTCAATGGTACTCTCTGGTAAATTTTTGCCACTTTTCGGAGCCGACATCGCCAGCACTCTTGCTGATTTTTTAAATTTTTTGCTTTTTGAGCTATTCTCTTAGAAGTATCGAATTCAGAACATATTTTACGAATTAGCCAACAATCATAAGCTATTGGAAGGATAGTCAAGGGGAGGGGGTCATTTTCCGACAGACTAGAAAATTTTTCTTTCAGTCCATTCAGGAGTTCTTCTAATTCATCTTCCCTGGATGAGCACTTCCTCTTGATTGGACACGATTCAGATCCTGCATCTGAATCTATTGCTTCTTTAGATATCGTACTGTCCAGCGACTTCAACATGTCATCTTCAATGCACGTAGTCGCACATGTTGTACATATTCTTGAATTCGAAGGTAAATGTGGAAATTTGTCTAATATTCGTTTTGAAAGTTTTCTTAAACGCTTACCGATGTGCCGATCGATATTTGAAAAATTTAACGCATCTATCTTGCCTAACTTTCAGTGTGGAAAAACCAGAATCCTTTTGATTAGTCGCCATGGTTCGTCGAAAAAAATAGGAATGTTTGGTTTCTTTGGACGAATAACGCAAACGTCGAGCGATCAGGGAAGAAATGACATCAACTGATGATTGATCACTACGTAGAGAAACAAGAGTTTTCCAAATTAGTCACCACGATCGACAAACGACTAAGAAACAACACACAAACATCAAACAATTGAAGATCAAATGAAAACCAACTTAGGATACAAAACTCGTTTGGTAGGGAGATCAGAATTCTGTTAATGAGTCACAACGATTGGAATGGACAAGTGGGGAATTTCGTGCGATTAGTCGTACCTTGGTGTTTTTATGACAAATGACACACGAACGTCAAACGATTGAGGAACAAACGAAGACTGCTGAATGATAAGTAACTCGCTTGGAAAGAAGACCAGAGTTCTGTTCATGAGACCCTCAGGGGTCACATTCAGCCCGTTTCAAGTAATTTTTGCTTCTTTATGAATGATAATAACTGAACATCCATGATTTTTTCTAATTGCAGGCATCATATTGCAGCCGCCATACTGAATTTTCTTAGAGATCACAATGTATTCGAAATTACACGTCGGGACGAAGATTTTGAGCACTTGAACGTCTTGATTGGTTGCGAGGAATTTCAGCAACAGCCCTGTCCCGGTTGACGTGAAACGTCCCATATATAATTAATAAAATAATTGGTCAAACAACCACCGTAGGGTCCTCCTGAAAGCGACTGTCATCCAGGAAAATGACACTGGTTTCCAGTTGGACCGCAGTAAATCACACCTACGACCACGCCTCACAAGCGTGAGATGGGTTACCACATGTTACGATGGAATCACGATGGCGAAACCCTCGTGAGTGTTAAGGACATGGAGCGACCCAAGAGTGACAGCTCTTTGCATCCAGCTCGCATGTGATTGTTATGGAACGCGGGTATGGCTTCGAGGTTACCAATCAGTGATGGTTTCACACCCCCGCGAGCACCGATGTCAAGGACAATCATTTTAGCCGAATATTCTTTGTACGCTTCACACAGCTTCCTTATGAGGCCTCGATACCTCACCCCCTTTTCCTTTTCCTTGACTGTGATGTTGGCGTCGGCCGGAGCCAAGAATTTGATCACGAACATTGTTTTTTTCACTTTGTTGAAGAATACGATATCAGGCCTCGAGTGTACAATAGGGACTTTGAGCCTAAACTCGATAGTCCAATAAATTTTGCACTACTCGTTTTCGAAAATTGACTCTATCTCTCTTGGAGCGCTCGGCAAGGCAGGGTCGCGGTGAACACCATAAGGACGACAAAGATAGTAATAAAGCACTCTTAGGACCGCATTGTGCCCGTAGACATACGTGGTTCCTGCGTAAGAGGGACATCCGGATAGTATGTGCCGTAGTTGTTCAGAATGTGCATGACCGCTCTGCATTTTCCTCGCTTCTGACGTTAAGATCCAGTAGAGGAACGCTCCTTTGCCAATTATCTTGTCGTTCCTGACCATTTTCAGGAGAGGATCTCTTCCATTTGCCACGATGTGAGCTGTACCCAAGATAATTTGTTGATAAAAACACTGAATATTTAGAGGACCGCGCCCGCCTCTACGGCGTGGGATGTATGAGCGCGTAACGGACGAGTTGATATGCAAGCTCTTCCGCATACGCATGATCTTACTTTTGAAAAAATTGAGGGCCATAAGCTCATGTTTCGTCCATGGAACCACCTCAAATGAATAGAGTTCAGCCAGGACGGCAAGCATGGTAGTTACAAATACATTGTTCAACGCCGACTGATTGGAAGACCAAATCACCAATACATAGGCACGCCTAGGTATAGGTAGGTCCCTCCAGCGCCAAGGTGTCTAATAGCGTTCCTGTCCACGAGTTCAAGGTCATCGCTAACGCTAGCAAGTCATCCTCGCTTGAAATGAATTTTGGTATACTTGTCCAATTCAAAGTTCATGCCAATTTCTTTAATTTAATCTAATTTAATCTCATTTTATTTAATTTTTAATTTCATTAATTCCTTCAAGTAATTGAAAGTTCCTTCTCTTGTAAATCTTAGACTAATCTCTCATTGAATATCATGAAATACACTTTATACGGTGTATAGTTTCTTAAATCCTCTTTATCTCCTTTTTTAAATATCGGAGTAATAATCTCATTCCTCCAGCTATCCGAAAGTCTTCTCCTTACCATTTTTTTTTCAGCTCCATCTTTATTTTACTACTTATGCTGAATTCTTTCTTCATTTGTTTTGTTTATGTACTCTGAATTAGTTTTGATCTTGCTAATCGATCCTCCAATTTAGCTTCATGTATCTGTATCTCCTCTGTCGTGATCCAAAGGAACCTGCAGAGAATAAAGGAATTCTGATTTAATTGTATTATATTATGCTATGACGATATTTCCAGCTTCATGGGACGTGAAGCCAGGAAAAACGCTACAATTTATGGCTTAATAATTATTCAGTAAATGATTCTGATGTATAATTACCTGGTTTATAATTCAGGGCGCCAGACACGTACTTTGTGTCACTCGACACAAAAGTTTATTTATTTGTTTGCTCCAAAAAGTGAAATGGAAGATTTTCGCTCTACGTCAGAATGAAATCTCACTTCTAATTTTTAATAAAAGAAATCTTTCTCGAACCTAATAAATTACCTAACTCAGGTTAGAGGCATTTCGTGAGGGCGAAAAAACGTCATAAACACTTCAAATTGTGGAAAATATTACATGGCTTATTTAAATTTGAATATTAAGTAGAAAATAAGAGATGATGAATTGAAGACAGAATTTCCTTCAGTAAAATAAAAACAAGCTCAATTGCCTACAGGGCATACCTCAAATTGGCGACACAACCAACCGCAAACACAAACATCGTTTACGAATCTTACTACAGTCAAGGTCAGAATTTGCTCCACCAAATTACATCGAACTGAAATTTCAATAATTCGCGAGGAGTTTTATAACAACTTATAAATTCCTGTAAAAATTTAAAAAAACAACACGAGGTAAAAAAGCTTTCACCTCAATTATTACACTGGGTCTCCGCGTCTACATCTTAAATGGCCGAACGCCTGAATGTAATGCAGACAGAAAACTTCTTATTAACACATTCTCCCAAAAGAGGAGGAAAAGCACACGAAAGAAGTGAGGAAATGAAATATCAAGAAAATCAAGCACTCAAATCATCATTAGCATAAGAATTAATAACGACAAGACTAAACCTGCAGGGTGAGGAATGAGTCACTGACATGAAACTCTGATAAAAACTAAGGAAATTTGACTGCTTTTAATGGCAGTGAACTTTGGAGCATAGTTTTTATTGAAAAAATAATATGAAAAATCTGAAAAAATTCATGGTGGTACTTTTAACATTTCTCAACAAATTGCCGTTAAAAAATTTGCAAAATATAACAAATTGTTCGTTTTTTGTACATAAATATACAA
>JAUMHM010000085.1:34177840-34261666 GCA_032362435.1 Melikaiella ostensackeni
GGATAACTACAGTCATGGATAATGAAACATATAATAATAGTGTATATGCGCATGGCAGCTTTTCTTTGTAACTAAAACTCAAATATATTTATTCAATTTATTGATAGTCTCATTTAAAGTTACTTTGTTTTTTTTTTGTTGAAGTCAAAACATGTTTGATTATTATAATGAAACATCTGTTTTGGAATAACCATGAAACTTGCGTTCTTTCAATAATTCATTCTGTAATGCATCCAATCTAAGCTTTTACCAACTGAATAAATTAATGTGATACTACTATATCTTTCATAAAATCCCATTCCGCCCAATTTTTCTATATCAATTATACTAAAATATTATACCATGTTAGCAAAAACATAAAATTAAGAAAAGATAAAATAATTTTAAAATATAACTTCCTGCGTATAATTTCAAAATTTTTCAATCCAAAGTTCGGCAAACACTTCACCACAACACTAGTCAGACAAAAATTTCAATTATTTTTCAAACATGTCATTTTATTTTTCTCTTTAAAGATCGAAGCACAAATTAACTTTTTTAATGTTAAAATTTTTAATTATAATGAAATTTCTTCAGATGGGAAAAAAATGAAACGGACCTGGTTGAAAGAGAACACTTGTTCGACTGACTCATCTATATAGCCACTTGGACTATCCAAAACGTTTTTTTGAGAGAGAGAATGACCAATTTTGAACCGTCGTAAAAATCATCCGTTCAAAGAATGCCAATAGATTTGAGGAAACTATACAGAGTCTTAGTCCCAAATATCAAGATTCAGAATTTATTCCAAAAAGACAATAATAAGAAAGTAAAATACTTTAAACATTCAAATATGAGATTTCATTTTAATTGAAAACTAACAGTATATCTCAAATTGTGCACATCCTACAGGCAACATTATTATATTCATAATAGGTACCAGAATGACATTTTAACAATATGAACAGTATACTGAAGAAAAATTTAAAAATATACTAGACTGAAAGTATATTAAATATATTTGAAAACAAAGTATCTGTGAAAAAGCATAAGATTAGAGGTAATGTAAATAACATACTCAATGGTACACAATATGCATATACTTTTATTATGGCATCTTCCTCAGAATAGCATTTTTTGTAGGCAACGAGGGTATAATTTAATTCAATGAATGTATGTAAAACCTGTGGCAACCTTATTTTTTGATACGTACGAGGTTAACATTTTAATTAGGTATAAATTTAAGAATTGTATGCAAAAAACAGTATACTAAAGAAAATTAAAAAATATACTATTCTGAAAATATATTAAATATATTTGATAACAAAATATCTGTGAAAAATCATAAGATTAGACATAATGTAGATGAAGTACTCAATGGTACATAATATGCACATATTTTTATATGGCATCTTCCTCGGAATACCATTTTTGTAGGCAACGAGGGTATAATTTCATTTAATGAATGTATGAAAAACCTGTGTCAGCCTTGTTTTTTGATAAGCACCAGGTTAACATTGTAATTAGTAAAAAATTGAAAATTTTATGTAAAAACAGTGTACTAAAAAAAATTAAAAAATATACTACACTGAAAATATAGTAAATATATTTGAAAACGAAATATCTGTGTAAAATCATAAGATTAAAGATAATGTAAATAAAGTACTCAGTGGTGCATAATATGCACATATTTTTATTATGGCATCTTCCTCAGAATACCATTTTTTGTAGGCAACGAGGGTATAATTTCATTTAATAAATGTATATAAAATCTATGGCAACCTTGTTTTTTTATAAGTACCAGGTTAACATTCTAATTAGCTATAAAATTGAAAATTATATGTAAAAAACAGTATACTAAAAATATTAAAAAATATACTAGACTGAAAATATAGTAAATATATTTGAAAACAAAATATCTGTAAAAAATCATAAGATTAGAGATAATGTAAATAAATACTCACATATTTTTATCACGGAATCTTCCTCAGAATACCACTTTTTGTAGGCAACGAGGGTATAATTTCATTTAACGAATGTACTCGTATGTAAAATCTATGGCAACCTTGTTTTTTGATAAGTACCAATTTAACATTCTAATTAGTAAAAAATTGAAAATTTTATGTAAAAAACAGTATACTAAAAATATTAAAAAATATACTAGACTGAAAACATATGAAATATATTTGAAAACAGAATATCTGTAAAAAACCATAAGATTAGAGATAATGTAAATAAAGTACGCAATGGTACGTAATATGCACATATTTTTATCATGGAATCTTCCTCAGAATACCATTTTTCGTAGGCAACGAGGGTATAATTTCATTTAATGAATGTATGTAAAACCTATGGCAACCTTATTGTTTGATAAGTACCAGGTTAACATTTCTGGTAGTTATAAAATTGAAAATTGTATGTAGAACCTTATGGCAACCTTATTTTTTGATAAGTACCAGGTCATCATTTAAAGTTGTACAATTAAAAAACCTAGAAAAATCATAACAAGATTTATGTACACAGAAAATGGACATTGAAGGAAACAGATCATTGTGCCAAGATCAAATTTTTTGTGTTGATTTAGAACCAATCTATTCAGATTATTCCATTCTTCTGAAGGAAAGGGTAATAATCCAAACGAATAACACATATCTAAAAGATTACTAACGTTCCCAAAGATTTTTTAAAAAATATTTAAGCAAGATAAATATCTTTTGGTAGATTGGGTTAATTATTCAACAACCTCAATTAAAAGAAATCTCAAGTATTCATAGGCAACCCTGCAGATTGAAACCAATCATTGCTTAATGTCTCTCTTTCAAAATTCTTGAAGATCGAAATAAAATCTTTTAAATATTGTTGAAATGTCATCCTGGTACCTATTATGAATATAATAATGTTGCCAGAAGGATGTACACAATTTGAGATATACTGTTAGTTTTCAATTAAAATGAAATCTCATATTTTAATGTTTAAAGTATATTACTTTCTTATTATTGTCTCTTTGGAATAAATTCTGAATCTTGATATTTGGGACTAAGACTCTCTGTACAGTTTCCTCAAATCTATTGGCATTCTTTGAACAGATGATTTTTACGAGGGTTAAAAATTGGCCATTCTCTCTCTCTCTCAAAAAAACGTTTTTGTTTGTCCAAGTGGCCATATACATGAGTCAGTCGAACGAGTGTTCTCCTTCAATGAGGTCCGTTTCCTTTTTTCCCCATGTGAAGAAATTTTATTATAATTTGAAATTTCAAAATTGAAGAAGTTGATTTGTGCTTCGATCTTTGAGAAGAAAAATGAAAAACATGTTCGAAAAATAATTGAAATTTTTGTCTGATAAGTCTTGTGGTGAATTTTTACCGAACTTTGGATTGCAAAATTTTGAAATTATACGCAGAAAGTTATATTTTGAAATTATTTTATCTTTTCTTAATTTTATGTTTTTGCTAATATAATATTTCAGCATAATTGATAATGAAAAATTCAGCGGAATGAGATTTTATGAAAGATATAGTAGTATCACATTAATTTATTCAGTTGGCAAAAGTTTAGACTGGATGCATTAAAGATTGAATTATTGAAAGAATGCAAGTTTTAGGTTTATCTCAAAACAGATATTTCATAATAATAATAAAATATGTTTTGACTTCAACGAAAAAAGATAACAAAGTAACATTGAATGAGAATATCCATAAATTGAATAAATATATTTGAATTTTAGGAACTATGGAGATTTTTCACGAAAATAAGGGAATAAATTCTTTTAAATAAAATCATTGAATGCATTATGTGCAATACATATACATTATTGAATGCAAGTTGAAACGCTTTAAATTCTCCAAATTTTAAGTGAAGTTATTCAATTTTCAACAAAATAGATGAATTTTTAATTAAATAGTTGAATTTTCAATCAACTCGATTAATTTTTTAACACAAAAGACGAATTTTTGACCAAATAGTTGAATCTTCAACTAAAATAGATCAATTTTCAGCCAAAAATGGAATAGTTGATATTTCAGTTTAAGAAATCAGTTATCACCAAAAAAATGAATTTCCAACAAAATAGTTAAATTTTCAACCAAAGAGAGAAACTTCAACTAAAGTTATGACTCTTCAACCAAAAACATGAGTTTTTAACAAATTTGTTTAATTTTTAACTAGAAAAGACATACCTTTAAAAAAAGTAGTTGAATCCTCAACCAAAACGAATTAATTTTCAATCAAACAGTTGTTTTTTGTGACCAGAAAAGATTAAATTTCCACAAGAAAAAGATGAATTTGTCAACCAATGGGATGAATTTTCAGCCAAAAAGATTTCTCTGTCGAAAAAAGAAAAGAAATTCTACCAAATTCTTGAATTTTCAAGCCGAAAAGTCGAATTTTCTACGAAATATTGAAATTTTTAGCTAAAGAGATAAATTCTCAAGTCAAAAATGAATTTTTAACAGAATAAATGAATTTTGAACCAAATAGTTGAATTTCCCACTTGCAAAAGATTAATTTTTCACCAAAAGCGAAATAATATAATTTTCAGATAAAAAATTCATTACCAAGCAAAAGAAAACGAATTCCCAACAAAATATTTGAATTTTCAATCAAAGAAATGAATCTTCACCCAAAAAAATTAATTTTTAGCCGAAAAGATTTTTCAGTCAATAAAGAAAAGAAATTCTCCCCAATTTTCAAATTTTCAAGCCAAGAAGGCGAATTTTCCACAAAAGATTGAAATTGTCAACTAAAGAGATAAATCCTGAAGTCAAAAATGAATTTTTAACAAAATAAATGATTTTTCAACCAAATAGTTGAATTTTCCACTAAAAAATATCAGGTTTTGATCAAAAGCGAAATGATTTAATTTTTGGATGAGAAATTGATTTCCAAGCAAGGAAAAACGAATTTTCAACAAAATATAGAAATTCGTAACGAAAGAAATGAATCTTCAACCAAAAAAATGAATTTTCAGCCAAAAAAAATTTTTAGTAAAGAAAAAAGAAAAATTCTACCAAATTTTTGAATTTTCAATCCAAAAAGACGAATTTTATACAAAATATTGAAATTTTTAACTAGAGGTGAATTCTCGAGCCAAAAATGAATTTTCAACAAAATGAATAAATTTTCAACCAAATAATTAAATCTTCCACTAAAAGAGATCAATTTTCAACCAAAATCGAAATAATTTAATTTTTAGATAAAAAATTAATTTCCAAGCAAAAGAAAACGAATTTTCAATAAAATATTCCAATTTTTAACCAAAGAAATGAATCTTCATCCAA
This sequence comes from Melikaiella ostensackeni, assembly GCA_032362435.1. NCBI lineage: Eukaryota > Metazoa > Arthropoda > Insecta > Hymenoptera > Cynipidae > Melikaiella > Melikaiella ostensackeni. The sequence continues at coordinate 34,183,096 of JAUMHM010000085.1, forward strand.
AAAAGTGAATTTTCAGTCAAAGAGATTTCTCAGTCAAGAAAGAAAAGAAATTCTACCAAATTGTTGAATTTTCAAACCAAAAACACGAATTTTCTACAAATAATTGAAATTTTTAACTAAAGAAATGTATCCTCAAGCCAAAAATGAATTGTAAACAAAATGAATAAATTTTCAACGAAATAGTTGAATTTTCCACTAAAAAAGATCAATTTTCAACCAAAAGTGGAATAACTCAATTTCTAGATAAAAAATTAATTTCCAAGCAAGAGAAAACGTATTTTCAACAAAATATTTAAATTTTCAGCCAAAGAAATGAATCTTCAACCAAAAAAATGAATTTTTAATAAAAAACATACATTTTCGATCAAAAAGTTTAATTTGTAACGAAGAAAGATGAACTTTCAACCCAGAAAAACGCATTTGTAACAAAATAGTTCAGTTTTAAACGAAAGAGATGAATCTTCAACCGAAAAAAATGAGTTTTCAACAAAGTAGTTCCACTTTCTCTTGAACAAAAAAGATCAAATTTCTACAAAAAGAGATGAATTTTTAAACCAGAAAGACGAATTTCAACCCATGAGCTGCAAATTTTTTGAGGGATTTTTTTTCTGTTGCTCCCCTCGTTCGATGGGAAGAAATCAGTTCTGATCTCGAGAGAGAAAAGAAAAAGATGAATTTTTAACTCAAATGATGAATCTTCAATAAAAAAAATGAATTTTTAAGAAAGTTGTTCAACTAAGTATTTGAATTTTCAACCAAACAAGATGAATTCTCAACGATAAATGTAATAGTAGATATTTCTATCAGATTTGCACGATTTTATTGATTTAAGAAAAAAAGTTAATGTACTTGAAATAATTAGTTAAAATGGGACTTATGGTACAGGATATTTTTAGTAATTAGGAGAAATATTTTCCATGAGTTTTATGTTTTAAAATAAATGTTAAGGCTAAATGGTCACCTGAAAATGTAATTTATCATAAAATTGATGCTTTATGGATGTTGAACACCCCTTCAAAAAATTTTTTTCTCTTACCAAAAATTTAGAACAAATTTCACATCCATGTGAAGAGTTAACGCGTTTATAGTTTCGATGAAAAATCAAAAAATTTTAAACTGAAAAGAATAAAAATTATGAACTCATAAAAGTTGCATATTGACCATGAAACAACTTTAGCGACCTCTCAATATTTGTTGAAAAATCTGAAAAAATACACTTGAGGAAACTTAAAGTTCTTAAAATATTAGTTGTTCTTCACCTATTTTGTACCCTATTTTGTGGGGAAATTCCCCTTTTTCCTGTTTTAAGAAAAATTTCCACTGCGAAGTCTGCTGAATTATCCGAAAACTTATCAAATAGAAATCAAATATAATAATAATTACTTGAACTATGGTATTGGTTCCTGGTCTCTATATTATTGATTCACATGCTGTATAGTAGAAATTACTAGACACAAATTTTACTTTTTATTAGGTAAGTTTAAATTTCCAATAAGGTAAAATTTGACTTTTCATGGTACAGAAATGCCAAATTTGAATGTACTTTTGCTGTTGTATGTTTCTTAGTCCATTGAAAATCAATCGATTTGTCCAAATTGTAGAAGTATTTAAATTCAATCTCTGTCCTTTTGTTGCTTTTTCTCTTTGTTTTTGTTGTTTTATTTTCCATCTAAAGTAAAGTAAGACGAGACTAGAAGGTTTATTGCTTATTTTCTCGGGCGGAAAGTGCACTTTTAATAGAATTGTTTTTAACGCCTGTCTTGTTGCTGTACTTGTATTCTTGTAATTGAGTTTGCGTAATTAGTCTTTGCAGGAGAATAAATAGCCTCTATTACCTGAAGAATCGCTGTATACGAAGCGACGTTGGAGATGTAGACTGAGCATTCCCATTAATTCACAAATTACTCTTTGTTCAAGAAGGAATTTTATCTTATTATGACAATTTTCATTTTCATCTTTTTTATTTTGTTTTATAATTCAGAGTCAAAAAATAAAGTCTTTGGTAGAATTATATTTGTTACCTCAGAATAATATGACAATTAATTCTTGTAAAATCGACAAATATTTTTAAATTAATGTTTCAGTTTTAAGTCATGTCTAAATTATACAAATCATAAAAAAATGTCACTCTAGACACGTTTAAAATTGTCGGTAGTAAATTCATCTTGGCTGAAAAAACAGAAAGACTAAAAAAGAAATATCTCTTTAGTTTGAACAAGTTGGGTTCAAAAACTTTTTAAAGGATGTGGATTGTGGAACTTTCAGTGTAGTGAGACCTTGAGATATTTTAGTACAAAACTTTTGAAAAAGTCTATAATTCAATTATTCCTCTTGCCTTTACATCACTTTTCTTCTGTGAAATTGCCAAAGAAAATAAATTTTATTTCAATAAACTTTTTTCAAAAATTGGAAAGGACCTCGTACCATGGCCTTTTGCCAAAATGTCTAATTATACCATTTTTGTAATTTCGAACCTACAGATCAATAATTCTGAAGAAAATTATCATAACAAATTTGAAACTGGACAGTTGTTACTCAGATAATTGTTGAACTTCAAATTTTTACATTCATTTTAATAGAAAAATTTGTCTATTATTGAAATGTTATCCTTCTCAAAAACTTTTTGTTATATCCATGAACTTGAAAGATTCACGATTTTGTGTATACAGGATGTTTGGTAATTAAACAACAACATGAGAAACTTATCTTAGCCAGAAAAGTAGTTGTTCTTATATTAATGGATATTAAAACAATTCGTAATGTAAATTAAACAACTTTCCCTGCTAGTATATGTTTTCCTTTTTTTATTGTAAATTGATTCTCGACCACAACAGTGTAAGCAGAAATTTCACGTAGATATGGATGTTAGGAAATTCCGATTTACTTACTTGGATTCTTAAGGGATGTTAGAACAACCCTTAGAATAAATTTACCGACTTTCCCTGCTAGGGAATGTTTCTCACATTTATATCAAAGTAAAAACCTAAAAATCATCCCCAGGCCCTCAAAAACCGCTTCTTCCTTTTTCAATACCTAAAAATCATCCCTAGGGATTCAAAAATCACCCCTGCTTTTTTCAAAACCTACAAACCGTCCCTATCACGGCGACGACCATAAATGATATCACGCTATTATTTTTCATTTTTATCTCTCCCCTTTATTTAACATTGCGTCTATACAGAAAAATCCTCAAAATTGACATCCTTCTCCCCTAAGTGTTTGATGCCATTTATGGACGGGGCTCACTGAAAAGCCATCCCTGCCTCTTGTAACACCTAAAAATCATCCCTAGGCACTCTAAAACCACATTTTTATTTCTCCGTCCCTCACTCTATTTAACATTGCGTCCAAACAGAAAAATCCCCAGAACTGAAGCGACCCCTCTTCCTGATTGCTTGACGTCATTTATGGATGACGCTCACTCAGAAACCCCCTGCCTCTTTCAACACCTAAAAATCATCCTTAAGCACTCGAAAACCACCCCTACATTTTCCGAGCCCAACAAATCATTCTTAAGTACGGCGACGATCATAAATGACGTCACACTTTCATTTATCATTTTGATCTTACCGCCCTTTATTTAACATTGCGTCTATACAGAGAAATCCTCAGAATTGACACGCCCCCTCCTCCTAAGTGCTTGTCGTCATTTATGGATGGCGCCTACTCAAAAACCATCCCTGCCTCTTTCAGCACCTAAAATTTATCCTTAGGCACTCCAAAACCACTCCTGCCTTTTCGAACACCTACAAATCATCCCTAAGCACGGCGAAGGTCATAAATAACGTCGCGCTTTTGTTTCTAATTTTTATTTCACCCACCCCTTTACTTAGCATTGCGTCTGTACAGAAAAATCTTCACAATTGACACGCTGCCCTCCCCCTAAGTGCTCAACGTCATTTATGGACGGCGCCCACTGAAAAACCGCCCCTACCTTTTCTATTACCTAAAAATTATCCCCAGACAGTCCAAAACCACCCCTACCATTTCTATCATTTACAAATCATCCGTAGGCACGGCGACGATCATAAATGACGTCACGCTTTCATTTTTCATTTTTATTTCTACCTCTCTCTATTTAAAATTGCGTCTATGCAGGAAAATCCTCATAATTGGGACGGCGCCCTCCTCCAAAGTGCTTGACGTCATTCATGGATGGCGTCAACTCAAAAACCATCCCTGCCTCTTCCAACACCTAAAAATCATCCCTGGGCACTCCAAAACCACATTTTTATTTCTCTCTCCCCCTCTATTCAACATTCTGTCCAAACAGAAAAATCCCCAGAACTGACACGTCCCCCACTTCCTAATTTTTCGACGTCATTTATGGATGACGTTCACTCAGAAACCCTCTGCCTCTTTCAACACCTAAAAATCATCCGTAAGCACTCGAAAACCACCCCTACATTTTCCAAACCCTATAAATCATTCCTAGGTACGGCAATGATCATAAATAACGTCACGATTTCATTTTTCATTTTGATCTCACCACCCTCTATTTAACATTGCGCCTATACAGTGAAATCCTCAGAATTGACACGCCCCCTCCCCCTAAGTGCTCAATGCCATTTATGGACGGCGCCCACTGAAAAACCGCCCCTACCTTTTCTCATACCTAAAAATTATCCCCAGGCAGTTCAAAACTACCCCTGCCTTTTCTGTCATCTACAAATCATCCGTAGGCACGGCGATGATGATAAATGACGTTACGCTTTTATTTTTATTTTATATCTCTCCTACTCTATCTAACATTGCGTTCAAACAAGAAATCCTCATTTTTGACATGCCCCCTTCCCCCTTAGAGCTTTTCGTCATTATTGGATGGTGCTCACTCAAAAATCACTCTTGCCTCTTCCAAGACCTAAGAATCATTCCTAGGCACTCAGAAACCACCCCTTTCTTTCCTAACATCCCCAGACACTCAAAAACCATTTCTCACTTTTCCAACACCCAAAAAATTATGCCTAGTTACTCAAAAGCTATCCCTGCCTTTTCAAGTACCTAAAAATTATCGCTAGGTGCTTAAAAATCACCCTTGCCTTTTACAACAAGATTTCCTCACTTGATTCCTTAAGGCATGTTAAAACAACTCCCAAACATCCTGTCTACACAAAATTGTGCATCTTTCAAGTTCATGCGTACAAAGCTTTTGTTTCAGTGGGCCTAATCGACAAAATATGGGGCATTTAGCCAAATCTAACAGAAAGGTTTCAAGAAGGATAACATTTCAATAAAAGACGAGTTTTTCTATCAATTTAAATGTATAAATTTGATGTTTTTTAAAATTAAAAGTAAAAACTGTCCATTTTTCTGAACATTTTTTTTCGAATTATGGCTCTGTAGGTTCGAAATTACAAAAATATTGTGTAATTAGATATTCTGCCAAAAAGCCATTTTCTGTACATTTGGTGCGGGGTCCTTAATATTAATCGCTTCTACGTAAATTTTCTTATTATTAAATATGAGTATTCAAAATGTGATTGATAATCTTAAATAAGCCCATAAGAACTTTATGGCTGATATATCTCGAGGGAAGATAGGATACTGGATGGTTTCGAATTCTCAGAAGAGAGACAAATGTCCATCATATACCAGGAGAGTCAGAGAAGATATAAGGGGCGTGTGGAATATGCTTTGACGTTCGATGAGAAGTGGATAGACCCTCCAAATAATCATCGTATTCCTGAATTGTGGTCATTAGACATGTACGATTAATGGCCAAATCTCAAAAGCCAAGAGACATATTCCATACATCTGTCACCGAACTAGTATATTGTCGACTGCTACTCTACTATACAATCTGCACCCCTTAATAATTACAAACATTTCCACAAATAGGGACATGAACTTTTTCTTCTGAATACTTTTCTTAAAAGCACCTCGTTCATCTTTTTCATTTTTTCACGGTTTTCCACAGCTCGAAAACACATGAATAACTTTATGTTGAATGAAATTTTTATTTTAGATCTTGACTGACTTTTATATTAAATAAATTTCCTGTGGTCTCCTAATACATTTAGAATGATAAAATACATTTCTTTTGACACGCGCAACGAAAATTTGGCATCTTCAAAAAAATTTCGCTATCCCTCAAAAGGCAGCGAAAGCCAAATTTTTGATTCGCTTGTTATGAAAAATATCATACATAGCGAGTGGCGAATGGCAGTGATGTCTGTCGAATGTGAAGTTTGCCACCCGAGCGAAGCGAGGGGGGCAACACACGAGTCAGACATAACCTCCACTCGCCACTCGCTATATAATATACTATTCTGTCACCGCAGTTTCAAGAATTGAGGCCACGCCCTTATGAACGCCTATGATTATTCCTACGTCCCTAAACCACACCCGTGAATAAAATACATTTTCCGCCCCCGCTGTTTCAAGAATTGAGGCCGCCCCTTTACGAACGCCTATTATCATTCCCTCGCCCGTAAACCACACCCTTAAATAAAATTTATTTCCCACCGCCGATGCTTCAAGAATCAAGGCCACATCCTAATGAACGCCTAATATCATTCCCACGCCCCCAAACTACGCCCCGTCGGCGTTTCAGCAATTGATGCCACGCCCTTTAAACACCTATTATCATTCCCACGCCCCTAAACTATGCCCCTTAATGAAATACAATTTCCGCCGACGCCGTTTCAAGAATTGAGGCCATGCCCTTATAAACGCCTATTTTAGCTCCCATGCCCCTCAATTATACCCGTTAATAACATACATTATCCGCCGCTGCTGCTTCAGGAATTGAAGCCACGTCCTTATCAACGCCTATTATCATTTCCACGCCTTCAAATTACACCCTTTAATAAAATACATTTTCCGCCGCCCCTGTTTCGAGAATTGAGGCCACGTCCTCATGAAAGCCTATTGTAATTCCGGCGTCTCTAAACCATACCAACTAATAAAACACATTTTCCGCCGTCGCCGTTTCAAAAATCGAGGCCACGCCCTTATGAACACCTGTTATTATTTCCATGCCCCTAAACCATACCTCTCAATTAAATACAATTGCCGCCACCGCTGTTTCATGAATTGGGGCCCCGCTCTTATGAACACTTATTATCATTTCCTCGCTCCTAACCCTTACCCCTTGAAAAAATACATTTTCCTCCGCTGCTATTTCAACAATTGAGGTCACGCCCTAATGAACACCTTTTATTATTTCTACGTCCCTAAACTATGCCCCTTGATGAAATACATTTCCCGCCGTCGCTATTTCAAGAATTGAGGCCACTTCTTTTTGAACGCCTCTTATCATTCCCACGCCCATAAACCACCCTCCTTTATGAAATACATTCTCCGCCGCCGTTGTTTCGAGAATTGAGACCACGTCCTTATGAACGCCTATTGTAATTTCCACGTCCCTAACTAATACCAACTAATAAAGTACATTTCCCGCCATCGCTGTTTCAAAAATGGAGGCCACGCCCTTATAAACGCCTATTATCATTTCCATGCCCCTAAACCATACCTTTCAATAAGATACATTTTCCGCCACCGCTGTTTCAAGAATTGGGGCCGCTCTCTTATGAATGCTTATTATCATTCTCACACCCCTAAACTATGCTTCTTAATAAAGTATACTCCCCGCTGTCGCCGTTTCAAGAATTAAGGCCACACCCTTATGAACGCGTGTTATCATTCCCACGCTCATGAACCACACTCCTTAATAAAATATATTTTCCGCCGTCTCTGTTCCAAAAATCGAGGCCACACTTTTATGAATGCCTATTATTATTCTCATGCCCCTAAACTATGCCTCTTAATATAATACATTCGCCGCCGTCGTCGTTCCAAGAATTGAGGCCACGCCTTCATAAACGCCTATTATCATTCCCACGCCCCTAAACCACATTCCTTGATAAAATATATATTTACCACTGTCGCTTCTTTAGAAATTGAGGCCACGCCCTTATGAACGCCTATCATAATTCTCACGCCCATAAACCATACCTCTTAATAAAACAAATTTTCTGCCGCTGCTGTTTCAAGAATTGAGGCCACGTCCTCGAGTACGCCTGCTGCAATTCCCATGTCTCTAAACTATATCAATTAATAAAATACATTTTCCACCACCGCCGTTTCAAAAATCAAGGCCTCGCCTTTATGAACGCCCATTCTCATTTCCATGTCCCTAAACCATACATCTTAATAAAATACATTTTCCGCCGCCGCCGTTTCGAGAATTGAGGCCACGTCTTTATGAAAGCTTATTGTAATTCTCACGTCTCTAAACTATACCAATTAATAAAATACATTTTCCACCGCCGCTGTTTCAAAAATCGGGGCCTCGGCCTTATGAACGCCCATTCTCATTTCCATGTTCCTAAACCATACCTCTTAATAAAATACATTTTCCGCCGCCGCCGTTTCGAGAATTGAGGCCACGTCTTCATAAAAGCTTATTGTAATTCTCACGTCTCTAAACTATACCAATTAATAAAATACATTTTTCACCGCCGCCGTTTCAAAAATCGAGGCCTCGCCCTTACGAACGCCCATTCTCATTTCTATGTCCCTGAACCATACCTCTTAATAAAATATATTTTGCGCCGCTGCCGTTTCGAGAATTGAGGCCACGTCTTTATGAAAACTTATTGTAATTCTCACGTCTCTAAACTATACCAATTAATAAAATACATTTTCCACCGCCGCCGTTTCAAAAATCGAGGCCTCGCCTTTATGAACGCCCATTCTCATTTCCATGCGCCTAAACCATACCTCGTGATAATAAACATTTTCCGTCTCTCTGTTTCAAGAATTAAGGCCGCACCTTTACGAACGTATTATCATTCCCTCGCCCCTAAACCACACTCCTTAATAAAATACATTTTCCGTCGCTGCTGTTTCAACAATTGAGGTCACGCCCTAATAAACGCCTATTACCATTCTCACACCTCTAAACCATGCCCCTTGATACAATACATTCCCCGCTGTTGCCGTTTCAAGAATCAAGGCCACAATCTTATAAACGCTTATTATCATTCCCACGCTCCTAAACCACACCTCTTAATAAAATACAAATTTCCGTCACCGCTGTTTCAATAATTGGGGCCGCGCTCTTATGAACGCTTATTATTATTACCACGCCCCTAAAAAACGCCCCTTAATTAAATGCATTATCTGTCGTTGCTGTTTCAAAAAATTGTAGCCATGCCCTTATGAACGCCTATCATCATTCCCAAGCCCCTAAACTACACCCTTTGATAAAATACATTTTCCGCCGTTGCGGTTTAAAGAGCTGAGGTCACTCCCTTTTAGAAAATAATTTAAATTTTGTTTAGCTACGTCCCTTAGCTAACCCTAGGAAATTTTGAATGACCATGCCTATTTGTATTGACGATGCCTATTTAAATTGACCACTGCCCCTCATCTTGAGTACCTACCTCCAACAATTTTTTTCTAATAACTCTTATTTCTATTTTTCATTAACGGCCGTTAGCAATTTATGAAAATGCTATTGAATTCATCAAAAACAAAATAAGTGTTTGAAAAAAAGGTTATTGTACTTTACGTCTCGTTTTGATCTTCTTGGCTGCGGTTTTCTCTGCTATATACTTTCCTCAATACGCTTGACGCCGCCAGTAAACATCGTCTGTGGATTCCGACTGCAATAGATTTGTCTGCAAAAAAAGAAATGCTAGCATATTTTTCTTTGGAGATTGTGTGCCGAAAGTTTTGGCTACGAGAAATCGATATGGACTCGGTGCTTTCATCCCTTGCTTTTTCACTTCCCTTCTACTACTACTATTACTACCCTTCTAGCCAAAAGCAATGCCCCTTTCAACAGAGTCCTTTCCACTATCTTCTCTTTCAAGGTAGAATATCGTAACTGGGTATTTACGATTGGTAAATGCCATACTTCGATCTTCTTTCACCCGAAAGCACCCGGGGGTGGTGCTTTCATATGCAAATTGTTCACCCCCTTAAAATATATAAAATCAGCCGAAATCGGCTTTATTGCAAAATGCAGGGGCATAGTAAAAGAGGAATTTTTTGAGGAATTTAAGTTCAAGAAATATGCCGGCGTTGAGATAATGCGTAAGGAATTTTCAAAAATGGTCTTCTAATTCCAAAACTTTTAAATATGTTTATCTATTCATTTTTTAATTTTACGTTACCGTCGGAAATTATCTGCACGGCTAGAGTGAGCGGCATAAAAAATCACAGATGACATTGAAACATGATAACTCGGTCGGAAATGAAGCTATACATTTTGTTCAAATGGCTAGAAAGCTTATAAAATTCCACGTCGAATGAGCTGTAGTATAGATATTTCTGAATTTTTGAAAAGGATGTGTCACGTGAGGAGTTTTTTCAAAAAATTCAAGAATTTATCGAATTTTGTACCTCGATTTCAGCTCGTGGCAAGACCTAGCAAAAATGTGGAAAAGGTCTTAAATTTACAGGTCCTAGTCTTTAAAGTCATTTTTTAATTTAAGCCAATAAAATTTGAAAAATCTTGACGGGTTCCCAAGATATGATCAAAAATATCCAAGTGTGTCCATGTCGAGTGTCAGTTTCCAATCACCGCTGTCGGCCGATGGAAACTTGGCGCAGACATGCTTGGACATTTTTAGTCATATCTCGGGAACCCGAAACATTTTTTCAAGTTTTTTTGGCTTAGATTAAAGACAAGATTTCCGATTTTAGGTCCAGTGAATTTCAGATTATTGTTACAACTTTCCCAGGTCATGACATGAGTTTAAGTCAGGGTACAAAATTCGAAAAATTCTGATTTTTTTTTTAAAACTTCTCACGTGATATATCCTTTTCGAACAGTCAGAAATATCTCAACTAGATCATATTCAACGTGGAATTCCCTGATATTTCTAATTTTAATAAAAAATGACGAGCTTTATTTCCGACCGAGTTATCGTGTTTCAAATTCATCAGTGATTTTAAGTACCGCTCGCGCTAACCGTGTAGATAATTTCCGACGGTAGTGTATTTAATATTTATATTCAAGCTGATTGTTATTAAATACGTTTTTATTCTTTTGGAGTAGGCGTGATTTCATTTAAATAACTTGGGCAACTTTTATACATTTCTAATCAAATGGACATACAAATTATAAAATCGATGTATATGGCAACAATTAAATTTATTTCAATATGTACTAAACACGAGAGACACTTTCAAAAGCAGAAAAATGAAAATTGATTTCACTTGGTATATTGGAATTAAAGCCACCCATTTATTATATTTATTTATTTACTTGTTTCTATATTTTATATTGTCATATTGCACAAACAGCTTGTTTTTGCTTTCATATGTCATCCCCTTTCGATCAAATGCACTACGTATTCAATTTTAAATTAAATTTGAATCAGATTTAAATTCCGTTTTTTATGTTCAAAATTACAAACTGGAACATTATCAGTATTTTCTAATGATATTCCGAGAAAAACGGACCGAATTTGAACTAATTGTACTTTGTACTTCAAATGCATTGAGAGGATACCACAGTTTGATTAAATTTATTGGTTTGAATTTTGCAGGATCATGGCTATGTCCTTTAATTTGTAAACGATTCAATGTTCAATTATATGTGGTGAAAGAACTAAACCCAGGTCGAATCTCCTGTTTACACTAATTACATTAATGAGAATCTACGCAGAATTTGAACAAATACTACTAATTTCAAATAACCGCTGGCTCAATTCAGTACTTCACATCCAATTTTATTCCATTCTCTGCTTAATGAGAAGCCAGATTAATTACCGGTAAAATTAGTTGGGAATTATAAAATAGGATACGGTGAGTCTCGAGTGACTTTAACCCAGAAGAGCTTGCATATCCCGGTCTTTTAAATATACTTTCGGAATAATCCACGATCATTCCGAGACCGGAAAGAAAAAGTCGCATAAGCGCGTTTTGAGAAAACTCTGTTTTTTAAAGAGGTTAATCATGTTTTTTCCAGTTCATCTCAAGTCCCAGTTACCTGTGCAAGAAGTAAAGTGGATGGAATTTTCAGTAAAACAAGAAAGAAATCAAATGTTTCATCTCTTAAAGTTTCGGAGTTATGGCCCTCAAAAGTTGATTTTTAGCGAATAATTTAAACCAAAAAATCTAGTTTTTGTGGAAGAAATCATTTCATATGCTTTTCTGGTAAAAATTTTCAGTAAATTAATTGAAGAAGACACAATTCTGAGTAAATCTAAAAAAAAAACATGGCTCTAGCTCTAATAGTGACGAAATTATGTCGCTCTGAATATGACCCTTTTTTATGAAATTTTGTTTAACATCAATTTTTTGAATAAAATTTCTCGTTTTCCATAATAATTAGTTTACTGAGCATTACAGGTAAATATTGCCGCGAAATAAATCAAGGAGGACTCAATTTTGAGCCAATATAAAAAAACAATGCTCTATAGCACTAAAAGCCCCGAAATTATGGCAATGTTAAAATAACCCTTTTTATTGAATTTTGTTTAACATGTTTTTTTTTTTAATTTTTCGTTTCAGAAGGCCATAATTTCCGTAATATTAAAGCTAGATATGTGTATTAAATGTTTTGAAATGTTTTCAATAAACAACTTTTCAGTGATTTTCGGTAACTCCGGCGATATTTTATGGTAGCTTACCATAAATAACCGAAAAAGTTCGGAAATTTTTGAAATTGAACTTTCGGGTGTGTTCGGGTTCTCGGGTTCGGTTTTTGGGCCTGGTTGCGAACCCAAAACCCGACCCGACCGTTTCCGATGTCAACCCGACCTGACACGCACCGATGTCATTTTGAACTTCACTAGAGCTAGAGCATTTTTTGTAGGTCTGCTCAAAATTGAGTCTCCTTTAATTTATTTGGTGACAATATTCATCTGCAATGCTCAGGAAATTTTGAAAAATGTCATTTTGAAAAACGAGAAATTTTTCTTGAAAAGTTGATGTGACACAAAATTTCATTGTAAAAGGGTCATATTTGAATGGCCGTAATTTCGGTGCTACTCGAGCTGGATCAATTTTTTTGTTTAGATCTGCTCAGCATTGAGTCTACTTCAATTAATTCCTTATTTTTACTAGGGGTGCATACGAAATGATTTATTTCACAAAAACTAGTTTTTTTGTTGTTTAAATTAATCAGGCAAAATCGACATCTGAGGGCAAAAACTCCGAAACTTTTAGAGATAAATAGAACTTTTTTTTTGTTATTTCAGGAAATTTCATACACTTTAATTCTCGTTCTGGTAATTGGGACTTTGAGTGAACTGAAAAGAATGAATTTCCACAGAAACTATTTTTCCTCACTTTTTTCACACAAAAAAATTGAAGGGTTTCAGTTCTCGTAAGAAATTCAGCTTCTGCAGCACTTTTTTGGATGATAAACTAAATGTTTGAGGTCGATGACATTCCATTTTTAATTTATTTTCATGAAAATATGTTGATTAGCCTCTTTAAAAAAATAAAAAATAGAGTTTTCTCAAGAAGAGCTCACGCGATTTTCTTATTTTTTGGCTCAAAATGATCGTGGATAGAAAGATTATGAAACTCCACGTCGAATAAGCTCTAGAGGAGATATTTTTGACTTTTCGAAGAGGATATATCACGAGAATTTTTTAGTGAGAATTCAAGAATAACTCGAATTTTGTACTTCGAATTTAGTTTGTGTCATGTCTTAGAAAAGTTATAGAAAAAGCCTTTAATTTACAGGACAAAATCTTGGAAACCTTATCTTTTATTTAAGCCGATAAAATTTAGAAAAACTTTACGGGTTCCTGAGATATGAATAAAAATATCCGAGCTGCTAAGACGACTGAAACTCGATGCAGACACGCTTCCACATTTTTGGTCATATCTCGAAAATCCGTTGAGATTTTTGAAGTTTCATCGGCTCAAATTAAAGATAACTAATAATAATTAATTAAAATAAATTACAATTTGAAATTAAATTTTTTTTTAAATTTAAAAAAGTTAAATTTTTTTTAAAATTTAAAAAATTAAATTTTTTAAATTAAATTAAATTGAAATAATTAGGTAATTAAATTAAAGATAAGATTACAAATATTGCGTCCTGTAAAGTAAAGGTCTTGGCTATAATTTTCCTAAGTCATGAAACGAATTGAAGTCAAAGTACAAAATTCGAGAAATTCTTGATTTTTTTTTTCAATTTCTCACCTGATAAATGCTTTTCAAAAAGTCAAAAAAACTCTACCAGGGCTCATTCGACGTGAAATTGTTTAATCTTTCTGAACGTTTCAAAAAAAATGTCTAGCTTTATTTCCGACCGAGTTATTGTGTTTCAAAGTCATCAGCGGTTTTTAGTGTCGCTCACGCTAGCCGTGTAGATAAGATTTAAAAAAAGGTTATTAATTTTTTTGAGGCTTCAAAGAATTTCAAGGATTGAGGTTGAAGGAAGTTTTCTGGGAAATTTCAGCTCAATCAGATTAATAGTTGAAAAGTAATGAATGTTTTATATTGCAAGCGGCAGTCTTCACGCTGCACTATGCACGTGCCTCCTCGGTTACGAACGTGTTGCAGCGGTCGATATGGAGGTCAAGTCGGGTACCAAATAATACTTGAGATATCATCATTGAAATAATTTATCTATTAGATATTTTGAACAATAAATTATTAAGACAATACTTATTAAAAACTACTTTCAGTTATTTTCGTCACTCTCTTCAGTTTTTTGGCATCTAGACTCTGGGTTATTACTTTCAAAAAATACTTCTCGAAAAATTCTTTTCCTTTTAGCGCTTAAATTATTATAGATTTTTTACATCCTTTACTTCGACTTTCGCATTTTGTCTTTGAAACTTTTCTCAAATTCCTGCAGAAGATCTTCACATTTCTCGATCATTGTGAATGAAGAAGAACGTAAATTAATAGGATATTAATGAATGTGAACCTATCTCAAAAATAATACCTTTGCAGCTATTCTACAAAATAACCCATTCACTGGTTATTTTCTGTATGTATTGTGTATTTTGAAAAAGAACTAAAAACGGTTGCTATTATCCGTTTTGGTATCCGACTTGACCTTCATATCGTCCGCTGCAACACGTTCGTAGCCGAGGAGGCACGTGCATATGGCAGCGTCAAGATTGCCGCTTGCAGTTTGAAACATTCATCATTTTTTAACCATTAATCTAATTGAGCTAAGACTTTCGAAAAAAAATTTTCAAATCTCAATCATCAACTTCCTCGCTAGAAGTTTGCCGTTGCTTAAAATTCGCTCGATAAACGGAGCGCTTGAAGATTGAAATCCATGATTCTTGCAGTCTCAAAAGAAATTAGCAACTTTTTCTAGTAAAATATTTATGTTCTTCATTCTTTAATATTTTCAGAAGACTTAAACACGTAATTTTGTATCAGTAAAATCGAAAATCTGTAAATTGGCTTAGTTAGCGCGAGTTGAAGTGTGAAAAGACTGAAATTTTTTGTTTTCGAAAAATTTACTTTCAGAACAATACTTCTCAGGCTGAATCCACGCGTATGCCCTTTTGATCGAGAGATGTTCATATGCAAACAAATAGATTAGTCTGTCATTTGAGCATCGAATTTTAATTCAACTGTCGAGCTTTAAGTGGCTTTCACATAACGGTCTGTGCGTGAATTCCCGAAATCGATATGTCATATCGATTTACCTTTGAAAATGCACTTGGCTCTTCACATGCCACTCTCAGTAATCCGAAAAACAATAAAACACGAGTCTAACCATTTATGTTTCAGATCAATCCATTGCTTTTTATTAATTCTATTCAACTAAAAAGAATTATATTTGAATAAAAATATAATAGTGCATTCGAAATGATCTTTTTCAAAGGTAAGATTTGATTTCAGTAATGCACTTTGATCCACATAAAAAGATAAAGCTTCTGGTTTTTTATATTTTTTAAATCCTTAAAATACATTATCCCAGAGAAAGGATGAGGCTTACAAAACTTGATTTACTAAATTGAATGTTCAGCTACACAACCGAATACATGAACACAACTAGACATTTTTTGCTGAAGAAACTCAATCAGATTTCTCTACTTCCTTTTTTCCTTTTTCCATTTCCCTTTTTCCATCTATTCCAGACTTGTTCTTATCAGGCCAGAATCCACTGGCATAATCAAACTATTTGCAGATCCCCATATTGACTGAATCGAGTCGAAAATTATTATACTGTTTGCCTTGAAATCGAGGTTGCGGAAATATAATGTAGTTCTTCTTTTTTTAGATTTTCATCCGACAAATAGAATTGAAAAATGTTGAAATTATTTTATTGCAAAATAGAAACTGAAAATGTTAGATAAGTTCAAATTTTTCTTGGAAAAAAATATAGCTTTTAACTGACAAAACGGAAATTTAAACTTCGCGCCACAAAGACGTTATTTATTATATTATATATAACCAAAAAGCAAATTAAGCAATATTGATGTGTCTTATTTGTCTTTTTATTGAAAAGTCAGTGTGCTTTCCGAATATTTAATTTTGCAAACTAATAAAATACTTGTTCAGATATATAATTTCTACTGATTAGAAAATATATAACAACGATTTAAATAAAATTATTTATTTTTATCATTATTTTATCACAGCACATAAATCAAAATTATTCAGAATATTTAACATCCCTTTAATAAATTATCCTTGGTTAAAGTTTTAAAATGGAATTTAAACATTGAAGAGTTAACTCTGCAGTAGAAAATGTAATTTCGGTAAATATGGTAAATAAGGACTAGACTATAATTTCTACATTTGTGTAAATAATAATATTAATTCCTGATTCTTTTGGTGAATTATATATACTTCGTTAAAGTTTAAAAATTGAATTTTAATTTTGAAAAGTAGATTCTGAAGTAGAAAAGGAAATTTTATCGAGACAGTGGAAAATTAAATTGTATTTTTCAATAAATTATACTTCGTTGAAGTTTAAAAATTGAATTTTCATTTTGAAGAGTAGATTCTAAAGTAGAAGAGGAAATTTTGGAGAGACAAAGATACAGAAAATTGTCTCGTGTGCTGTTCAAGGTACAGTTTATAAATAATTAGTAAATCCGCAGGCAAGTAAATAAAGATTAGACTATAATTTCGACATTCGTTTATGTAATAATAATGTTAATAATAATGATGATGATAATAATAATTTCACATTTTTAAAATAAATTATACTTTGTGAAAGTTTAAAAATTGAATTTTAATTTTGCAAAGTAGATTCTGCAGTAGGAGAGAAAATTTTGGCGAAACAGGGAAACACAAAATTGTCTCGTGTGCTGTTTAAGGCATAGTTTATAAATAATTAGTAAAACCGTATGCAAGTAAATAAAGATGAGACTATAATTTGGATATTCGTTTATATATCAATAATAATAATAATTTTACATTCTTTTAATAAATTGTATTTCGTTAAAGTTTAAAAATTGAATTTTAATTTTGAAGAGTAGATTCTGAAGTAGAAGAGGAAATTTTGGTCAGACAAGGAAACACAAAATTGTCTCGTGTGCTGTTTAAGGCACAGTTTATAAATAATGATTAAAACCGTAGGCAAGTAAATGAAGATTAGACAATAATTTCGACATTCGTTTATATAATAATAATAATCATAATAATAATAATCTAACATTTTTCTGATAAATTATACTTTGTTAAAGTTTAAAAATTGAATTTTAATTTTGAAGAGTAAATTTTGAAGTAGAAGAGGAAATTTTGGCGAGACAGGGAAACACAAAATTGTCTCGTGTGCTGCTCAAGGCACAGTTAATAAATAATCAGTAAAACCGTAGGCAAGTAAATGAAGATTAGACTGTAATTTCGACATTCGCTTATATAATAATAACAATAATAATAATAATTTTACATTCTTTTTATAAATTATACTTTGTTGAGGTTTAAAAATTGAATTTTAATTTTGAAGAGTAGATTCTGAAGTAGAAGAGGAAATTTTGGCGAGACAGGGAAACACAAAATTGTCTCGTGTGCTGCTCAAGGCACAAATTTTATTAATAATTTGTAAAACCGTAGGCAAGTAAATAAAGATTAGACTATAATTTCGACAGTCGTTTATATAATAATAATAATAATAATAATAATAATTTTACATTCTTTTAATAAATTATTCTTTGTTGAAGTTTAAAATTGAATTTTAATTTTTAAGAGTAGATTCTGAAGTAGAAAAGGGAATTTTAGCGAGACTGTGTACACAAAATTGTCTCGTGTGCCCGTTTACGGCACAATGTATAAATAACTAATAAAACCGTGAGTGAGTAAATAAGGATAAGACCACATTATTCACATTTTTTAGTAAGTTATACGTTGTTAAAATGTAAAAATGGGGCTTAAAGGTAGAAACCTATTGGGAAGTAAATTCTGTAGTAGTAAAATTAATTTTGGTCAGACAGTGAAGTCTGTCAGTTATTCTGTTTTACGATTTTCAGAATCCTAAGGCAACTTTAAATTACGGAATATTTTATCATCCAGGGTGGCCGTTTTAATAAAGCCAGAAAATTCCCGGTCATTTTCCGGGTTTTCCCCGGCTTGCAAAAATTTTTCACGGTCATTGAATTTAAGAAAATTGAACTCTTGAAGCTGAACATTTTTTCATTGGCAGTAATTAAAACAGAACTGCAAATTGAAGCACTTGAAGTGGAACTCTTTTGAATTTTAAGCTTTCAAAAATGAAGTTTAAAAATTGTTTTGTTCGAACGCTCAAAAATTTACACGTATAAAATGGAAGCTTTTAATACTTTTTGATCGAACAATTTTGAATTAAATTCCGTGAAATTGCAAAAAATTTTTTTCAACTTTTATAAATTAAGCACTTCCAAGATTTGTGGTTGTGAGATATAAATCCACACTAATATATAACAAATATAATATTAAAAAGTTTTTTTTTCATTAATTAAAAAGTTTCAAATTGATTAAATTGAAAATTGAATATTTTAGACTTAAACAATACTCGAATAGGATTTGAAATTGAATAAAGCGTTTTTTTATGAATCTATTATTTTAAATCATTTGCAAATCAAAAATAGTTGATGAAGTTTCAATCGGACGTTTACATCTGTTTAATTGATAAGGTTTTCGAATTGAAACAGTTCAATTTTTAAGGTTAAAATCTGCAAATTGTTTAATTTTGAACAGATTTAGAATCGTCTTTTAAAATGAATGATTGTTCATTTTATAATACTCAGAGTACAATGCAGTTTTAAAAATCAATATTTAATTTACATTCACAGTTCATCAACTTAAATGTTTTTCTGAGAAAATTTCAATTTCGTGCGCTTTTAATTTTTAATTGTTCAAGTCATCAAAGCTGCATTTCAAAATTCTTCAAATTTAATATGTATGCTCAGAAAAGAAGGCCTGAAATGGAAAATTTTGAAAGATTTCAGAATCACGCATTGTAAACTGAATGATTTCATAATTTGAAAAATTAACAATTGAAGTTGAAATTCAAAAAAAGTTGAAACTTAATTTTTTTTAAATTATAATATATCATATGATATGAAATTTGTGATATTTCAAGTGATTGGATACATTTTTCTCGTGAAAATTTTTAAAATTTCCGGTCAAGAAGTAAATTCACCATCCTTTCCCGGTTTTCCTAACTTCCCGTTCCAGCGACTATCCTGTTGCTGATTCATAAAAGGCAATAAACCATTGTTTTTCATAATATTTCAATAAACTGTATTTTATTAAAGATTTAAAATCGAGAGTTTAAAGCTGAAAGTAGAACCTTCATTAGTAATATCAATTTGTGTGAGGCAGTGAAACATCATTTTCCCTTGAGTAATCATTGCTTAAAGCATAGTATCAATTATTGAAAAGTGATACTCTGAGATTTCGATGACAGTGTTCCGATTTTAACCCCCTCCCCTCCCCCTTCATCGGATTTCCCTCTGAAACCACTTGTCCAATGTATTGAATCCTTGCATAGTTCTGGACTGACTGGCTGACCAAAGTCTTCTATATCTACTGTCAGGAATTTACACAAATATTCATACGCGTCTATCTAATTAATTTATGCTGAAATATGATTGGAAAATTGATTGTATAATATCGTTTTATATTAAGTAGCATTAGCAGAGTATTTTTGTCTGTAAATAATTATTAATAACTTCTTTATTTACAGTCTGAAAGAAATGTTTCATGAAACAATATTTTTTTTTCTTTCCTAAGAATATCATTTTTCTGATTGTTTTCTTGGATTAATTTAATAATCCCTTTACTGTCGACTTTAATTTTCTACTTTGACAGATTTTATTATCCACGGAGATTTTTTTTCCATAAAACAGTAATCCACCTACTCATCAATTTTTCTGCGCCCACGCCTTGTAACAGTTTTTGCTCGTTTATCGTTATAGGATACACCGTCGACGATGACGCATCCTCCTACAGTTTTCTTCCCCGATAATTCACATCAGACCATTATTTATATTCCTGCTTGAAGTTGGGTCGATAAGATTAATTCAAGGAGCAATATTATCCCCTATTTTCTACTTCCGCTTGCTTTTGTTTATAGAATTTTTTCATTTCTCTAGAGCCTGCAAACAAATGACTCAAAATATGAAAGTGTCTCCGAAAATTTACTTCCACCTTTTTTTTCAACGAAAAAGCAAGATTTCAAATTTTAGTATCTCAACGCCACCATAATGAAGTCTGCAGCCGTGTATCCTGGGGATGGAAAACGTTTTCATAAATGACATACCGTCCGTTCTAAGTGAAATGTGAAATGGGAAAGTTGCGGGATAATTTCCGCTTATATCCCGATAATTTTCCAGCATTCAAATTTTAATTAAGTCTCCCCTCAAGTGTCGCTGCGTTAGGGAAAGTCGACAGTGCAGCTGGAGGTTTGAGTTGATTCTTTTCAACGACTGACTTCTTCATTTTGGTCGGTGTCACGTAGCCGAGGATTTATTATTTTTCCTGGGATGCGAGAGAAGCTCTTTAATGAAAAGGCTAGAAAAAGGAAGAGGGAAGCACAAGCGGTGGAGAGACACTTTTGGTAATCGTTCTTTTCAGGCTTCGCGAAACGGCAGTAGTTGACGTTTTTCATATAGGTTGAAGATCGTATCTATACCTGTCAGGAACAGGTTCTCGTCCACTAGATGTGGCTATAAATGGACTCTCGTTCACGGGGATCTACGGTTTAGATACAATAAAAGTTGTAGACAGTGTCCCTGTACAGCAATAACGTCTCATTTATTGCTACTTCCAGTGAAAGACACAGCTGATACAAGTCAATTTCCAGAATCCGTAATGAACAACCCTTACTTTACTTTACTTTACTTGACAATTACATTAAGGCCCCACAAAAATCCCCTACTGCAATTTCATTCCCCAATTAGTTTGAGTTTCAAGTTTAATTTCCATTTCTCATTCAAACGTGATGAACAAAAATGAGTTGGAGTAGGCGACATCTGCCTACAAGAAAGGATTTCGTAGCCTCTTCAAATCTACTATTACGAATAAAGTGTAACAGTCAATAAGAACTCTTTCCTTTTACCTTATTACCTTTACCGCCGCCTTTTTCCCGTTTCTCTCACCACTATTTCCATTTCCACCTCATCCCACCCCTTTCCTTTAATTTTTGTTACTTTATCCATCAACTAATGACACTTTTGTGCCTCTGAATTAATTCTTAAACCCTCAGACTAGAAAAGCTACTACACGCAAAATTAATTGCTCCCTTATTTCATTTCGCGAGTTCATTAAAAACGTTGGGATCTCCCCAGCTTTAACGGTCCAGTAAAATCCGAGTTGCTGTTACTTTTACGGGTGCAAGCAACCTCCCAACACGTAGTGACACTCTGCCACTTTCCCGTCACCCTTCCCGAGTTATCTCTCGTTTATGAGTCGGTATACTTTATCGGAGAGACATGTTTCCCTCGTAAATTTCAAAGTTTCGCGCTACGTCGAAGTAGCTGAGGTAAGGCATCATAGCAAACTCACCGCGAGAAAGTACAGGCTCGTAATACTCCCAGGGCACGTATCTTTCTAAATTGGGGAAAAAGTGGAGCTCTGTTCTATTTTAAACGAGATAGAGGATCAAAGAGTCGCGGAGAAGAAAATTAATAGCGGTCTTTAAAAATCACAATCTCAATATTTCTTGTGAAATGTTAATTTTTACATCAGCAGTGCGTAGAGACGTCTTTTTATATCCTCCTTCTCTTTATCTCTTCCCTCCACTGGAATTGCCATACCTACTCTATCCCTACCACTAGATTCGCTCCGCCCATTGGCGTGACCCAGGGAAGTAGGCGTGGTCAAAGAAAATGTGCGTGAGTACTTTTGGTTTAGCTCCACCCATTCCTGGTAATAAAATTGCTTTTTATCTGAAAGTATACAAAAGGAAACTAAATGTTATGTGTGAATTATTAAGTTGTTGCTGCAAAAAGCTGTTTCGATTGTTGCTTCATCTAAAAGTCTCTCTTCAAATGTTTATTCAAAATGTAGTAATGCAAATTTATATTGAAATGAATACAAAAAGTGACGCTCCGCCAATTGGCGTAGTCCAGGAAAGTGGGCGTGGTGAAAACAGGCCGTGACGAAATCAAGGTATAAATGGGCGTGTCAGAAAAGGGCGCGGCTAATAGGAAGGTGACTAAATATAATCATATCGCGGAATAGTGTATTATCGGGGCGTGTTTGAGGAAAGTTGGCGTTGTCAAAGAAAGTGGGCTTGATTACTATTGGTTTAGCCCCACCCATTCCCGGTAATAAAATTGCTTTTTTTCAAATATACAGAAAAAAACTGAGTTTTGGTTTTGAAAATATTTAACAAATTTCAACGTTTCCGAAGTATTTCAAAATATTTGAAGGGATTTTGAGAGATTCCTGGAGACTCCAAATTATTTGTGAAGATGTTAAGGATTGTCGAAGTATGTTGAAATATTGCGAAGGATTTCTCTGAATTCCAAGTTATTTCGGTAAATTTTCAGGGGTTTTATATGATTCTAAGTGATTTCAAATCATTTCTAGATACTATGAAGAATTGAGCCGACGGATGCAATAACGTCACTTGCGCTCGAAAGCGCTGGAAAGTATTTTCCAAACGCTTGACGTCACAGAAAAAAATTAAAATCATAATTTTGAAAATCAAAAAATATATTACGATACATTGATTTTCTTTGCTGAAAAATTGACATTTTATTTTTTATTTCGTATATCACGAACCCTGTAAAAAATGATAAATGTAAACTCAATCTCATTTACTGAGATGCATCGTAGTATATTTTTTGATTTTCAAAATTATGAGTTTCATTTTTTTCTGTGATGTCACGCGTTTCGACAATATTTTCCAGCATTCCCGAGCGCAAGTGACGTTATTGCATTCATTGGCTCAATTGTAAAAAATTGCATAGGTTTTCACAGAATATCTATGATTTTCAATCAATTTAAGAAGATTTCAAGGGATTCAGAGAGATTTTAACGATTTTGTTAAAGTTTCCATTACAAAATATTTCATGGAATATTACAAAACTCCTAAAAGCTTTAAGCGGTTTCAAAATATTTCAAGGGATTTCACAAAATTTCAAATTATTTGTGAAGATTTCCAAGTATTTCAGAAGATTTCAAGTGATTTCAAAGATTTTTACAGAATATCTATGAATACTAATTGATTTATGAATATTTTAAGGGGCTTCGAGAGGTTTTCACGAGTTTTTAAGAGGTTTCCATTTTCAAAAGATTTCAAGGATTGTCGAAGTATTTGAAAGATTTCGAGGGGTTTCACATGATTGAAAATGTATAGGATTTCATGAGCTTTTAGAAGATTTTAGGGCATGCTAAGAAATTTTGAATATGGAAATATTTTTCTTATTTCTTAACCATTTTTTCAATAAAAATTTAGATGAGAAATATCGTTTGTGACCACGTTTTTTCCATTAGTAGCTATTCATAGAATATTTCCATGTTCAAAATTACTTAACATGCCTTGAAATTAATTGAAACCTCATGAAATTCTATACATTTCTCTGAAACCCTATAAGATGCCTTAAAATAATTTCAAATACTTCAAACAACTTCAAAAATTTTTTAATGCAGTATAATCGAAAAACTTTGTCAGCCCGTCATATCCCATACATTTTTTCGAACTCCCTTGAAATTCTTTAAAATGCCTGACCATTTTTTTAACCTGTTGTAAATACTCGAAATCCTCAATCGTATTGTAATCTTTTAAAATATTTTGCAATCCCTAGAAATTCTCTGAAACCCCTCGAAATCATTAGAAATGACTATAAATCTTGTAAAATCCCTTGAAATATTTTTCAACACTTCGAAAATCCTTGAAACCTTTATTGAAACTCTTGAAACTCTTCATTAATACTACTCTGTTCGACGTAAATCAACATCAATTACTATATCAATTACTACAATCCTTGAAACCCTTTAAAATACTATGGGGTCTCTAGAAATCTCTTGAAATCCCTTGAAATCTTTTGAAACCCACTTGAAACCTTTAGCAGTTTTGATATATCCCGTAAAATATTTTGAAATTAAAAACTTCAACAAACCCGTTCAAATCTCCCCAAATTCCTGGAAATCTCCTGAAATTAGTTGAAACCCATAAAAGTCTTGTGAAATTCCTGGAAATACCTTGAAATATTTTTGAATCACTTAAAATCCTTGGGAAGTGCTGTGAAATCTTTTGAAATCTTTTGAAATACTTCGAAAATCCCTAAAATTTTTTCAAATTTTTCTACAAATTCTTCAATACCTACAAATTCCTACAATTCCTACAAATTGTTTGAAATCCCTTGAAACCGTAGAAAGTTTTTTGACATCCCCTGGAATATTTTGAAACCTATTGAAAACGTTTTAAATCTTTTAAAACCTCTCAAAGTTCCTTTGAAATCATCTTGAATCAATTAAAATTCATAGATATTCTGTGAAAATATTTAGAATATTTTCCAACTCTTTAGTCTCTAGAAATTGTTTGAAATCACTTTGAGTCTTTTCAAATCCCTTGAAATCATTTGAAATATTTAGAAAAACTTTGAACTATTTCGAAATTCTTTAATGGCAGAAATTATTTCAAAAATCATTTAACATTATTTAAAAATATAACATTTCTTATAAAAAGATAGTTTCTTCTTTTTGACTTTCAAAACTAAAGATTCAATCTTTCCCTTATTTTCCCTTTTTTCTTGAAAAAATCACCCTATTTCCACTTTTTTGAGCTCCTCCTGCGCTGTGATCCCTGATAGTGTGATCAAGGCGTGTGTTTAAGGAAAGTAAGCGCGTTTAAAGAAAAATGGGCATGAGTACCATTGGGTTAGTCCCACCCTTTCCGGGAAATAAATTTTTATTTTATTTATATGTATATAAAAGGAAATTGAATGTAATATGTACGTTATTGAATTGTTTGTTCAAATATTGCATTCATTATCTAAATGTCCATCTGTAAATGTTTATTGAAAATGTCATAATGTATATGAAAGGAAATTCATATTGGAATGAATGAAAAAATGACGCTAAAAGGGAAAAGAATGATGTTCTATTTTGTTTCAAACGAGAAAGAGGATCCAAGCGTCTTGGAGATAAAAATCAATCGCGGGCTTTAAAAATCACAATCTCATTCATCCTTGTGAAAAATTAATTTTCACATTAGCACTATGTGCGGACATCTATTTTACACACTTTTTCTCTCCACTTCTTCCCTCCACTGGAATTGCCATATCTACTTCATTTCTACCACTAGTTCCGCTCCGCCTTTTGACGTGACCCATTGAAGTGGGCGTGGTAAAAATGGACGTGACAAAATCACGGCATGAATGGGCGTGGCAAAAGAGGACGCGGCTGATAGAACGATGACCAAATGTAATATGGGTGGACAATAATGTACCAAGGGGCGTGTTCAATGAAATTGGGCGTGGACTAAGAAATTGGACATGAGTGCTAATGGCTAAGCCCCTTCCATTGCGGGAAATGAAATTGTTCTTCCATCTGAAAGTATATAAAAGGAAATTATATATAATGTCTAAGCTATTCAATTGTTTCCTTAAATGTTGCTTTCATTATCTGAAAGTCACTCTGTGAATGTTGATTCAAAATGTTATGATGTATATGAAAGGAAATTTGTACTGAGAATAATTTTAAGAATGATGCTAGAAGAGGCTAATTTTATGGAATGACTAAAAACATCGATTGGGAATTCCGATGAAACTTGCAGCCGGTTAATCAACTGAAACCGCAGTGTCAGTATGCGATTGTAGATACGTCGTAGTTCGAGTAGTTTGTTTGTGTGTGAATACAAGTGAACCTGTGTAAGTGCAGGATGAAACGTCCAACATCGACACGGGGCTAACATTCATCACCACGTTTAACTGTAATCTGCCAAAGGCAGTACTCGGCTTGTCAAGCCAATCACCGTGACAGATGCTATGAGCACGTTCTGCTCAAACTTTTTGCGGTTCTACGTCACAGACCAAATTCCAACTAAACGAAACTATGTTACTCTAATGCTCCGCACACTTCTACCCAGTTTGCAGCTAATTTGAGAGACGAAAGCAATAACATTCTATTGCACAGACTTCGCTAATGAGCTTAATTTTAGAGGCCTTCCCTTGAATTCCGATACCATGAAACTTACCTAATTTCAATTCGTGAAAGTTAAACGTAGAGTTATTACATTCAAAACTAGTTGAATATAATTCTCCTAAAGAATAGAAGCTGACAATTAAAAATTCGAATTTTCATCTAACCACATATTTCCTGAATGCCAAGATGAATTTTTGACAATTCATACAAAAACCATTGTTAAAAAATCTCTCTTCCAATAATTATTTGAAGCGCAGGTTCCATATCTGATTTACATCCTGGCAGGAAGACACCTTTTGTTTCCAGCTGAAATCGTAGTTGGGATTTGTGGAAAAACCTGTCGACTAAAATCCGAAAAAGAATGAACAATGGAAACCGACACCTCGGCTTTGCGATGATACGAATAGACGGGATATGTTGCACGGACGGAGCATCGAGGACATCGACCACACGAAGCCCGTGGCTGCAATTTCAACCATTCATGCCGGTTGAATTGTAGCATCATACTCTGACATCCGAGATACAATGGTTCCTTCAAGGATAGCGTTGGCGATGCGATCGAGCGGAGGTTCATTAAACGCTTCATTGTTCCTCGTAAATAGTCGAAAAAGATAGGAATGACTACCCTTCCGGTAAACTGGAACACTGCGGCTGGGGATTTATATGAAAGAATAGAGAAGATACAGAAAACAGAGAATATACAATAAAGAAAAATATGAGACCTCCAATGGAATTGCCATACTTACTTCACCCCTACCACTAGTTTCGCTCCGCCCATTAGCGTGACACAGGGACGTGGGCGTGGTAAAACTGGACGTGACGATATCACGGGATGAATAGGCGTGTTAAAAGAGGGCGCGGCTATAAGGAAAGTGACCAGATATAATAAGACCAAACAATAGTGTGATATCGAGGCGTGTTTAAGGAAAGTTGGTGTGTTCCAGTACAATGGGCGTGAGTACTACCATTTGAGCCCCACTTATTCTCGGAAATAAAATTATCTTTTTATTTGTAAGTATATCAGAAGAAACTAAATGTAATGTGTGAGCTATTCAGTTGTTGCTTTAAAAAAATGCTTCAAGCACTGTGTGGAGACGTTTATTTATACACTCCTTCTTCCTAATTCCTTCCTCCACTAAAATTGCCAGACCAACTTTATCCCCAACACTAGTTTCGCTCCGCCCATTTGTGTGACACAGGAACGTGGGCGTGGTAAAAACTGGACGTGACAAAATTACGGGATAAATGGACGTGTTGAAAGAGGGCGCAGCTAATAGGAAGGTGACCAAATATAATAAGACCACACAATGGTGTGATATCGGGGCGTGCTTAAAAAAAGTTGGCGTGGTCAGATAGAATGGGCGTGAGTACTATTAGTTTAGGCCCTTATTCTCTTAAATAAAATTGTCTTTTTATTTGGGAGTATATAAAAAGAAACCAAATGTAATGTGTAAGCTATTCAGTTGTTGCTTCAAAAATTTGCTCCAAATGTTGCTTCATTCGAAAGTCTCTCTTTAAATGTTTATTAAAAATGTGAGGAAAATTAATCGCGGATTTCAATAATCACAGTCTCAGTCTTCCTTGTAAATAGTTAATTTTCATATCAGCACTGTGTGGAGACGTCTATTTATACACTCCTTCTGCGTAACTCCTTCCTCCACTAAAACTGTCGAACCTACTTTATCTCTACCACTAGTTTCGCTCCGCCCATTAGCGTGACACCAGGAAGTGGGCGTGTTAAAAACTGGACAAGACCAAATCACGGGATAAATTGGCATGTCAAGAGAGGGCGTGGTCAATAGGAGTGTGACCAAATGTAATAAGAGCGGACGATAGAGCAGAATATAAAATCATAAACTTTCGACGAAGAAATAATATTTATAAAAATGTTAGGTAGTGTTAGTTTCTTTCACCAGGAATAGCATTTTTAAAGAAAATCTTCGCCGGAGCCGTTTTTGAAAAAACTCTATTTTTAATTTCAAAGAATTCCATTACCCGGTTTTTCTCAAAAAAGAAGCAAGATGTGAAAAAAAGTAAAGAGAGCAAAATGATTCCTTGGAACAATTTCTACAAGAAAACTCCGTTAATAATTCCTAAACTCACTTCGTTTCTTTCAAAAACTTGATTTTTCGATTTCATTATAGATTCCTTCTTTTCTTATTTCTTGTTCTCGATATAGTTTTTTAAACCAAAAAAAATATCTTCAGACAATCCGAGTAATAATATTTATCTATTCTAATTTTTCCAATGATATAAAACAGTGAAAAACGAATGTTCACCTCTTAAAATGAAGACATCCAATTTTTCAAGGAAACAAAGTAAGATTAAAAATTATTAAGGGAGCGTTTACATATTACGTGACGTTTTTTTCAACCATTTTTATTTCCCTGCCTCTTCATCACCCTTTTTCTATAGTGAGTGTATTTAACTTGCACATGCGTACTATAAAAATTGCACTCCCCCCTCCTCCCTGTATAATGTTAAGTGATATGTGAAAGTTCCCTGGGGGGATCTTTTTATAGCATTTTTCTAAGAAAAAATTTACTTCATTTTCGAGAAAAATTGGGTATTTCGATGTAGACCTTCAGGTCGAAGTCATTTCAACGAAACCGTGGTTTGGATCTCACACCGGCAGTGGATATTTTTAATAAACAATCATTAGATTTCAGGGATTTAAAATTTTTCAAAAATTTACGTTCTTTGATTTTGTTAGCGTTTTTTACCGGAAATTGAAATTTTGAACCAAAATCATTAGCTTTTAAAGGCTTATAATCTTTCAAAAATTTCAGGTAACGTTGGCGTTTTTTACCAAATATAAGTATTTTAAGTCAAAAATCGTTATAGTTTGAACAAGATGTTTTGTAATTTTCGAAGAGTTTGAGCTTATACTATATTCACATTTTTCTCAGGAAACTGTTTATTTTAGACAGAAATCATTATGTTTTTAATTTAAAACAAGTCAAAATTTAGTCAAAATTAGACTGATTGAATTAATAAGGCATGCTTTGACTGGAAAATTTTTCATTTCTACTGACAGAAACATTAGCGTTTTGCACCAAATATTAGTATTTTAAAACAAAAATCATTATAGGTTGAACAAGATTTTTTGTAATTTTTGATGTTTTTAAGGTTATATTCACGTTTCTTCACATGAAATCGGTAATTTAAAACGAAAATAATTACACTCTAAAATTAAAACCAGTAAAAATTTAGTCAAAGTTTGACTGATGAAATTAATCAAGCATGCTTTGACTTGA
This sequence comes from Melikaiella ostensackeni, assembly GCA_032362435.1. Taxonomy (NCBI): domain Eukaryota; kingdom Metazoa; phylum Arthropoda; class Insecta; order Hymenoptera; family Cynipidae; genus Melikaiella; species Melikaiella ostensackeni. The sequence goes on from JAUMHM010000085.1 coordinate 34,212,825, forward strand.
AAATTTGTAATTACAGACAAAAACCGTCGTTTTAAAAGATGAATCAGTCAATATTGCTGATTGAATCAAACAGTCACTTGGAATGAATGACTTTCAGTAAATAAAGGTGACTTTTTTGTCTGTTATAATAAAATAGTAAAATTATTTGTAAATTAAAATTTCTCATTAAATTCCTATATTTTTATAAATGATTAAAATTGCCCATAAGTGACTGACTCAATAAACGAAAGTTACCGTTTAGATCAATCAAACTGACTGATTCATCAATGACAAGCAGAGGTTAGATCATTCAGATGACTGATCTCATCAGTGAAGATAAAAGATTGGATCATTTGTAATGAGTGATTTCATCAGTGAGTCATATTGGCTGATCCGAAAAGTCACTTTTGAATGATTTTTTAGTCGTTGAATCCGCGTTATTTGAATCAGTTAAAATTGATTGCGAATCAGGCACTTTTAAAATATTCAAATTTAGATTGTGAATTTCGGAGAAGATTTACAATTGTGAACAATTTTCTGTTGCATTTTGTTATGTTATGTCATGTTGGTATTTTTTGTTGAAAATTCTTGGTATTTTGAATACAAAGTTATTATATGTAAAAGAATATTTTACAATTTTACATCAGCTTTAGGTTATATTGGTGTATTTCACCTAAATTGATATTTTTCACACAAATTATTAGATTTAAATTCAATGATTTTTGTTTAAAATAATAAAATTTACAAGCTTGAACAATTTTGGGACAATTTCCCTCGGAAATTGTTCTTTTTTTGAAAATTAATTAGATTTCAGGGAAAATTCATAATTTTTGAACAAGTTTGGGTTACTTTGGCGTTTTGCATCGAAAACTGGTATTTTAAAACAAAAAGCATTATAATTTCAACAAGATTTAGAATCTTTAATCAATTAGGATTATATATTGATGTTTTTTCTTGTCAGATATTTGAATTTTTTATTTTTCTTTCAAATTACATTTCAAAGGTGACTCTAAACTTTTTAACAATTTTAGGTTATACTGGCGTTTTACACCGCAAATCCTTATTTTTAGTGAAAAATCATTTTATTTCAAAGAAAATTCATAATTTTTGAATAGACTAAGGTCACGTCAGCGTGCTACACCGAAAATTGGTATTTTAAAACAAAAATCATTTTAAATTGAACAAGATTTGCAATATTTGAACAGTTTGAGGTTAGATTAACGATGTTCACAGGAAATGGGTTATTTTTCACAAAAATCATTAGATTTAAGTCCAAGGATTTTAGTTTAAACTGATGAAATTTACAATCTTGAAAAATTTTGGTTACTTCAACCAAAAATCATTTGTCCTTGAAAATTAAACTTATAATTTTGAACAACTTTAGGTTATGTTAGTGTTTTGCTGTGGAAATTAGTATTTTTGAACAAAACAGCAATGATACGATTGTCTGTATATTGTACAAAAACATTACACTTTCATTCTGAAGTTTAGATATCAGTTTTTATCAATTATCAAAAATATGCTCCTTGCTTTTCTTTACTTTTGTATTCAAGATAATGTATATTACAAAATAAAGAATTCTGTATTAACATTGATTTTATATTTTAGTTCAAAAATTGCATCAGCAAAAAATAATAATCGCGCGCGTAGCGCACGTGTCTGTTTTCTACTATTGAGAAAAAGATTCTCTTGAGTCAGTCCGATTGAGCTATTCAATATCGTTTTATTGATGTAGTAGGGTTCCAAAGAATTAAAACGCCACACTCATTATGTATACCCATTATGTAGAAAACACTTTTTTTTAATAGAGGAAAAGGGCGGTTTTGGGATAAAAGTTAGAGGGGAAGGGGTCTGATGAATATACGGTGGGAGGTGAAGGCGGAATTTTATCGAGGAGAAAGATGGGCATATGGTGGGTAGAGAATAAGGAAAATAGGGTCATAGGTTAATGGTGAGGAGGAAGAGGATTCGTACAGACGTGTGGGGTTGGGGAAGAGTGAATGAGGATGGTGAAGAGGAGTCTGAGAGGTATTTGGGGATTGAGAGGAAGGGAGTGACAATTTTGTCAAGGAGAAAGATGGGCATATGGTGGGTAGGAAAGAAGGAAAATAGGGTCATAGGTTGGTGGTGAGAAGGGAGAGTATTCGTGAAGACGTGTGAGGTGGGGGGAGAGTGAATGAGAAGGGTGAAGAGGAGTTTGGGGGGTATTTGGGGATTTGAGGGTAAGGGAAGGGCGAATTTGTCAATAACAACGATGGGTATATGGTGGTTAGGGAGGAAGAAAAATAGGGTTATAGGTTGGTGGTGAGAAGGGATAGGATTTATACAGACGTGTAGGATGGGGAAAGAGTGAATGCGGTGGGTGAAGAGGAGTCTGAGGGGTATATGGGGAGTTAAGGGGAGGGACGGGCAATTATGTCAAGGAGAAAGATGGACATATGATATGTAGGGAAAAAAGAAAATAGGGTCATAGGCTGGTGGTGAGAAGGGAGCGTATTCGTACAGACGTGTGGGGTTGGAGAAGATTGAACGAGGATGGTGAAGAGGAGTCTGAGAGGTATATGGGGGTTGAGAGGAAGGGAGTGACAATTTTGTCAAGGAGAAAGATGGGCATATGGTATGTAGAGAAAAAGAAAAATAGGGTCATAGGCTGGTGGTAAGAAGGGAGAGTATTCGTTCAGACGTGTGGGGTGGGGTTAGAGTGATTGAGAAGGCTGATGCGGAATCTGAGGGTTAGATGGGGTGTTGAGGGGAAGCAAGGGGCAGTTTTGTCAAGAAGAACGATGGGCATATGGTGAGTAGGGGGAAAGGAAAATAGGGTTATAGGTTAGTGGTGAGAAGGGAGAGGATTCGTACAGATGTGTGATTGGGGGAAGAGTAACTAAGGAGGGTGAAGAGGAATCTGAGAGCTATATGAGAATTTGAGGGGTAGGGAGAGGCAATTTTGTGAAGGAGAAAGATGGGCATATGTTGGGTGAGAAATAAGAAAAATATGATCACAGGCTGATGATGAAAAGGGAAAGTATTCGTACAGACGTGTGGGATGGGGGTAGAGTGAATGAGAAGGCTGATGCGGAGTCTGAGGGTTAGATGGGGTATTGAAGGGAAAGGGAGGGGCAATTTTGTCAAGGAGAAAGATGGGCATATGGTATGCAGGGAAAAAGAAAAACAGGGTCATAGGTTGGTGATGAGGAGGGAGAGGATTCGTACAGACGAGTGGGGTGGGGGAAGAGTGAATGAGGAGAGTGAAGAGGAGTCTGAGAGGTATACGTTGACTTGAGAGAAAAGGAGGGGCAATTTTTTCAAGGGAAAGATGGTTGTCTAGTGGGTACGAGAGAAGGGATATAGGGTTACAGAGTGGTGGTTGAATGGGAGGTGATTAATATAGATGAGATTTGCGGTGTGGCAGAGTGGAGGAGTAGGGTTAAGAGGGGCCTGAAAAGTATACGATGAAATGGGTCGAGACGGTGGAGGGGCAAATTATTTGAGGAACACTTGGCAATTTTGAGAAACTTGGAAGATGTAGTTTGTTTGAAATGGTTTTGGAAGACTCGCAAGGTACGTAAAAGAGAGGAATTATAAATTAATACATACAAGAGTTACCTCAGCGGATTTTTTTTCAATTTTTGCTATATTTTGACTCGAACTGTACGGATGAACTAGTGCTTCGTCAAATAGATGAAATTTTCATCCAATTACAGAATTTTGTAGCAGTAGTTACAAACGGACACATAGCCCTTATACGGCTTTTGCCTTCGAAACCCTATAAAACTGCCAGTGAGCATTTTTCCAGTTATTTGAGTCATTATTTTTCTGACTTTTTTGGGTCAGACAATAAAGAAAAATTAATTACTCGTACGAAAGAAATATAAGTAAATCATTAAATGACTTTAATGCGTATCTGACAAGTTGGGAATTTCCTCAAGTATAAAAGTTTTAAAACTGCTTTGGAAGCTTGTGGTGAAGAAGATACTTTAGTGGTTTACTTTACGCATAATTCGGTTCTGGGATACCAAACAAACTCATTCGTAGCAAATGGCACTCATGGATGCGAACAAAAAAGAGAAAAGAAAATATAAAGAGACACTCGCCAAACTCGAGATCTTTATTATATCGCTTGAATTCGCCTTGAAGTTCATTCCGTACGATAATGGTCGGTATTTTACGTCATTCAAAGGATATTATCGGACCGTTGGTCCTTTGGACTAGTTCCAAAGTTTGGTAAGACGAGCGTCGCTCCACGAAATTGCCTCTCTGAAACGAGTTACTGCCTTCGTGCACCTATAGAGGGTTGCCATTGCTTCTGTGTTGTTGGTCCACAAAGCTCCTATAAATTTCTCTCCATGTCGATCAACTTCTTCTTATGTAGGTAAATTAACTTGGAAAATAATTATAATATTTATGATACGTAATATAAGATTCAAAAATCTCAAGGATAGGATCGGAGAAAATAAAACTTTTCATAAGATCGAAATGAAATCTACTTTCTTATGAAAATTTCTTGTCTACTGAAAAAGGAACAACCAAGAAGTTCACAGACCAAAATGTGACGTCGAGACAACACCCTTTTCCGTCTCATTAGGGACAGATGTACAATAAATGTACAAACAAAAAAGAAAAAAGATGGAGGAAAAGGAAAGAGTCAACCAAAACCAACCTCACACTCTTTCCTTTTCCACCTTTTTTATACTACTGGGGATCAACATGTTTCGAAGCCAATTCAGACTTATCAGATGTAATTTATAGGAAAACTGCAGTTATAAATGACGAAACATATGTTAATTAGATTCATACCTGTATATTACCTGAAAGTATAAATAAAACAATTTTAATTATCAAACGTTGTTTAATCAGTTTTTCCATTTTCTTATTAAAATAAAAAATCTTTAAGATCAATGTGAAATTCACTTTCTTATGAAGATTTTCATTTTATTTCTATTTTTTTATTATTCTAAAATAGAAAACCCTATGAAGTTATGTTTGTCTGTGCTTGGCAGCCTTTTTTAACCAAATTCGAATAGATTTATTTAATTTATTGAGATTCTCATTAGAAGTTTCTTTCTTATCTTTTTTTTTGTTGAAGACAAAACATATTTCATTGTTAATATGAAATATCTTTTATCGAAAAAGGCCCATGAAACTTACATTCCATCCATAAATCTTTCTGTCTTGCATACAATCTCAGTTTCTTAGTCATTGAATAAAATTCTTTAGTATTTTTCATAGGTCTTCCAATCACATCCATCACATTCCCTCAATTTTTATCAATTTTAAATTTAAGAAATCTGTCTTGAATTTGGTTCGAAATTTTGCCAATGCCAGATACACAGAACTTTCTGGTTTTTTCATTTTAGTACAAAAGAAAATTGTTCCTGATGAAGAAGTCTAAATTGGCTTCGAAACATGTTGGGTCCCCAGTAGTATAAAAAAGGCGGAAAAAAGAAAGAGAGGGAGGTTTGTTTTAGTTGACTCCTTCCTTTTTCTCCATATTTTTTCTCATTTGTTTGTACATTTATTGTACATTTGTCTCAAATGAGCCGTAAAAGTGGGTGGTTTCGAAGTCTTCCTTCGATTTGTGAACTTTTTGGGTATTTATTTTTTAGTACACGAAAAATTTTCGAAAGAAAGTGATTTTATTTCGATCTTTGAGGCCATGATATACTTACTCGATTCCTACCTTACCGACATTTTTTGCAACAACTCACGTCCACACGAGTTGAGATATTAAGTTGAAAATCCAAAAAAATTATATAAATGGCACTGAGGAACGTTTTTATGGTCTTAATTTCTCGAAATCCGAAGAAAATTTTCCAAAATTAAATTTTTTTGTAGTTTAAGAAATTAAGAACCGTACAAACGTTCTTTAGTGCCTCTCATCTAATTTCAATAATTTGAAGGGATTTTAAAGGATTTTTGAGATTTTAGAGAATTTTTATAAGTTCTCAGGAATTTTCAAGAGCTTTAAAATGTTTCAAACTAATTTCAAAAGATTTGAAATATTTTAGGATATTTTTAAAAATTTTAAGGAATTATTATAAAATTTCAATAATTTGAAGGGATTTAAAAGGATTTGAAATACTTTAGGGTATTTTAGAAGATTCCAAGGAATTTTTAATAGATTTCAATTACATATTTGAGGGGATTTCAAAAGATTTTAAATATTTTAGGGTATTTTTAAAAATTGCAAGGAATTTTAAAGTCTGCTAAAAAATGTCGAGGAATTTCAGTAAACTTCAAGTTATATTAAATATGTATTTGCGGGTATGTTAGAAGATTCCAAGGTATTTTTAATAGATTTCAATGAACTGAAGGGATTCCAAAAGATTTTTGAGATTTTAGAGTATTTTTATAAGTTTTCAGGAATTTTCAAGAGCTTTGAAAAGTTTCAAAGTAATTTCAAAAGATTTGAAATATTTCAGGGTATTTTCAAAGATTTCAAGGAATTATTAAAAAATTCCAATAATTTGAAGGGATTTAAAAGGATTTGAAATACTTGAGGGTATTTTAAAAGATTTCAAGGACTTTTTAATAGATTTCAATTACATATTTTAGGGGATTCGAAAAGATTTTGAAGATTTTAGGTTATTTTTTAAAATTTGCAAGAAATTTTGAAATTTTCTAAGAAATGTCGAGGAATCTCAGTAAACTTCAGAGCATTTTAAATATGTATTTGCGGGTATTTCAGAACATTCCAATGCATTTTCAAGAAATTTAAAATTTTTTAAGGAATTTTCAAGGATTTCAATGATTGTGAAGGATTTAAAATATTTTCGTGGGTTCTTGAAGAATTTCCTAGAATTTCGAAATGTTTGGAACAATCTCATAGGACAATAAGGTTTTCAGATATTTTCAAAGATTCCAAGCTTCAAGGGAATTCAAAAGATTTCAAAGGATATGAAATATTTTAGAGTATTTTAAAAGATTTCAATGAATTCTTTATTGGTTATAATAATATTCGAAGGGGTTTTAAGGATTTGAAACATTTTAGGATATTTAAAAACATTCTAAGACACTTTCAAGGGATTTGTAAAATTTCTGGTAATTTCAAAGGATTTTAATAATTTTAGGGTATTTTTGAAATTCCAAAGAATTTTCAAAAGGTTCAAAAAATTTTAAGGGATTTTAAAAGATTCCAAGTTTCAAGGGATTTCAATGGATTTCAAAGGATTTGAAACATTTTAGGGTGTTTAAAAAGCTTCCAAAGAATTCTCAATGGATTTCAATGATATATGAAGGGATTTTAGAGGATTTAAAATATTTTGTGATATTTCAAAAGATTCTACGGCATTTTCAGGGAATTTGTAAGATTTTCGTGGGATTTTGAAGGATTTTATTGCTTTTAGGGTATTTTTATAAATTCCAAGGAATTTTGAAAAGCTTCAGAAAATTTTAAGGGATTTCAAAAGATTTCAAAGATTCGAAATCTTTTAGGATTTTTTTAATAGAGTCCATGGCATTTTTAAGGAATTTAAAAAAGTTCAGGGGTTTTCGATGGATTTTAATGATTTTAAGAGATAAAAAGAATGTCATGGAGTTTTAAAGAATATTGGAAGATTTGGAACGATTCTATTTGTCCTACGAGTTTGAAGATATTTTAAAAGTTCCTGAGAGATTTCATACGGTTTTCGAGGATTTCAATGATTTTAAAGGATTTTAAAAGCTTGAAGATTTAAAGAGATATTCAAATATTTTTTTGCAATTCATTTGAATTCATTTGGAATTTATCCTGAATTCTTATTAATTTATTCTGCATTCTTTTAAGTTCTTTGGATTTCCTTGTAATTCTCTTGAATTTCCTTAGTTCTCTTGAATTCTCCTAATTTGATTTCAGACTCACCAAATTTAATGAAGTTTTTAAATATTTTTCAATCTTTTCAATCCGCTTGAATTATTAAAAAACTCACATTGAATTTTTATGAATTTCATCGAATGTTCCTTGTTTCAGTTAAATTCCTCTAATCTCGCTCCAATTTGACTGAAATTAATGGAATTTTTTAGATTTCTTTTCATTCGGGATGCAATGAAGTTTAAATTAAATAATGGAAGAGACAATTTTTAGAATTAGTAAGCATTTCAATTTATGGAACATTAGACATTAAGTATACTAATTTCAAAATATCCAAGTTAACAAAATCTAAGTAACATAATTTCGTAATTAATGTAAATATAAACTTCTCTCGATGGAATATAATTAAAGTTAACAAGTTTAGTAGTTCAGAAAGAAGTATTTTAAACCCAGATTTGGAATAACTGAATTTTTATTATAACTTGTTAAAAGATTGCGTAAACTTTGAAGTTTATTTCGATTATGCAAAAAATATTCGAAAATCAATAAGAACGATGTAGTCTGTTTTTCTGAATAAATAAAGTTATTATTTTAATTATTCAATCTGATAGTGCTTTTTCGCAATTATCTTTAAGAATTTCATGTGACTTATTTGCGGCTTTTTTCGAAATTCCATGCAACTGTTTTTATAATTTTATGCTACTAATGCTACTTTTTTAAAGCCTTCTAGTCAATCCGAGTCCCGAGATTGGAATGTGCGATTAAAGTAATGGGATAGGTGTGGGCAGTGCTGCCAGGTGGCAAAAAAATAAATCTTCAGCTCTTCCAGAATTTTCCTCAGCAAATCTTCAGACCAATTTAAAAAATTTCTTCAGATTTTTTCTGAATTTCTCCACTTTTCGAAAGTCAATTTTTCAAATAATTAAGGATTGGTTCCAATCTGCAGGGTTGCCTATTTATAATAAAGATTTCATTTAATTGAGATCAAAAAGCTTGACTCAATTTACAGAAAGATATCTATTTTACTAAAAAATTTTATGATGAAGAAATGAAATTTTCTTCAAATTGGCAATTCTTAGAAATGTGTTATTCGTTCGGATTTTCACCTTTTTCATTTGAAAAATTGAATAATCTGAACAGATTGGTTCTAGATCAATCTTTTAACATACAGTATTGTTTTTCGAATAACAAAGAATTTCTTAAGATTGAAATAAAACCTACTTTCCTATAATATTATCAAATTTGATTGAAGAGTGAGGAAACTATGGTTATTTTTAATATTAAAAAAATTTCGTTTACAGTAAAACTTTTTTTATTAATAAAATTCAAAGTTGATGTAAGAATAAAAATGAATCCTTGATTCTAGACGAATCGATTGACCTATAATATTCATGTACTTTATTGAGAAGCAAGGAATTCATGGTCCTTTCCAATAGTTGAAAAATTTGTTTTTTACAGTAAAAATATTTTCATCGGCATAATTCCAAGTGGATGCAAGAACAGAAAAGACTCCTTGATTCGAGACGAATCGATTGACCTATAATATTAATGTATTCTACAAGAGAGTAAGGAAGTTATGGTCATTTTGGTCACTTGTAGTATTTAAAAAATATGTTTTTTACAATATAACTTTTTTCATCAACATAGTTCAAAGTTGATGCAAAAACAGAAAAAACTCCTTGATTCGAGACAAATTGATTGACCTACTTTTATTTTTGTATTTTTACTTCCCCTATGAGGAAGCAAATATATTTACTAATTAGTCATAATAAGGAAGCAAAGTGCTCATTAAAAATGAGCACCATACAATTATAAATACAAACAAAGTGGCAACACCCGAGATCGAATTCACAGCTAGTTTCAAATATACTGTTGATATAATTAAAATGTCATCCCGGTACTTGTTATAAATAAAATAAGATTGCTAGACGGAGGTACACGAATTGAGGTATCATAATTAATACAATTAAAATAGAATCCTGGTACTTATCTAAAAATAAGTTTGCGAAAAAGAATTTGCATACCTTGAGGTAAAAGAAATAATACCCTCGCTACCTATAAAAAATGGTACTCAGAAGAAGATGCCATATACCAGATATATGCATTCTTTTATTATGACTATTGAGTACTACATTAATAATTTTTTAGACTAGGTTTTTTGTTTTTAACTATTGATATCTTTATGAATTCCATATGTGAAGGTGAAAATATTCTTTTATCTTATTATAGTGTCTTTGGACTGATTTCTGAATCTTCAATTTTGGGGCTAAGACTTTCTGAATAAATTTCCTGAAATCTGTTGACATTTTTCGAACATGTGGTTTTTACGTGGGGTAGATTTGGAAGACTGCACTTTGTATTTCTGAAGTTTATTTCCGGATAAAATCGAAGAAAATTTTTACTGTGAAGAATCTGTTTCTTATAAATTAAAATTTGCATTGAAAAAGTGGATTACTGTCTCTATGTTTTAAAGAAAACCAACAGAATTTCTCATTTTAATAACTAAATGTCATTGATGATAAAATGCTTTGATTATTTATTTTGTATTCTTGACATAATTGAAATTTCTTAAAGATCAAAATAAAATCTATTTTCTTATGAAAATTTTTTTTGTACTGAAAAAGGACACCCAAAAAGTTCACAATTCAAAAATAGACTTTGATACTACCTGTCTTTTCGGCTCAATGAAGACAGATGTAGAAAAAATGTACACAACAGAAAGAAAAAAGAGGGAGAAATAAAAGAGTCAACCGAAACCATCCTTGCATTCTTTCTTTTCTCCGTCCTTTTTATACTACTGGGGAACCAACATGTTTCGAAGCAAATTTAGACTTCCACATCAGGGGTAATTTTATAGGAAAAACAACAGGTATTAATATGATGAATTGTAAAATTAGAAGAATATTGTTTTTACCTGAAAATAAAAACAGATATGATTGATAGTAAATTTAGTTTTTTTGGTACATATTTCATACATTACTTGAAAATTTGATATAAGCGAATAATTCTGAATAAGTCCCAAGATCAGATTCTTTAATTTTTTTATTGGAAATTGATTCCCGCAATTTTCAAATTATGACACAAAACTAAAGCCGTTATATTCAATCAATGATTCCGTCTCAAATTCTGTTTTATTTAGCAAAATCTCCTTTTTAAATCAATAGCCTTGTTTCCTTCCCTCTTTATATTTGCCAAATTTAAAAAAACACAAAAACACAAAAACTTTATTTGATTGTTTTTAATCTTTTTTATAGGCTAGGAAAAAGTTCACAAAAAACCTATGCCATATAATAATAAATTTTTATCCGGAATATAGAGACCGAAACGAATAGTAGAAATTTTCGGAAGACTTTATGGAATTTATTCAGATCATTTCAGCCTTCAAAATCAAGATTTCGAGAATACATACTTCTGACAAATTTTTTCAGTTTCTATAAGTATCAATATGACATTATGATTATATTTACAAAAAGCTCGATAAAGTCAAGAATATAGTAGATACAAGAAAATGTAAAATAGATACAGAAAAACAAATGAGCATCTGAAAAATTATGAAAATTATAAACATTAGAAACATAAATGTTAGTCAAGATATAGTACACAATGGTACATGATAAAATATGCACATATTGTTTAAATTGGCTTCGAAACATTTGGTTCCCCAGTAGTATAAAAAAGACAGAGAAAAGAAAGAGTGTGAGGATGGTTTCGGTTGACTCTTTTTTTTCTCCCTCTTTTTTCTTTCCGTTGTGTACATTTTTTGTACATCTGTCTCTAATGAGCCGAAAAGACAGGTAGTATCAAAGTATATTTTTGAATTGTGAACTTTTTGGGTGTCCTTTTTCAGTACAAAAGAAAATTTCATAAGAAAATAGATTTTATTTAGATAAGAAATTTAAAAGAAAAAACATTGAACAAAGATTGGTTCCAATCTGCAGGGTTGCTTAGGAATACTCAAGATTTCTTTCAATTGAGGTTGTTAATGATTGAGTCAATTTACCAAAAGATATCTATTCTACTTAAATTTTTTTTAAATTTTGAGAACGTTAGTAATTTTTTAGAAATATGTTATTGTTTTGGATTATTTCCTTTTTCTTTTAGAAAAATGGAATAATCTTAATAGATTTGTTCTAAATGAACCCACAAAATAATTGAAACGTTCGTTCAATTAGTGTTGTGGTGAATTGTTACAAAATATTGGATTACAATTCTTGGATTTTCTACACAGAAATTTAATTTTTTATCTATTCTGATTTTTCTGTTGTTGGCATTGTGGATTTCAGTGAAATTGATGAAAATTGGGGGAATGGGATTGATGTAATTGGAGGACTGGTGAAAATATTAAAGAATTTTATTCAATTAGTAAAAAACTGAGATTGGATCCATTACAGAAAGATTCACTAAGAAATGCAAGATTCATGGGTTTTTCCAAAAAATATATTTGATATTTACAAGAAAGTATGTTTTGACTTTGTCAATAAGAGAAACAAACTTTTAATGATACTTCCAATAAATTTAAGAATTATAACTTGAATTTGGTTGAAAAAATTGGCGCTGCACAGATACACAGAACTTTCTGGTACTTTCTATTTAAACACATAAAAAATTCTCATAATAAAGTGGATTTCATTCCGATCTTGAAGATTTTTAATATCAATAAGAAAATAGAAAAATTGACCAAACAACATTTGATACTAAATTCTTGCTTTCTATTTTCAGGTAATATTTGAATTTAATTAACATAGATTTTATTATTTGTAACTGTGGTTTTCCTATGAATTACCCCTAATAAGGGAATTTAAATTAATGTCAAAATATGTTGGTCCTCAGTAGTATAAAAAAGACGGAGAAAAAATTTTCCAATCTGCAGGGTTGCCTATGAATACTATTAAGATTTTTTTCACTTGAGGTATTAATGATTGACTCAGTTTACCAAAAGATACCTTCTTTTATTGAAATATAGTATACAAATTTGAGAAACTTAGCAATTTATAGAAATGTGTTATTGGTTTGGAATATTACATTTTTTTATCTTGAAAAATGGAATAATCTGAATAGGATGGTTATAAATCAACCTACAATATCAAAATAGTTTTTCTGATATAAACAAGGTGAGCAATTTTTTCCAAATTTCTAAAATAAAAAAAAAACGCTTCTAATTGGCTGATCTAGCTTAAAATCCTATCCCACCTGGATATCAATTGAAGTTACAATTCGTCCAAATTTCATGATCACAGCTCATACTTATCGAGATATGGTGAACAGAAAAAGTTACACAAACACATGGACATTTCTTAAAAACTGAATTTTCGAGTTCCTGTGATCGAATTATATCGTAATATGTCAAAAAAGTAAATTTGAAAATTCAAGTCGTGGGTTGACTTAGAACCAATTTATTCAGATTATTCCATTTTTCCAAAAAGAAAAAGGTAATAATCCAAACCAATAACACATTTCTAAAAAATTGCTAGCTTCCTCAAATTTGTGAACTATATTTAAGTAAAATAGATATCTTTTGGTAAACTGAGTAGCCCATCAACACCTCAATTGAAAGAAATCTTAAGTATTCATGGGTAACCCTGCAGATTGGAACAAATCCTTGCTTAATGTCTCTCTTTTAAAATTTCTTGAAGATCGAAGTGAAATCTATGAAAATTTTTTGTGTACTGAAGGAACACCCAAAAAGTTCACAAATCAAAATTAGACTTCGAGACCACCCTCTTTTCCGGCTCATTAGAGACAAATGCACAATGAATGTACAAACAAAAAAAAAGAGGGAGAAAAAGGAAAGAGTCAACCAAAACCAACCTCACAATGTTTCTTTTTTCCGTCTTTTTTATACTACTGGGGGCCAACATGTTTCGAAGCCAATTTAGACTTCCTCAACAAGGGTAATTTATAGGATAACTGCAGTTATAAATAATGAAACATTTGTTATTATTAAATGTTGTATGGTTAATCTTTCCATTTTCTTATTAAAACCAAAAATCTTTAAGATCAATGTGAAATTCACTTTCTTATGAAAATGTTCTATTTTTTTTCATTATTCTAAAATAGAAAACACTATAAAGCTATATGTATCTGTGAATGGCAGCCTTTTTAACCAAATTCTAATAGATTTATTAAGTTCATTGATATTCTCATTCAAAACTTGTTTTTTTATTGTCAAAGTCAAAACATATTTTCTTGTTAATATCAGATATCTTTTTTGGAAAAAGCCATGAATCTTGCATTTTATCAATAAATCTTTCTGTAATGCATTCAATCTCAGTTTTTTACTAATTCAATAGAATTCTTTAATATTTTTCACTCGTCCTCCAGTGACATCCGTCATATTCCCCCAATTTTTATCAATTTCACTGAAATCCACAATACCAAAAACAGAAAAATCAGAATAGATAAAAAATTAACTTCCCGCGCAGAAAATCCAAAACTTGCAGCACAATATTTTGTAAGGATTCACCACAACACTAACTGAACAAACATTTCAATTATGGCAGCGGGCGACGCCGTTAGGTTTATTGATTTTTTAAACTACGTTCCACCGCACAAAAAAATTATCAAAAATCTGAGTTATAGTATACAGTGCAACAATGTTTTCCTGAAAAAATAAAAGTGGTATCTCTAAAAAAACGAAAGAAAAAAAAATTTTCAAAATTTTCAAACATTTTTTTATGCTTACTTTATGTTTGATAAATTTATCAATTTATCAATATCAATCAATAATTTAAAAATTATCCAGAGTGATCTTTAAAACACATATGCTGTTCATTAAAATCGGTCGAGCCATTTTCGAGAAAAATCACTTTTTTATTTTTCTTTCCCCCTCCACATATCCCACAAAAATGGGATTTTGAGGTTGAAACTTGGTGAAGTTTCATACCACATGGATACGAACTCATGAAATTGATTTCAGCTTTATACATGCTGGGGCAGATTTCACATGCTTATTCCGCTAGCCCCTTTATTCAGAAAGTTTTAGCCCCAAATATCAAGATTCAGAAATTAGTCCAAAGACAGAATAATAAGATAGAAAAATATTTTCACCTTTAGGTATGAAATTCATGAAGATATCAACAATTGAAAACAAAAACCTAGTCGAAAAAATTATTATTGTAGTACTCAATGGTCATAATAAAAGAATGCATATATTTTGTATCGAAGTGTGTCGTTATCCTGAAATTCGGGATGAGTATTCAAATATTTTTCATAAGCTTGGCTAGTCGTCCCGAATTTTCGGGACGACTAGTCCATCCCCTTTTCCAACTCCCCTAATTTTTCGGGACGACTAGACACAGTCATTTTGTATATGGTATCTTCTTCTGAGTACTATTTTTTATAGGTAGCGAGGGTATCATTTCTTTTACCTCAAGGTATGCAAATTTTTTCCGCAAACTTTTTTTTTACATAAGTACCAGGATTACATTTTGATTGTATTAATTATAATACCTTAATTTATGTACATCCTTCTGGCAGTCTCATTTCATTTATAATAAGCACCAGGATGACATTTTAATTATAGTAACAGTATATTTGAAAAAAAAAATATATATTATACTGAAAAATATATCAAATAGATTTAAAACCAAGAACATCTATAAAAATCATAAGATTAGAAAAATTCAACAAAGAAAATCTGTTTAAAAAATTGTATTAATAAAGTTCTCAATTAAACAGAGGAGCAAGTCATGGAAATGAAGGTCAAAATAAAAGAAGCGATGTTCAAAGAAAAGGGAAACCATTTGGAAGAATCCCCACATTTTGATATAATGTTCAAATTTCCACATGTTAGTAATGTTGTACGTTTAGTCTCGACCTTTCTTGTATTAAACATCGAAAATCGCTTCTTTCATTTTGACCTTCATTTTCATGACTTGCTTCGCTGTTTAATACAAAAGAGGTCGATACTACACGTACATAAGGTACTCAAAGTTTTTAGTAATTAAATAAATTATTTAACACTTCGATACCGGACTTTCAGTAACATCTATAATAAAATCACATCCCATCAAATTTTTATCAATTACACTGAAAACCATATTAACAAAAACCGGAAAATAAGCATCGATAAAATAATTCTTTATATAACTTCCTGCGTATTGAATCCAAAAAATTGTCATCCAATGTTTTGCAAACACTTCACGACAACACTAATTGAACAAACACTTCAATCATTTTGCGAAATTCTTTCAAATTCTGTTTATTTTCTTCTTCTTTATAAATACAGAAACATAAATCCACTTTTTAATATAAATTTTTTGAATTATGAGTAAATTCTTCACCGTGGAAAAAATCCAGAAAAAACGAAGCGTAACAAACGATAGATGGTCGACAACTGACCATGTATATGTATACTCTTCGAAAAACAATCATTTAAAAATTTTGTTGAAAGATTGAACAGACCCAAAACCCTCGTAAAAGTCACCTGTCCCAAGAATGCTAATAGATTTTAGAAAACTATACAGAAAGTCTTAGCCTCAAATAAGAAGATTCAGCAAGTCATGACAAACCTCCCTCTATGAGAGAGCAATAAACATTCAGCTTTATGTTTAGTGTAAGGAACTAAAAAATATATTGGAACGTACCTTCTGTTCTCTGAGTTGTGCTTCAAGAACATCAGCTGTATGACCAACGGCTCTCATCCTCTCAAGACGAGTTTCCATTCTCGCCAACCAGACTTCTACCTCGTTTCTTTTGGCTTCGTACCGTTGACTGTCGTTCAACATGGCATCTAACTGTGTCTTTCTTTGCATTACTTTCGAATTTGTCTCATCCCAATGCTCTCTCAGCTTGGTAACTATAACAAAAAAAATTACGTTCAATTAAATTACAATTGAACCGCTCCCAATCAAAAGGAGATACGCGTGGATTCAGCCTGAGAAGTATTGTCCTGAAAGTCTATTTTAAACATCATTCGAATTTCAATTTTGAGAACAGATATTTGTAGAGAATTTCAAGGCACATTTTTTTTCTCTAGCAATTCTCTTACAACTATCAAAGAAAGAAAAACGTAAATATTACATTCAAAAAAAGTTGTTAACTTTTTTTGAGACTTTGCAAAAATCATGAATTTCAACCTTAGAGCGCTTCATTCATCGATATAAGGTAAAGGCCCCGCTTCGTAATTCCCTCCCAGTTCGTAACCCAGCAAGCGTATAAATTGATTTTTTATATGATACAATAGAAACTGTTGGCTGATGTTAATTTCTTTTCAAAGTAAAAATGAAAATGTACAAAACTGATATGAGATGATAGGCATTATTTCGCGTTTATCAATTCAAAAAAAATAATAAAAACATCGCGCTCTGCCCTCTACCGTGGCACAATGTACTTTCAGACCAGCTGACTATAAGACCAGCACTGAAATGACTCTACGAAATTCGACAGCTCGGCGTGGCGTGAGTAAAAAAAGTGGCAATCCAGTGGACAGTGATGAAGTTCGTCTTGTTTCAAGTGCAATCGTTTGAGTAAGTGGCTTTCCATGTCGAAATACAATAATTTCTGAGTCGGTTACGAACGGGTACCGAAATATCAGCAGTGACGCATCTGTAACCCCTCTGGCAAAAACTCTTATAAAAATTAAAATATGACACATATCATTAAAACGCTGAGGCAGATCTTCACTCTAATTATATTCTTCAAATATCTATTTTAACTTTTACCTTGGATCAAAAACAAAGAGTGAATGCGTCATTTATAAATTGACAGTCCTCAATCGATTGTGAGGTTAGTATACGAATTGACGCAATTGGCGTAATTTGCTGTTGACCCCAGTTGGTCTCAACTTTGACGAGTCACAAAAAATCAACTCTTTCAAACAAAAACTTAAAAATCGTGAAATTAATTGAATATAGTCTACATAAATAGTCAAAGAAACTTTTGAAATGTTTTCCATTGTCGGTTACGAACCGGCTCATCATTGGGTTACGAACTGGCTTAAAGAGGCCTTTCGGGGGTTACGAACCGGCACATCGGGTATGTTCGTTCAAATTCCTAATTCTTTGATTAATGCATCCTTAAACTTCCTTTCAATGACATTTTCGATTGAAAATAGATTATTCTTTACGTAAGAAGAAAGTTTATTGCATTCAAATATTGCTTGAGGCATTCGAATAGGATTTTATTCTTTCCAGCGTCTTAGTAGGTTACGAGCCGGGGCCTTTACTTTACAGATGTTAAACGTGGAACCACCTTCCGAGCGTAGAAACTAAAAATCAATTGAAGTTTGAAATTATTATGCTCCTCTGGAAAAAAATCGAGCAGTATTTATGTTTCAAAAACAATTTTTAACATTTTGAATGCAAAAAGTTTGAAATTTGAAAAACTGGAATTAAGAAGATTAATAAAATAAAGTTCTGGTTTTCTAATCCCGAAAATGAAGATGATGACTTCGTCAAGAAAAGTAATTATAATTCAAATACAAGTCTCGCAGACATGAATTTTTCGCCTGAAAAAAATCTTTTACGTGCAAAAGCGAAAACAAGTATCCAATTAAACTGCAATCAAATAACATTCCTTATAATATTTTTTGCAGAGTAAATTCTGTGATTTAATTAATGGACGTGAGTTCCGCACATTCGTATCTATTTATATACAATTCTCCAATCATTACGTGCTATAACTTTGCAACTAATTAGAAACAATGTCATGCCTGCTCGTTTTCCGAAAATTAATATTAGCGGAAACACCGAATCTAAAGCCCAACTGCATTCTGAGTTATTAGTGTAAAATGTTAATGAATAGTTGAATACTGATTTAGACGGAATCGAATTTCAACTGCAGATTTAAGAGAAAACAAACTTAAAAAAACATTTCCAAATGAAATTCATCTCTGTCAGAAGGATTGAAAAACCATGGAACTGAAAAAAGAAAATTTCTAAAGAAATTATTATTATATATAATAATGAAGGACGTTAAAGATAGATTAATGAAGGAAAATGAAGGAAAAACAAAGACGTCTCTATTTAGTTGTTATTAATAGAGAATCGAGTTTTCTTCTCACTATTCTTAACAAAAGAAAAACTTTAAACTTTGATTCCAGCAATTTTTACACTATTTCTGCTAACTTTGAATTATCCTGAAGTCAGAAAATTTTAAGCCAAAAAGACAAA
The DNA here is from genome assembly GCA_032362435.1 of Melikaiella ostensackeni. Classification (NCBI taxonomy): domain Eukaryota; kingdom Metazoa; phylum Arthropoda; class Insecta; order Hymenoptera; family Cynipidae; genus Melikaiella; species Melikaiella ostensackeni. The sequence continues at coordinate 34,231,701 of JAUMHM010000085.1, forward strand.
TTTTCAATCGAAGATTTGAATTTTTAGCATGAACGGTTTTTGAGTCAAGAAAATAAAAAAGTCAACCAAATTGTTCAATTTTCTACAAAACAGTTGAATTACCAACCGAAGATATGAATTTTCAGCGAAAATATTCGTTTTCAACCGAATAGTTTATATTTTAACAAAAACAGATTTCAATTTTAAATCACAAAAATTAAAACCCAACCAAAAAAGAGGAATTTTCAATAAAGTAGTTGAATCCTCAACCAAAACAGATTAATTTTCAACTACACAGTTTCATTTTTTACCAAGGAAAAAATAAAATTTCTACCTTAGGAGAGAAATTCTCATACTAAATGAAGGAATTTTCAACAAAAGTGTTGAAGTTTTAACCAATAAAAATTCTGAGTCAAGAAAAAAAAATGAATCAAATTATACAATTTTGTACAGAACAGTTGAATTTTCAAACCAAAAATATGAATTTTTAACTTAAATGTTAGTTTTTTCGACAAAATTATAATAAGAATTTGAATGTTAGAATTTTCAACAAAATAGTTGAATCCTCAACCAAAAGACATTAATTTTCAACCAAAATGAAACTCATTTTCAACAAATTAGTTTAATTTTCAAACGAAGAGATTAATCTTAAGCTGAAAAATTTTTTTTTAAATAAGTGCTTCAACATTCAACCATTTAGTTAAATTTTCGACCAGAAAAGATGAATTCTCGACATAAAATTTAATAGTTAATGTTTCAACAAAAACAGATTTTAAATTTAAATCACAAACATTTGAATCCACCAAAAAAGACGAACTCTCAACAAATTATTTGAATCCTTAACCAAAACAGACTAATTTTCAACCAAACACTTGTATTTTTTATTTAAAGGGTTCATTTTTTACCAAAAAAAGCCGAATTTTCAAAAAAACACATAAATTTTCAACCAAATGGTTGAATTTTTAACTAAGAGCGATAAATTTTCAATCAAAAATGGAATAGTTAAATTTCCATTTAAAAAAGTGAATTTTCAACTCTGAAAAAAAATTTTTCCACAAAATATTTAATTCTTCAACTAAAGAAATGAATTTTCAACTAAAATGATGAATCTTGACCAAAATAGTTGATTCCTTAACTAAAACAAATTAATTATCAACCAGACAGTTGAATTTTTTACTTAAAAAGAATCAAATTTTCGCTAGAAAAGATGGACTTTTAGATCAAAAAGGCGAGTTTTCAACAAAAGACTTAAATTTTCAACCAAGAGAGATTTTTCAGCGAAGAGAGAAAACAAATGTCAACCGAACTATTGAATTCTCAAGCCAAAATATTTAAAATCCTCGACCAAAACAGGGAAATTTTCAACCAAACCAAAAAAGAATTACTTTCTAGCATAATTGTTGAAGTTTCAACAAAATAATTGAATTTTTGCCTCAATAGTTGAACTTTCAACAGAAGAAGATTAATTTGCAACCAAAAAAATTTCTTTTCATAAAATAGTTGAATTTTCAATCAAAAAAAATTTTTTAACAAAATAATTCCATTTTCAACCAAAAGAGATTAATTTTCAACAAAGTACATGAATTTTCAACTCAATAGTTGAATTCTCAGCTAAAAAAAATTAATTTCCAACCGAAAAAAACAGCTTTCTCCAAAATAGTTTGATTTTTCAACTAAAAAGATGAAATTTTCAACTCAAATGATAAATCTTCAACCAAAAAAATGATTTTTTAACAAAGTAGTTTCACTCTCAACCAAATAATTGAATTGTTTATCAAAATGGATGAATTCTCAACAAAAAATGTAATCGTTGATATTTCAGCCAAAAAAGATTTTAATTTCAAATCTCAAATAAATGAATTCAACTAAAAAAGACGAATTTCCAACAAAATAGTTAAATTTTTAACTAAAACATATTAATTTTCAATTAAGAAGAACGATTTTCTAACAATATAATGAAATTTTAAACCAAATAATAAAATTTGCAACCGTAAAGGATGAAATTTAAACCAAGAAGATTAATTTTCTACCGAAAGACGAATTTTCAACAACATACATGAATTTCAAACCAAATAGTTGAATTTTCAATTAAGAAAGATACATTTAAAAAACGAATTTTCGACAACAGAAATAAGCTTTCCACTAGAATGATGAATCTTCCACCAAAAAAATAAATTTTCAACAAAATACTTTAACCTTTAAACAAGCAGTTGAATTTTTGAGCGAAAAAGATAAATACGTAACAAAAAACGTAATAGTTAACTGGACAGATTAAATCACAACCAAACAGTTGCATTTTCAACCAATAAAATTATATTTCTACCAAAATGACGAATTTTCAACCAAAAACATGAATTTTCAACAAAACAGCTAAATTTTCTGCTAAAAAATGAACTTTTAACTAAAATGATGAATCTTCGGCAAAAAAAAAAATAATTTTTCAACAAAGTAGTTCAATTTTCAACCAAGTACTTGAATTATTAATCATAAGAGATGGATTCACAATGAAAAACGTAATAGTTGATATTTCAACTAAAAACGATTTCAATTTCAAATAAAAAAAGTTGAATTCAACCAAAAAAGACGAATTTTCAAAAAAGTTGTTAAATCCTCAACGGAAACAGATTAATTTTTTTCAAAGCATCTGCATTTTCATCCAAAAAGGATGGAGTTTCTATCAAAAGAGATAAATTTTCATAGTAGAATATATAATTTTATTGTAATTAATAATAATTTTATTGTAATAAACGAAAATATAATAGTAGACTTTTTAATCAAAAAGAATAAACTGTCAAACAAAAATAGTTAGATTTCTTTATTGGTTTATATTGATTCAATTCGCATTTAAGTTTAGAACGAGAAAAAGGGTAAAAGAGGGGAATAGGAGAAAGACTGTAAAGTCAGCGATAATGAAATAGAAATTTTGATAATTTATCTGTAAATTATTAAACTATTATTCTTTAGTCTACAAGCGAGAGAATAATAGTTCAAATAAATTTTGAAGTTCATTTTTAATACCTTAGAAATGTTATTTCAAAAAACCGCAAATTTTCTCTGTTAAAACTAATATCATCAAAGTTGTACTTTCCTTTAATTGAAAGAATTTATGTGTACTCGTGTGTTCGTTCCCTAAACTTATAAAATCTTAGTCAGATTTGGGGGGGAGGGTCGGAGCAAATCTTACGATATCTTACATGGATATCTCGCGTTATTTGGCTCAAAATTTGAATTTTCGATTTTTCAATAAAATCCAAAAAGTTGTTATGACAATCTTGTAAGGCTTTCAAAAAGCAACGTGTTTCTTTTCTCGACTTTTTTCATATCGTGCATTGTTTGGCTTAAGATTCTCATTTTCGTTTCTTTCCTTCAATTGTGTAAAAGCTATAACTCTCATGATTTTCCTTTTATCAAAAAAAGTCATGAGAATAAATTGTTCGCCTTTCTGAGTACCACGAATAGCCGTCCATGTAATTTTTAAATCCTAAAAAAAAAGTCTCAAAAATTCTGAAAATGCTCCAACTTTTTGAATTTTCATCCAGAATGTCTGACTAACAAACTCGACCTTCAGTTTTCGACACTTAAAGATTGTACTAACGATCAATCCAATAGATTAACTTTTTTCAAAAGTTATCGTGCTCACAGATAGACAAACATACATGCATACATACAGCCATACATACGACATACATACAGACATATTCGTAAAAACCTGTTTTTTGGGTTCAAAGGGTCTCAAAACGTGGACATTTGACAAAAACGGGGGAGGGGGTCAAATTCAACACAAATCTAATACCTTCTCTGAAGATAATGTAATAAAGAAAAGAAGTAAGGACTCTGCATTTTCGTATAATAGCTCTAAAAATATCGATATCATCGATTTGATACGAGCTCTATAAACCAAGAAAGAAGAGAAGGTCTCTGAAAAACCTCCGATATTTCAACTTTCATAGCGCCTTCGACTGTTGTGCTCATCCATTTTTTTTTCTTTTTCTTTTTTCTTTGATCCAGCAGAGTCAAGCCCAAAGGCTGCCATCAACCAACGGATATAATCCATCAACTGCACTAACACTTGACACTTTAAGGCAAGCTTGCGCCGATCTTATTATGTACTGTACACCCTACACAAAAAAAAAAGTGCAACGATTAATCGTTCAACTTTGCTGCGCATTTCTTCTTCCTTTCAATACCAAGTCTCTTCTATTCTCAGAAAATATTTGAACTTCATTTCCTCTTGAAAGAAACGAGAGGCTCGTTCACCTTTAAACTGTGCTAATTAAAAACTCTTTAACTTCGCGCGACGCGGAAATGTGGAAGAAGATTAGACACGTGGATAATTGGCTGGAATTAAAACTCTAGGAATTTGTAAAAAGATCGCTACATTTAATTTAGTGAAAAAAAGACAAGCTTGCAGAAATGGGCATTAGAGTTGTCTAAAAGACAAATAGAATCTCGGGAGTGATAAATTTAGCCACGGGAAGGTTTTACTTTAAATTAAAGTAGAATATGAGTACACTTTTTAATTCTTGCTAGAAATACAAATTTTAAAGTCACGTTTCAGTTGAATTTAAGTCCAAATTCAGAAATAAATCACTCACATTAAAGAGTCACAATTAATGGATTGGAGTTGATAAGGATTTGTGGTATAAACATTGAAGCAAATTTAGGTATTTGAATTTCAATACATGAGAGCATGAAAAATTCAATATTACCCAATTCTGATAGCCTAATTGAGTACCCCAAGCGCGGACGTTGGAGAGAAACCGGTGTCTGACCTCAACAGGGACGCACCACTTAATCACGCAGCATCGTCCAGGTTTCAGTGATACAAACCGAATATGGTCAGACGTGTCTCGTTATTCGTCAAAGTCATGTTATTTTTTTCAAATCCAAACGCTTTAAACTAAATTAAAGACTGCTCAGCAGCAAATTCAAAGATAGAAGGCAGATTTTCGTGCGGATAGTTATATAAAAAGAAATAAATCCTGCAAAATTTGGAACAAACGTTACGAGTCCAGGAAATTTCGCTTTGATGACGGTTAACTAACAAGGGATTGCTAACGAGAGGAGAAATAAAATGTGTCCCAAATTAGTGTACATCTTCTTCTGGCTTTATTTTAAAACAAATAATATTTTTTGCAATTTTATATAATTATTACATAAAATCATGTAAATCTGAAGAACATCAGTTTCCTTTGTGAAGTTAAAATGAGGTTACACTTTCACAATTGTGTAATGAAAGTACACTGTAATTTTCAGAGGATTATTATGCAAAGTTAATATAAGAAGAGATTAGAAAAGGAGAATTTTAAATATATGTAAATGCAGTAATAGTAGCCAGACGAATAACGAGCCAATAACATCCACCAGATGAATGCTTCAACTATCTCATCCGCGAATTTGAACTGCTTCGTTGAACAGAACTTTACACTTAAAAGCATATTCCAATTTCAAAGGGTAAATGAAATTCCATTTGGAAACATTCGACTCTGATAAATCCTCTGAAATATTACATTTTAGAAGCAGTATACATTAGTTTGTAAAAATAATTTCGTTCCATACTTTCTAATTGCTATTTACTTAGAATGCTACTCATTTATCGCAATAAATAAACAAATTTACACAATAAATGTTATGATATTTATTTTAATTGTAATTATCTCATCTTATTTGTTGAATAAAAAAACTATCATAATCAATAATGATCTTCAAATTCATTCATTCATGGAAACGCTTTATCATTAATTTTCAAATATTTACTTTTGTAATTTAGATTTAAATGATTTAATTTTAAAGCGCGTGTTGCACAATTTAAAAATTATTAATTTTTAACTACTTAGTTTCAAGATCCTATTTTAAGAATTCTTTATTACGAAATGAAGTTTGGTTTTGTTTGATTTTTAACGCTTTAAGTTTGGATTCATTAATTTTGAAAGTTTCCAATTGGAAATCATATAATTTTCAACGTTTCTAAAGTAACTGAACTTTAAAGGTCCACAATACTTAAAATTCTTCAATTTTGAACCGTGAAAATGACAGTGATTTTTTTCGTACAGAAATCAAATTTTTTCATTAAAAAATCTGTCCAATCACTTATAATTTCAATTCAAAACTATAACCATGAATGTTCTATTCCAAAGCAATTTAATTTTTGAGGCCTTGAAACTAAAGTTTTTTTTTGCAAAATTGTGCGATTTCAAAAATAGGAATTGTACCCAGCAATCTTGATTTGTATTCTTTTTTTCTTAATTTTTAATTCTCAATGTGATTTCTTAAAATTTTTCGATTTTTAGTTTAGGATATAAAGAATTAGTAATTTAAAGTTTTGAAATATTTTATGGGAAGATTGCATGAATGAATGATAATTCTAAATGAAATGTTGAAAATTAAACGATTTGACATTAAAAAGTTAAAGATTTTGTTGTTCAGAATCAAAATAGACCAAAATTGAACTATCTGACAATGAGACCTCAGTAACTGAATAAATTATTCAATTTTGAATATTGAAAAGTATAATTAACATTGAAAATTGTTGATTTTGAAATGACAGAAATTTACTTAAAATAATTGAAATTTTAAAGGGTTTGGCTAGAAAAAATTTTTAACATAAAAATTCTTAGTAATTAAGAATGTTTTCAGTTTTGAATGAAGTTCGGATTCTTGTAATTTTCAACGTTCCGTAGTAGAAAATTGTGCATTTTCAATGTTTTATATTTAAAATGACATCATTTTGAACGTGTTTTTTAGGATAATTCAATTTTGAAGGTTTAAAATTGAAAAATTTTCCATTTTGAACGGTGAAAATGACGATGCATTATTGTTTAATTTTAGAAAAATTCATCTAATCAATCTTAATGTTAAATACTAATTTCTTTAATGTAATAAAAATTTGAAATTCTATAATTTCAGAAGCTTTATAACATTTAATTTATTTTTCAATTTGAAGATGTCAAATTCTAATCGCTTCGAATTGAAATTTATTCAAATTCAAAATTTTTGAATTTTGAATGCTTGTAATTAGAAATAATACAATTGAAATTCCTTTCAATTTTAAATGATCCAAATCGTTGAATATATATTTTTTAAATTTTAAATGCTTTCAATTCGAAATTATTAGTTTTGAAAAAATGATTAAGACTCCTAATATTCAAAAACTTGCTTAATAATATATGTTAATTTTTTAACATAAAGGTATTTAAAGAACGAAACCTATGCTTTCTTTTCAGACAAAAAAAAGAAAAAAGAACCCTAAGTACAGAAAAAGTCCAATTTATTGTTGATCCGAATTTTCGAAGGTAAATTTTCTTTCAAAAAATGCTTATGATTAACGAAAAGGTTACGAAAAATAAGGAGCTTCTAATTTTTAATTTTACATTACTAAAAATTTGATGAGTTGATGTGTTAAATATTCCGTAATTTGAATTTCAAATGCTTCAAATTCAGGAAAGTTCTGATGCTTCGAATGTTTTGATTTTGTGTTTAGTATTCAATATTTAAATTCAGAAGTTTTTCAGGTTTGAGAGTTTAAATTTTCTCATTTTTGATGACTTGGAAGAGTGTTCCCTAATCGGGAAATGACCAGAAATTTGTTTTCGTTTTTAGACGCAACTCTGAAATATTTTCAAAAAAAAAGTGAAAAGAATTGAAGTTTCGAGAGTCAAAAGGCTTTTTGGATGTCTGATTAAATCCGCCTTTATCTACTGTAACATTTATCCGAGAATATTGCATATTATAATAGTACTATAAGTAGCTTATTCATAATTTGGTGAAATATGCCAAGTATAATAATTGGGGTCATTGATAGAAAATTTCTTGAGATGAAGAATTATTTTTATTAATTATAAAGTTCATCAAAAATTTAATTTGGTATTATTTTGAACAATTTAACATGTTAAATTTAAATCTCAATTTGAATAAAATCTCTGAAATCTCTAATTGATTGTAATTGGATAAGTCGTGTCTTTTTCCTCATGACCATGAATGTGCAACGAAAACATTTTGAAAAAAGGTAGCGAGAACCTAAGTTCAATTTCGTACCTTTTTATGTAAACGTTCTCAGACTCCTTGCGAAAACAAACGACGTTACGTGACCGCATTTCGAATCGACATTTACCTCCATTCTCAAGCGCCTAATGCTAAGATCACATCCTTATCTGGAATAGTTTCAATCCGAGGAAAGGAGAAAACTAGACAAGAAAGCGATAAGGAAAGAAAAAGAAAAAAATATGAAAGGAAAAAACAGAAAATGAGCTAGTGCTTCTTTAAGATTCACGAGCAGGTGTATTAGAACCTCTCACGTGCAGGGAAAAATCGAACGACCTAGTTTCCTCTATATGTGAACTTTGAGGGCATTTCTATGATTGAATGGTTTTCATTGTGTTCATCGAAACGTCCGAAATTTCCACTCAGTTATATCAGCCTCGTTGTTTGTTTACGACAAATTAGTGAAACGCGATAATTAACAATAGCAAACGCCTGTCATCGTCTACGCGAACTGAAATTAATCGCCCATTCCACCTGAAATTTTTTTTGGAATTGAAGCTTGTCACGAACATATGGAAGAAAATTTCCAAACCACAATAATAAATTTGATTTAAAAAACCATTGAAATTTAATTTTATTATTATAAGTATAACCAACCACATCCACTAAGCTCTTCACGAGGGTCCATTAGTATCCGAAATCTTTCGTGTCAGGTGTCACTCTTCTTCTTACAAACAATTTTCCTCCATACATCGCTATCTTTGCATACATGTCTTACTTCCTTTACATCCATGTATATTTTCATATAAGCTCTTGTGTTTCTACGACTCTTTATATTTCTTCACTTTAGAGTCTCATTCACACATTCCAACCATTCTCTCTCCGGTCTACCTCTGGGTACGCTACCATTCACCTTACCTAAATACAACACATTCTTTAAGAGCACACTGATTACTGACCTTGTCCATTAGCGTTTTACGGCACATAGTTCGCAGAAAGTGCATGGCAACCGCGATCACTTTACTTCTATCCTTTACTTGATGTGTCCAGGTCTTGCTACCATACAACACAGTGTGTGCAAGTTCAGAATTATATATTGCAATTTTAGCTTTATACGTTACATTTATACTTCTAGTAATGGCTCGTATACTGCCGATAACCCTTCTACCCTCGTTTATACGTCTGAATATCTCTGCATCTATCTTTTCATCAGCTGTAAATAAACTTCCTTGATACACAAAATCATCAACTCGTTCTAACCTCTCTTTGTTTAAGGTAAAATTGCATACTGTTTTTTCACCCCTCCTTTGAAACACAATAATTTTTTGTTTACTCACGTTAATCTTAAGACTCATACTTTCATGCTGGTATCCAGTCTGCTCAATTGTCTCTTCAAATCATCGACTGATTCTACCGTAACAGTCTTATCATCTGCAAGCGTTAGTCCGCACACTTTTACTCTTCCGAGATCAACATCTTCTTCGTTTAAGAGAGCTATTCTTAGACATTTCGTGATTCTTAAATCATAAGGTTCTATCTTGAATTTTTAATGCCACCTGGATTTCATTCGTTCTGTTTCTGTAGTAATAGGAAACAAATGAAAATCAAGTGTCTCTAAAAATCCAAGATAAAACCCTATGGTTCTAGGGTCGCAATTCGTTCATGTATATATTGAACATCCAGGAGAGCATAACACAACCTTGTCTAACGCCCTGATCAATATCAAACCAATCGCTCAGTTGTCCATTTCCTCTCACACTCGCTTTACTACCGTTATATATTGCTTTTATTGCTTTTGGAAGCCCAAAGTTCCCAAAGTCTAGTTCTATCCACCTTATCAGAAGCTTTTTCCAGATAACAAATGCACAGAAAATGTGTTTGTTTACGAGCTAAATATCTGGTCCGCACATTATCACCGTTTCCCTGGTAGAGTGGAGCGATAATCGCCTTCCTCCATTCATTTGGCACTTCGCTGTTCTCAGCACGCATATTCATGAATTCGCTCAGCCACACAAATAAATATACGCCGCTGCTCTTAAGCATTTTAACGGTGATACCATTCACACCAGCAGCCTTACCACTCTTTAGTTTCTTTATGATTGTAGTGTAGCGGATATAGATTCTTTCTTCGCTACCTACAACGGGGTTGTCTAACGTATCCTCTTCTGTGTCACAGCTGTTATGCTCCATAGCTTGACCTCCATACAATTTCTTGAAAAAATCTCTCATACAGTCTTTCACTTCGTCCGAATCTCATATCATTTCACCATCAGCATTCTTAATTCCGACTAACTCTGTGCTAGTACTTTTTCTCGTTAACATCCGCACGGATTTCACCATTCCAACAAGCATTTTCAGTCTTTCATTCTACATCCGCGGTACCGCACACTTCAGATGAACTCTAAAAGATGCTATCCCGTAGTATTATCCATGCACCCTCTACATTTCTGTTGTCTGATTCCGTCTTCTTTATGACGTCCTAAAAATTTATTTAGCTTTTCAGGACATCTCATTCGAACTTCTGGTTTCTGCAAATTCTCTATTTCGACTTGCGTCTGCCTTGTCTTATTATTAATTTTTTTCTCCTCCACCCTTGTCCTAGGTTCATTTTTGAAACTAGGTAGTAGTGATCCGTTCCACATTCAGAACCTCTCATAACTGTTGCATATCTCACTGGCCCTCTCAGACTCTCATCCACTACGACGAAATTCATCATACTGTTGTTTTCGCCTCTGCATCAAGTAAACAAGTTGTTCATTTTATTTTTAAACCAATTATCTGTAATAAATAAACCTTTTGCTAAGTATAAGCTAATCAATTTCTCCCCGTTGACGTTCGTTTTTGGGTCTCCGCAATGACCCAGTACCCTGTCGGTACCTTCGCGTTGCACACCAACTCAGCCTTTCATATCTCCAAGTAAATTGATTCTTTCGCTGGGATCGCAAGTACCTATAATATCATTTTAAAAGTCCCAGAAGGTATTTTTTACATCACTACTGCCACCATCAACTAGAGCATAGCATACTATGATAAATAGCCTTTTGATTACCACTTTCATTCTAAACCATAATAATCTAGGAGATACACATTCATACTATTTGACATGCTGTTTTGCTCTCTCATTCATGATAAGACCGACTCCCTGGCTACCATGTGATTTATTATGTACTCCTGGTTAAAGTTCCAGTCCATTTTCTGTTTTTCTTATCTCACGTCCCTTCATCTTTGTTTACGGTACAGATCAAAAATTTAACTTTCTGATGCGCATTGTATCCAGCAATCCCCTTTTCTTAACGTCATTCACACCTGTAGCATTTCAAACACCCAGTCTTCATTCATGGCCTGAAACTTTTCTGAGGGCATACCTTTCGTCATGAAAAGTGGCAATCTTATTCAAGGCTACATTATTATTTGTATTGTTCATTATTTTAAGTATACAACCAACTACCATCTTGATGTAAGAAATGTTTTTCATAAGTATGAAATCATGTCCAAACTAAGCAGCTAAATCTTCATAAATTGGCGTATCCATTCATAACGTCAGTCCCCCCAAACTTTGGTCATTCAAAGGAAAGTATGAAAACAAAGCCAGAACCAAAGGAGTTATGATCGGTTTGTATTGCATACTGAGAAGGGCCCCAGCCTCCTGCAATTTGGTCTTAAAGATGGGAAAGGGCCATTAATTTCCATATAAATGTAATAAGGATTTTCAACACTGAATAAAACTTAACAAGCTTAGAAACTTCCATAAATTTCCATTACCCTCCAAAAGTTTTCCAGATTGCCAAACGTTTCAAACATTCCCTAATATTTCTATCAATTTCCAAAAATTCCCACAAGTTTTCAAAAGTTTCCCAAACTTTACATAAATTTCCAAAACTTTCCATAAATATCGAGCGATTTCCATAAAATCAGAAATTCCCATTACCTTTACTTGTGTACAAAATTTTTATGTGCAAGAAAAAAAAACGTAATTGACACAAACACACAACACAATAACCACACGAAGAAGGGAAGGGTACTATACATTTTGTATTTGGAACTAAGCATAAAGTACCTTTTATAATAAAATTAACAAACGTTCATGGATTTGATGACGCAAAGGTATGGCAAGTCTGAGACTCAGTCCAGAATGTCGTCGAGAAAAATAATTGCTAAACTTCTAACATTCAGTCTTATTTGCTTAAATTCACTAATTCATATCGCAAACTCAAACATAGATTCTGAATCTGCATTTTTCTGCGTGCAACACTGGAAATTTTTTAAATAAAGAAAAAAATTAATCAAAATATCAACAAGAAACGAAACTATTACAATGTTTTTCTTTGAACAAATAACAAATATATAATAGCTAGTCAATGAATAAAACCAAAAAGTTAATTATATGTCGAGAATATAGAAAACAGATTGCAATGATAAACGATGAATATAATTTTTATCATAACTTTTTGTACATACACTACAATATCAATTTTATTTTTATACTTTTTAATCGAAAATTGGAAAGACATAAAACTGTCTCAAATGTGAGACAAATCCACATTTATTGGTATCATAAAATGCAACCTCAACGTCACATAAAAGTACTTTGAATATGCTCTAGCCTGAGATCTGAGGGTTTTATTTTATTTCGACTCAGCCAGATAAACTCTAACCCGCAGGATCTAGATTCTACAGATGTCATGCCATAAATATAGATTTATGCAAACATACTCCAATCTAAATATTGATATCGATATGAATAATATTTTTTCTCAAAGATACACCTATTACGAGTATGACATAGTATGAAGGATTTAAAGACGCTGCCTCTAGCGTTACGTGTTAGAGAGTGGTTCTGAAAAATACTGCTCTTCCCGAAAATGACTGAAATAAACTCGAGGACCTGGAGGTCCTTTTCATTTTCCAGCCTCTCGGCCTTTTTGTTAAATTTAACTTCTTTAATTTTTATTTTATTTACTGACAAAATGTAGATTTTTTTTATATTTCACTAAATTAATTGCAAAGAATAGCAATAGCCAGTCATCATGTTTTGCGCGCTATCCGTGCAAGAAGCTTCTTAGAAGCAGTCAAATTCTCAATATAGGAAAACCTCCCCACAGTGGATAGCTTCGTACAGTGGATAATTGTAAATAAAAACGAAATGCCAAAATTAAACTTAATTTACAGATTTCGTATGCTTCATGTCGACGAAAATACATCTTTAAACGGAATGTCGTGTTCTAATTAGATATAATAACAAAGATAACTAAAAAATATTGTTTTTGACATGATCAAGTAACTTTGTCTTGAACATTCGTAATTTTTTTCAAGTATATAACATTTTCTTAGGGCAATTTTGCCTAATAATATATGTTTCTTGGGCATTGAAGTGTAATACTTCTTACCCAAGAATCATATATTCTATTTCAAATAATTGTTATAAACATATTACTTGAGACTCTCATTTTCCTACTGTAATGGATATCAGCTTCAGTGGCGTAACTACTGTACAGCGAAACCCCGCATTGCGGGGGGCCTCTTCATGCGAGGGTCCTCTTAGGCTGAGCAGCAATAATCTATTTGAGAGGTCATCCACAAATTACGTTAAACGATTTGGTAAAACCTTACTGTTTTTTATGAGAGGGGGAGGTGGAAGATTTAGGTAAGAGAAATTGTTACTAAACAGAAAATCTGAAAATTATCTACTTTTCAACAAAATAAATGAACTCTTATCCAAATAGATGAATTTTCAACCGAAAAAGAATTTTTTCGAACAAAAAATAACCAGAATGATGAATTTTCAACCAAGAATGATTTTTCAGTCAATAAAGAAAATAAATGTCACCCAAAACGTTGAATTTTTAGGACAAAAAGACAAATTTTCTACAAAACAGTTAATTAAATAATAAATCTTCAACCATAAAAATAAATTCTTATCAGAGTAGTTCCACTTTCAACTACAAGAGATGAATTTTCAACTAAAAGAGATAAATTTTCAACCAAAAATGGAATACTTGAAGTTCCAGGTAAAAAATTATCTTTCAACAAAAAAATCTAAATTTCTACAAAATAGTTAAATTTTTAACCGAACAAGATTTATTCTGAACGAGAAATGTAATAGTTGATATTTCAATAAAAAAAGATTTAATTTTGAATCTAAAATAATTCAATTCAACCAAGAACGATGAATTCTCAACAAAATAGTTGAATCTTCAACTGAAACAAAATAATTTTCAATAAAAAATTATGCCTCTTCAACAAAATAATTAATTTTTAAACCAAATAATTAAATTTTCAACCGCAAAAGATGAGTTTTCAAACAAGAAGATTGACTTTCTACTAAAAAAGACAAATTTACGACAAAATACATGAATTTCAAACGAAATGGTTAAGTTTTCAATTTGAGTTAATAGTTTTCTACCAAAAAGACGAATTTTCAACGAAGGACATGAATTCTAAACGAAAAAGTTGAATTTAAAATTTGAAGAGATAAATTTTGAACAACAGAAAAAACGAATTTCGACCAAAGAAATAAATTTTCAACTAAAATGATAAATCTTCAACCAAGAAAAAAATAATTTTTGGCAAAGTATTTCCATTTTTAAGTACTTGAATTTTCAACCAAAAAACATGAATTTTTGACAAAAAATTTAATAGTTGATATTTCATCAAAAAAATATTTTAATTTTAAATCATGAAAAGTTGAATTCAATCAAGAGAGATGAAGTTTTAACAAAATAATTAAATCCTCAACTTAAGCCACATAATTTTCAACCAAACAGTTACATTTTTGACCAAAAAGATTAATTTTCTACCAAAAAAACGAATTTGCAACAAAATAGTTAAATTTTGAACCGAAAAGATGAATTTTCAACAAACAACGAAAAATGCAATAGTCCATAATTTAACCAGAAAATATTTTAATTTTGGAACAAAAACAGTTCAGTTCATCCAAAAAAGAAGAATTTTTAAGAAAATAGTTGAATTCATAACTGAAACACATTATTTTTCAACCAAACAATTGCATTTTTAACTAAAAAGATTAATTTTCTACCAAAAAAATACGAATTTTCTATGAAATAGTTAAACTTTCAGACAAAAAAAATGACTTTGCAACTTAAATGATGAATCTTCAACGAAAAAAATGAATTTTCATCAAAATAGTTAGACCTGCAACTGAAACAGTCGCATGTTAAACTAAAAAGATTAATTTTCTACCAAAGAAGACGAATTTTCAAAAAAATAGTTGAATTTTACGCCAAAAAAAAATTTTCATTTATGAAAGAAAAAAAAGTCAATCGAATTGTCGAATTTTCAAACCACGAAAACGAATTTTCAAACAAAATAGTTGAATTTTCAACCAAAAGCGATGACTTTTTAACGAAAATGTTGAATATTCAACATAATAATTAAATTTTGAACCAAAAATATAATAGTAGACTTTTCTACTGCGATAAATAAATAGGAATTAAAATTTGTCTTCTTTTTTCTTTTCTGGTAGCTAATTTATAGACTAAAGTATAATAGTTTAAATGAACATTTATGAATATTAATAATAATATTTTAGAGGACAGGGGGAGGGGGTTCAGAGCAAATCTTACCATGTAATTTTCTATAGTTATTTTCTAGTTACATTTGACGCGAAAAGATTGGTGCGACTAGTGGCAATTCTAATCTCACATATTTTTTAGTATTTCGAGTTTCCAATAAATTAATAAATACTGATAAAAAATGGGGAAAACATTATTTTCATGATTGAATACGAATGCACTTCGCACAGAATACTAATAATTATTTAACAACGTAAATTTGAAATTTGTAGCATTGGCATATGTAAGTATTGTAAACATATGAAAATATAAAATTTCAATTGAATTTTATTTTATGGACATTTATAATGACTATTGAAATTAACTTTTATCTGAAATAAATTATAATATTTTGTCTTTCATTTCAAGACGAAAAATCATTTATTGTGTTATAACGTTTTAAAACTAGTGAAAAATCAAGTTGTTTATAAAAACGAGTTATGTTATAAAAAATATCTATTGTTAAAAAAATGTCGAATATTTGTGAAGATTTACATTCTAAAGAATAGGATTTGAAGATGAAGTAATTATTAATGAAGTTGTAGAATAAAAAAGTTAAATTGTGTGATCAAATAATCGGGACAAATAATCAACAAATTCTAAGGAAAAAATAGAGAATAAATCAAATATATATCTACTAACGAATAAATACTACAATTTGGAATACGGTATTCAAATAAACTTGAATTTTGATACAATTTATATACAACAATATTTACTTGGAAATAAATAGAAAATAAATAAAATACATATCTTCAATCGAATAAATACTACAATTTGGAATACAGTATTCAAATAGAATTTAAATTCAAAAACATTTATACATAACAATATATACTTAGGTATAAATAGAGAATAAATAAAATACATATTTATAAACGCATAAATGCTACAATTTGGAATGCGACATTTAGAGCAAATTTAAATTTGAAAACATTTATTTATATGGTGTGATTTGCGAATTTAAGCAATTTAGGTTGTAGCAGCTTTGCCTGTTTCTTTTGCTCCAAAAAAGTTGATCTTTACGTCAGCAATTTTCACTTTAGCAAATTGTCGCACATGTGAAAAGTTTGATTTTTTTACAATGATTCAACTATAATTTATTTTCATTCAAACTTTTCGCCTGATATTTGACCTAGAAATCTATGGCAACATGTTCTCGATATGTATTTTTAAAAAATCGATATGCTTATTAATAAAATACTATAATTAATCATATTTTATTTTGATAAATCCATCTTTTCACCTGTGCTCTCCTCTACAATCTACATCCTAATATATCTAACCAATTGGTAGTAAATTTTATCGAGAAGTTAGTAGCAACATATTCTCAATAAGTCTTGCAAAAATTTTGGATATCTTGAATAGTTTTTAAAATTGTACGTATTTAGTGTAAAAAATGAGAATTCAGATTTCAAAAAATATATGTGTACAAAAAAACATGAAATCCAACCAAAAACATCTGCGTCGCAAAAAAATCTGCCAAGTGCAACTATATGAATTTGTGAAATCAAAGTTGGCCAAGTAATTGAAAAAAATGTAATCATTATAAAATATATTAAGAAACTTGTTACTATAAAGAATGACTATAATGTCAAAAAAATGTTCAGAATGTCTTAAATAGCTTCTTAATTTAAAAAAAAAATTTATATGGTTATTTATGGAAAATATTTCTTAATATATTTTATTATGAATATTTTTTTCTTAACTACTTGGCCAACTTTGATTTCATATATTCATTAGTTGTATTTGGCAGATTTTTTGCATGGAAGATGTTCTTGGTGAAATTTTAATTTTATTTAAACTCCGTATTCCAGATGTTAGTATTTATTCGTTTATAAATATGTATTTATTAATTCTCTATTCTTTATTATATTATATTAATTATTCTTCTATATAAAAAATAACTGAATTTTTGATCATCAATGAAAGTAAAATTATTCATAATATATCAAATTTTGAGGAAAGTTTTTTTGTACATTGTTTGTAAGAATATTCCAGAGCTGCCCCTAGAAACAAAAACAAATCTCTGGTCATTTTCTGATAAGCAAACGATTGGTCATTAAAATTAACAAATTAAAAGTTTCAAACCTGAAAAACTTTCTAATTTAAATATTGAATTTAAAGCATTAAAACTATTCTGAATTTACAGTATTTAAAATTAATATTTGAAAAATTAAAATTCATAAATTTATCCAACATTTAATAATGTGAAGTTGAAAATTATAAGCCCTTTATTTATCAACTACCATCTATTTTGGTTACCCATAACTCTTTTGAAACAGAATTTAAACATTTTTTCCTCTACAGGTTCGACAGGGGTTTCCATAAACTTTTCATTAATCATAAGCATTTTTCGAAAAAATTAACATTTAATCTTCTGAAATGCGGACCAACAATGAATTAGACTTTTCCGTACTTAGGATTCTTTTTATTTTTTTTTTTTTTGTCTGAAAAGAAGACTTATATTTTTTCCTTTAAATACCTCCAGGTTAAACTACGGACATAGACCATCAAACAAATTTTTAAATATTAAGAGTTTGAAAAATTTTTTAAACTATTCATAATAATTAATAGCTTCGAATTAGAAGCATTTAAAATTTAAAAAATACATATATTCAATAATTTTGAATTGCAAACGCTCAAAATTGATTGATTTGAAATTGAAAGTGTATGAAATTGGAAAATTTGAAATCAGAAGCATCATTTCTATTTCAAAGCGTTCAAAATGGTACAACTGTTTTTTGAATCGACGAATCTCGAAATTGAATAATTTCAGATTAAAACTTCGAAAATATGACCATTTCAAAACATTCAAAATTGAAGAATTTCAAATAAAAATTTTGAAAATTGGATCATTCAAATTCAAGGAAATTGAAGTTGTATTACTTCTAATTAGAAGCTTCAACAAATAATAATTTGAAATTTAAAACTCTTGAATTTAAAACTATAAATAATTTTTAGTTCGAAGCGATTAAAATTTGATAATTTAAAACTGAAAAGTAAATTGAATGTTCCAAAGTCAAAGCTTCTGAAATTCTAGAATTTTGAATTGTTATTACATTTGAAAAATTATAATTTAACATTTAAATTGATCAGGCCAATTTTCCTAGGATCAAAAAATAAATTCACCGTCAATTTCACCGTTCAAAATGGAAGAATTTTCAATTATAAACCTTTGAAATTGAATTTAAAAAAGAAACATTCAAGATGAAGAAATTTTAAATGGGTGTAATGAAGAAATTTCTTCTACGTAAGGTTGAAAATTGAACGAATTTGAACTTCATTTGAAACTGAAAAATGTTTAATTACCAAGAATTGTGATATTAAAACTTTTTTATGCTCAAAGCTTTTCAAATTTCAATTTTTTTAAGTAAACGTAAATCAATTACAGATAAAGAAATTTAAATTGGTAATTATATTTTTCAAAACTCAACCATTTGAATTTTAATTGTGAAATTGAAACTTATGAAAGGAAAAAATTGAAAATTCAGAACTCTAAAATTGTAAGCATTCGAAATTAAAGAAATTATTCAACTACTGAGGTATCAATTTCAGATATGGTAGTTCAATTTTTATCTAGTTTGACTTTAAGCAACACGATTTTTAACTTTTTAATTTCAACTTATTTAATTTTTAACATTTCATTTAGGTCATTTTTGAAATCTTCCAATCGAATATTTTTCAATTTTAAATGAATAATTTTTTTAAATCATCAACTAAAAATCGGACAGTTTTAAGATATTACGTTGAAAATTAAAAATTAAAAAAAAAAGAATACAAAACAAGATCGCTATGATTCCAATTCTTAAAATCGCAGAATTTCAAGCCTTTCAATTCGAATTATTTTTTCGAGTTAAGTTTGAAACGTTCAATATTTTTGAACATTTTCAAATAAAGAATAATTCAATTTTTGATGTCTGGTTCAAAGTTCTTCTAATGTGTAGAATTTGAACTTTACAAACTGTTTTCATCATAATGAATCATCGTGAAAGCATTAAATCTATTATTATTTTCTTCATTTTTCATTGTATTGAATTTATTCTGGAGGCATTTGATTCAAAATTGTTTAATGACAAATACTTTGAACTAAAAATTATGCAATTACCAACTCTATCAATTTTATATTCTAGGATTTGGAAAAATATAAAAAACGAGACAAGTTTGTACGTTTAAAATTGAAACCAAACCATTGAGAATATTCAAATCTAAAATTATTATATTCAAAACTGACTCAAATTTAAAGAAAAAATTTTTTAATATTCAAGTCTAAAATTATTCAATTTAAAACTGATCATCCAATGGATTATCATTTGGCTTTCAATATGAAATTTTGAAAGATTCAATAGTGAAATTGTCCTGAGATTTTTAATACTTGAATTTAAAACTATTATCGATCCGGGAGGATTTCAATTTAAAAGTGTTAAATCATACAATTAAAAATTATTATACAATATAGTCAAATTCTCAATATAAATCTAAAATATTTCAGGGTGGCTACTAAAAGCCTACTGAAGCCTTATTTTTAAGACAAAATAATAAAATGTTGATTTTTTAACCTGAGGGTATTCAAAGAAAAAAAAACCTAAGCTTTTCTTTTGATAAAAAGAAGAAAAAAAACCCTTTAATTTAATAAAAAAGTAAAATTTATTTTCGACCTCCATTTTTCCCCCTTGGCAAATATGTGTATCAACGACAAAATTTTTACTTTAAAACTATCATCCTAATTCAATTTGTTTGAGTCCGATCGAGCCTGATCGATTTTCAAATTGGGGCAGTTGCGAAAAAATACCCATATATAAATAATTTTTCGAAGGACTTCAAAATTAGACACTATTTCAAGATAAAACATTTTAAATTGTACAATTTTAAAGTAGTGGCCTAAACTTTGAGAAATTTCAAATTGGAAACATTCAAAAATTAAGAAATTTCAAACCACATTTTTTCGAATTTGAGCTTTTCAAGCAAAAAAAAACTTCATTTTCAATGCCTCAAAAATTAAACTGTTTTAGAATTGTGCATTCAAAGCTATAATTATAAATTGAAATTATAGACATTTTGAATATGATAAATATATTATTAATAAGCATCATATCATGCATAGTTCTCAAACCCACGCAACATTTGAATCCCAATCGGGAAGAAACGTTCACAAATCCCCACTTTTTTGTTGAAATTCGAGTCCTTTATCGTTCTTTTTTTCTAGAAGAGGGTGAAACGCTGAATAAATCCCGTTAAAAAAGGATTTGAAATTGATCGATATCTATACGTATATCCTTGGGCAAGCTCCAGGAATTAAAGTCTCGGCTTCATGACAGTTCTCTTTCACGCAGTGTCATATGGGGATTACTTGGGAAGCTTTTCAAAATAAAATCAATTATCTCTCACCTTAAATACCAGTCGTATACCAGAGTTGATTGAAAATGAAATCAGAAAAATTAAAAATATATAATCATTTAAAAAATTACATTAATCAAAATTCCTATAAAACGAATATCTTTAATAGCTTTTGAAATGGAACAGGAAATCGGGAAAACGACTGATGGAAGTTGTACTCCTCGTAAAGGATCCCATAAATCCACTCGATTTATCGGGTCCTTTCGAAGCGAATTTTCATTCTAGTCATCGAAAATTCAAGATCTTATTTACATCGTAGAGAGCTTAGAAATGAAAGGAATTAGATTCTGAGAGAGAGGATTTTAATATGATAAAAATAGAAGCGTATTTAAAAATCGCATTCATCAAGTTTCAGTTCAGTTCATTTGCATTTAAATGCATTCTAGGTGAAAATGATGAGGTCTAATCTTCTGTTTTTTTTTTATTTTGTTTATACTCACTCCCTTTCAAGAGCTTAAGAGTCTTTACAGAACTATTAGATGTTTCCTCTCGACAATCCTTATATCGACGCCTCCATTCCATACTGCTCCACGTCGCGTTTAGGCGGT
Organism: Melikaiella ostensackeni; assembly: GCA_032362435.1. Classification (NCBI taxonomy): domain Eukaryota; kingdom Metazoa; phylum Arthropoda; class Insecta; order Hymenoptera; family Cynipidae; genus Melikaiella; species Melikaiella ostensackeni. The sequence continues at coordinate 34,253,176 of JAUMHM010000085.1, forward strand.
GTACAGCGCCACGTCGCGTTTGGTCTGTGAACAGCTCTACTTCGCGTATGGTGTCTGTATGGCTTCACGTCCTATACTTATACACAGGACTTTGAGCTATACAGTGACCAAACGTGATGTGGAGCAGTATTGAATGGAGGCGTCGATATACACATAACCAAATATTTCTTACATATCGACTTGACTTTCACTTTTCTCACTCCTAGACGCTTGCGACCTTGCCCTGGGCATCCGTTTCCTCTTACCACTACCAATCTAAAAATTGTAGCCCTATTTCGCAACACTACTTTATTACTCTCTTTCTTGAGAAATCATTTTTTGTCTTTTTTCAACCTCAAAATACCTCTCTCAAACATATAACCATGATTCCTGCTCATACCCGCATACTCTACACATCTCCTCTTCATGCTCTTATCCTCTCTCCCATTCTTAATCTCACCATTCTATTCCAATTCGCTTCCCTTTCAAATATTTTTCAGGTATTCCGGCTCCCCCTTACTATTCACCATCCTATATCAGCTGCTTTACCTTAACTCCGAGATTTCTTCCTATCTTTCTTCTCCATTCATTGTAGTCAGCTCTTCCTCTAACCCTGTCATTCTCTACCCCTCTTCTACATCCGACATTCAAACCTCCTTTCGTGTCTCTCTTCCTCTCATTTCGAACGTCCCACGTTACCCTCCTCTCTTTTTCCGTAATCTCCCAGGTACACGTTTGTGCAATATTGCCTTTCTTCCCCCTCCTTAGTTTCTCTCCAGAATTCGAGGACCTTTCTAGTTGCCTGACCACCATTTTCTCTCATCCTACTATAACCTGAGCAGCTCCATCTCACCCCTATGACCGACCTCTTAAATCACTTATGCAGACTTTCGACTCTCTTATGCTCTTTCCATCCCCAAATTTCCACTCCATAACTCAACACTGATCACACTAACACATCGAACATTCAAACTCTCATCACCCATTCGACCTTGAACCTTCTGTTCCCTATACCCCACACTTGTCCCATTACTTTGCTCACGCATTCCAATCTCTTCCTCACCTCCAGCTCGTTTCCTTCTCTTGCTTCCAACCAAAAACCTAGGTGGCGGAACGCCTCTACCAACTCTACCACCTCGTTACTAATCTTCCATTCGCTCTCTGCGCTTTCTTTTTCTGAAGCATATCATCTTAGTCTTACTCACATCCACACTCAAATCTTTTTCTCTCACGTACCCTTCGAACGCTCTTATCAGATTCATCCCTCTTTCAACATCCACTACTAGAACTACATCGTCGGCGTATGCTAATTAATACAGCTTTCCTGTTCCCAATATTGTCTTTCCCTTTCCTCTCTTCTTCATCTTCTCCTCCAAGTCTGTCAATAGCACACTAAGCAGAAGAGGGCTCAACGGGCACCCTTGCCCAAGTCCTCTTCCTGTCCAGAATTCCTTCCCTTTCTTTTCTACTATCTTCACCCTTATCTTAATCTCCACAAATATCTCTTGTATCCTCTCTATCAAACCTTCATCTACTCCCCTCTCTTTCATGGCCTTCCATAGCACCCTTCTATTCACGGAGTCAAATGCTACTTCAAAATCGTCAGCCTCTTCCTGAGCAATTCCACGTAAATTTTAAAGCCCACTGACATGAGTGATACCTTTATATTTCTGTGCCCCTCTTCACCTCTCAAAACCTTAACGTAAATTCTCCACATCTCCTCTTACACCCCATCACCATATTTCAGTGCTTCATTCTCAAAGGCATCCTTACCTGCTGCTTTATTTCTTTTCAGCCTTGCAATTGTCTGATTCACCTCTTCCCTACTAATCTCGTTACCGCTGCTCGTCCCACGCTAACGCCTTTCTTATTTTACCCTTTACCCTATTTTCGACGCCCTGGAATAGTCTCTTGAAATACTCCGTTCACTCATTCATCCTGATTTCCTAATTTATGCCCTTCCTTTTTCCTCTTTCCCTTTTTATCACTTCTCATTTCCTCCTTTTCTTTACCGCTTCCTCGACCTCTTTCATGTACTTTTCCTTCTTCCTCTTTCATTTTTCACTCAACATTCTCTGGCGATCTCTCTTTCTCCTGTTGAGTTCCAATTTTTCCATTTTCCCTTTGCTTCATTTTCTCACACCCTCCTTCACCCTGTCTTTACTTTCCCTGCATTCGTCGTCCCACCAACCTCTCCTGCCCTCTCTCCATCTCCTTTCAGTCTCCCCTCCTCCCTTACCTCATCAATCACTCTTTTAAGTGTTTCTAGCAGTAAGTCTACGCCTTCCTCTTCTGTGCCACCTACCTTCTCGCTTTCCATTTTTTCTCTAAATTCTCATAACTTATCTTCCCCATGACTACCTATTCATTCATTTCATCATTCATTTACTTTGTCCACATTGAAGCTCTTATGTTTCCGCCACGGGGTTGATGCTGCCTGATAAAAATTGGAAAGAAATATTTCCAATACGGCCGCTTATGGAGCGACACGTGCGCCTATGTGAGAACTGGGGGAACTAAAGTCGCAAGCGGCCGTGCGAGCGGGATATTTAAATTTGAAATACTATACTTCATAATGTTGTCAATAATTTGTAATACTGTTTATCGATATTATTACATACAACAATTGAAGTACACAATAGCATCAATAAATGGCATCATAAATTATTGACAACGTTATTGGTAAATGGAATTTAATAAAAATAATATTAAAAACAATAAACAAAGATTCTGAGCATGGGTTTTTATTTGATATAAATCACAGAAACCGTTTTCGAATATTTGTTTTAAATATACACACCTGTCTAATGCATTGTGAAGAAACATTGTTTTAAACTATGAAACGGAACATTAATAAACTTATTACACGAACATATGGTTTCGTTGAACCAATTTTTTAAAGTACTTAGAATTAATATCGTTTCGAATAAACATGATAATGACCTCTTTAGAGCATGGAACATTTATTTTATTAAGAATAAGTAAAGCATCGTCTTGATCGAACATGATAATAAGCTCTTTGGAGCTTGAAACATTTATTAAGAATAAGTAAAATCGGAACAGTGCACAAATCCAATTGAATTTTCAACCCAGTGTGATTAAAAAATAATGTTCAGAATTATCAACATTAGAATCTCATAAATTATCAACATTAAAGCAGTAAGCATATCAGTAAAAACTTAATTAATTTGTGCAATAACTTCTTATTTACAAAAACTAGGTCCACAATGCAATAAGCACTTTAAGGTTAAGTTTTACTCGTGATTCATCGTAAGCAACTGTTCACAAACATTTACTGCAAAAATGATTGCCTTACTTTCAATGCATTTGGAGACGGACTTTTTAAATTCATTTATCCATATGAATAACAATTTGCGCTTACCTTATTATATTATTATTATTCTATTTTCAAATTAGAATTCGTGGACACGTGGCTGACATGGCTTTTCCAGCTTTGCTTCAGCCATAATATCGGTGCTAACGACCACACTAACGATTTCAAAGTTTACTACATTTTCGCAAACTGAATATTTTTAAAATCCCGAGAAAGGACCCCAGATCGAATTGGGCCGGAAGTAAAATTTGTAACCGGAATTCCCTCGTCTTCCCACTTGAAGCAACATGAAGTTGTTCTCCTGCATGACAATACTTTGATATTTATTTTACACTTTAGATTAAAATGATAGAGTTTCAAAAAGCCTGATGCACAATTTGAAAATTATTAATTTTGAACGACTTTGTTTCAAGATCATCATTTAAGAATACTTCAATTTTAAACAGAGTTTGGAATTGTTTAATTTTTAACGCTTCAAGTTTGAATTCATTAATTTTGAAAATTTCTTATTAAAAAGCATATAATTTTCAACGTTTTCAGAACAATTAAACTTTAAAGGATCACAATATTTAAAATTATTCAATTTGGAACTGTAAAAATAATGGCAGTGATTTTTTTTTGACAGAAATCACATTTTTTATTTTAAAAAACTGTTCAATCACTTTGAATCTCCTTTAATACTACATGATATGATATTTATTTGTAATATTTATAATCTTCGAATTTATGTGATTTCAATTTGAATTATAATTTTAGAAGAGCAATTCTATTCTGAAAGTAAGAGTTTATTTCTGTCTTTGTTACTGAAAGAAAAGCTTAGATTTTTTTCTTTACATACCTTCAGGTTAAAAAATCAAGATTTTATTATTTATTCGTAAAAATAAGCATTTAGTAGGTTTTGAGCGGATGATATCTTCCTCAACAATTTATGACACTTTTAACACCATTTTAGAAAATGTTGTTCCAAATACTGGTTCTTCATGCCCTTTCTGTTGAACATAAGCATCATTAATCACTCGGACAAATTTTTGATAACCGACAAATGGCGAGAAATTTTTTTTTTCAAACGTCACCCTGAAATGGTGAATTAGAAATGGAGAATGAAATTTGAAATGAAATCACATTGAAATGGTTGAATTTTCAATTTTGCACTTGTAGTAAATGGTTTTATCTATGAAAGCTTTTGGAAATGGAGAATGAAAGCTTTTGGAATCCCGGAGATCTTTTGGAGAGTAATGGAATTTTATGGAAGTTTCTCAGCTTATCAGGTTTCACTTCGTGTTGAGAATTCTTATCACATTTATGAAGTAGCAAATGGTGTCTTCCCACCTTGAAGGTCAAACTGCAGGAGACTGGTGCCCTCCTCAGTATAAAACACAAAACAAGCTTCGAATTTAAAATATTTAATTTAGTTTTTAATTTCAACTTGTCAAATTTTGATCGCTTGGAATTGAAAATGATTTGTATTTCAAATTTTGAACCTCTTTAAATAGAAATAATACAATTTCAATTCCTTTGAATTTTAAGTGATCCAATTTTCGAAATTCTAATCTAAAATTACTCAGTTTTGAACGTTTTGAAATTGTCCTATTTTTGGAAGTTTTAATTTTAAATCATTCAATTTCGAGATTCTTCAATACAAAATAAAATTATTTAATTTTGAACGCCTTGAGTAATGAATGATACAATTTCAACTCTTTGATAATAAAAATTGTCCAATTTTCTAAATTTGAATCTGAAAATTTTCAATTTCGAGAGCTTCGGATTAAAAAATTTTCGATTAAAAATTATTCAATTTTAAACGCTTTCATTTAAAGATGATACAAGCTCAATTCCTTTTATTCCATCCGAAATATTGTCCTTTTTCAATTCGAAATTGTTAATTATTAACTATTGATTAAAAAATTGTTAAAGCTCTTAATATTCCAAAATTTGTTCAATAATGGATTTTCAAATTGTTTATATTTTTAATGTTAGAATATCAAAATCCAGGAACGTAAACGCGTGTGTGCACTTACTGCTACTTAATAATAATCCAGAAAGTGTTGAAATTCACTTCATGAGAAATTTCTTATGATAACCATACAATAGTCTATTTAGATATAGCCAGATTTTCAGAAGATATTTATAAACAAAATAATAATTGAATAAAAGATATTTTGCTACGGTCTGAAACGAATTGTACCCGATTTTTCGTTAATACACTGGAACCTCCATTTAACCGCTGTCTCGGGTATGGCCTGCGATGGCCGTGAAACTCTTCCAAGAATTTCTATATCGTAAACAGTCAGAAGCGTATGAACCATTGCCAGTGTGAAAACATAATAAAAATTAACTGTATTTTGTACAAATTTAGATTTTTTTCATCATAAACAGAGAGCGAACGAGCCCAGTCTGAAGTAGCGCACCGAGCCTAGGCTCGGCTCCCTCGCTGCAGAGAACCGCCGCATGGGAGGAAGTGGTGGGAGAACGTGGTGAGGTAGAGAGGGGGGCGCGAGAAATCGTGCGTGATCGTGCGTGCCCGACACGAGGCTTCGTATGTGCCCGGCGCGCGCTCTCCCGCCATTTTCCCCCATGCGGCGAAATACGCACGCGAGTGTTCGAACTCTCTCGGCCCCTTGGACCCCCTTATCGGCGGAAATTACAAGAGGACGGTATATGGAGGGTCGTTAAATGGAGGTTCCAGTGTTTTTGAGAACTGATTTATTAAAAAAGTAATTAAATTTTGCATTGATGTTATGATACAAGTCGATGAAGAAAGAATTTTTACTTTCAGGTCACGACCAACGAAGGATAGCCATATTTACACCTGACAACGGTCAACTGATAATGAACTGCCCGGGGTGTGCAATCACACGATGGCCAGGCGGACATCCGCCTGCAGCCCGGAGAGTTTTCCGGTATAGAATTTTCATCGCAACTATATTTTCCATTTTCTTTTCAATTTCAGCAATTCTTGATTTTTCGATTCAATCATTAATATTCCAATATTCTATTTGTTATTGGCTTTCTTTACAAAAAAAGCTGTACCACAACAAAATTGTGGAAAAAGGGATCAATTTCTTTTGTTTATCATTTTGAATGTTTCTTTCTTATAAAAGAGTATGATAAGGATGAAATTACAAAACAAAAAATCTTTTTATGTGACTATTTTCCACAAACATACCAATTTATGATGCATAATTGGATAAGAGCTTTTTAAAATTAATGCTTTAGCCGAGGGGTTAATAACCGCCTATACATTTTTCTCGCCCCTGGACACTCTCCAAACAAGTTTCGAATTTTAGTATCAAAAGTACATATTCTTATGGGAAATTATATTTTACATCCTTCTTCTCTGGGCAAAAGAGTTGTTGCTTTTGCCGTTTTTGAAGTAAGGCCGAAAAACCCGTTTTTTAGAAAACAAATTTTTTTGTCTTTCCTGACCTCAGCTCGACGTAATCCAGCCAATTTTCAAAATTTTTTGATATGATGGATACCTTTTTCATCAAATTTCTCGCTGAAACTTTTTTGTTACTCAAAATTCGCTTAACTCCACATGAGCTTGAAGATATGAATGCATGATTCATGCAATGTCTCAGGTAAAAAATTATAACTTTTTTTCGAATGAAAATAATCTAAATAAATGAAAATAATAATAATAAAATATAAATAATAAAAATTTTTAAGAATTGGCTAAGTTATAGCGAGTTGAAGTCAAAAAAGACAAAAAAATTTGTTTTTTAAGAAACAGGTTATCCAGACTTACTTCGTAAACTGAAAAAGCTACTGACCGAAACCATTCTAAATTAGGCAGGTTCTACACTTGGAGTCGCAGAACCTCTCAGCGACAAAATATGCTGTTTTCTACAGGAAATTGGGCGACACGTGTTTTTCCAAATTCAGAAAAAAAATATTTTCCACGAAGTTACGAGTATTTAAATTTTGACGTCTTTTCTTCAAAAAACACCAATTTTTTTCTTTGAACTTCTATAGTTTTTGATCTAATTTAGACATTCTAATTTTCTTTTTGGATTCTCATGAATTTCACCATCCTTTTCCGATATCCATCGAAAATTTTTAAAAAATTAATGAATAAAATGGCGACGATTTGTTTGAAAATATAAAAAGTCGATTTTATCAAAAAACCCACACTTATATTTTTTGCCAATTTTTTTGTTCAATTTGTCTTTTTGTAAGGAAGGCATCCTGTGAGTTTTATATGAGCTAAATAAATTCTGTGGCCAGGAGAATTTTTTTCATGAAGTCGAATTTTTGCAATTTTTTTCGGAACAAACGAAATGTGACAAAAAGTTTTAAGATAAAAAATTGAACCTCTAAAAAAGCTCTACGGAACATACTTTCCGCACTTTCGTGATATCTTGCACTGTTTACGAGATAAATTCAAAATTTATATTTTTAGGGAAAAAATTCTCAGAAGATTTTCTGGAAAACCCCAGCTTTTTTATTTTTTCATATATTTTTTTACAGTTTCTACTCACATAAGGAAGTCATCCTATACGTTTTATTCGGGCTGAACCATCTTTGAGGACTGAAGAATTTTTGTTTTCCTAAAAATATAATTTTTGAATTTTTCTCGTAAGCGATGCAAGATATCACAAAAGTGCATGAGAAATTTTTTGTAGAACTTTTTTAGATGTGTAACCCTTTATCTTAACACTTTTTGGTAAATTTTTTTTTCGAGAAAATTGCGAAAATTCGATTTAATGAAAAAAAATTCTCTTAGGCACAAAAATGGTTTGGCCCGTATAAAACTCACAGGATGTCTTCCTTATAGGAGGAAAAATTAAACAAAAAATTAGCAAATATTATAAGTGTGGGTTTTTTGTTGAAATCGACTTTTATATTTTCAGACAAATCGTCGCCATTTCGTTCATTCTAAACTTTGGAAATCGTACAAAAATCTTTCAAGTCCCTTGAGATTTTAAAATCCCCTAAAATCTCTGAAATACTTAGAGATCGTATAAAGTCCCTCAAATCTTGGCAATTCTTTTAAGTTCCTCAAAATCTTTGAAAATCCTACAAAATTCTTTGAAGTCCCTTGAAATTTGTAAAATCCCCTAAAAACTTTGAAATACTTGGAGGTCCTATAAATTCCCTTAAATCTTAGGAAATTCTTTTAAATTCCTTGAAATTTTTGGAAATCCTACAAAATTTTTTGAAGTCCCTTCAAATTTT
>JAUMHM010000085.1:34270181-34281838 GCA_032362435.1 Melikaiella ostensackeni
CATGCAGCGTTCGAAGTGCAATAGAATTAAACAAGCGCCACGAGATACGACAAAGCAGCTCGGGACCGTCGATTTGCCCTCGAAAGCTGAGACATATCTCCAAGAAAACGTCGCGGTTATTACTCTTAATGAGATTGCAAATTAACCCTTTGAAGGTGGAAGTCTGCCGATCTCAGCACACCAATGGATGGTTAGGAGCTCTCTATGTCTACAAGGGTCTACTTCTAGTTGTTGGTGTTTATATGGCATGGGAAACTAGGTAAGGAAAAATTGTATTTATTTATTTTTTGTTGCTTTCTAATTAAAATTTCTAATCTAGGGTGTCTACTTATTTTCGTCCAACAAATTCCCGGTCATTTCCCGTTCGCAAATAGCAAATCTCTTCTTACCCCTCTTCTCTCTAGCTTCCTTAGAAAAATACATTGAGCAATTCAGGTTTTCATAAACAAATAGTGTTCTTGTAATTTATGGTGTCTGAAACTTACAAACAAATATAATAAAATTTCGATGTCTTAATTATCTGCGCAGGTCAGTATGACAGTTGTTACTTTTTATAAGCATATCTTTGGTTAATTAGGTCAGTATGACAGTTGTTACTTTTTATAAGCATATCTTTGGTTAATTATTTTGGTATTATAATTGGTAAATAATTCATAGATATAATTTTTAATTTCTTTTGTATTAGCGACTCATTATTGATTAATTATCGAAGAGTGATTAATAATCGAGTGACGGGAAAGTTAATCAATCCTCAATCAAAAAAAAAAATGAATTTTCAACAGAAGAGTTCAACTGTCAACCAGATAGTTAAATGTTTACCAAGAAGATGAATTTTCAACCAACAAGAATAATTTTCTACCGAAAAAGATGAATCTTCAACAAATCACATGAATATTCAACTAGAAAAGAGAAATTTTTTACCGAATAGTTGAATCTTGAACTAAATAATATAAATTTTTAACAAAAAACAGAATAGTTAACAATATTAATATTTAACCAACAAAAAGTTTTTTCAAATAAAATAGTAAAATTTTCAAAGAAAGAGATGGATTTGCATCTAAAATGATAAATCTACGATAAAAAAATGGATTTTTAATAAAGTAGTTCAACTTTCAACAAAAAAAAATTAATTTTAAACCAAAAAAATACGAATGTTCAAAAAAATAGTTAAATTTTTTACCAAAACAAGTTGAATTTTCAACAAAATATATGAATATTCAACTAAAAGAGATAAATACTTAACCAAAAATAGAACAATTGAAACAATTAATTTTCAGCGAAAAAAGAAGAATTTCCAACAAAAAATGTAATATTTGATATTTCAACCAGAAAAGATTTTATTTTTCGATAAAAAAACTGTTGAATTCGAATGAAAAACGAATTTGCAACAAGAGAGTTGAATTTTGAGTCAAGATAGAAAAAAAAATCAATCAGATTGTTGAAATTTCACGTCAAAGAGAAGAATTTTCTACAAAATAGTTAAATGTTTAACCCGGAAATATGAACTTTCAGCAAAAAAAATAATTTTCGACCAAATAATTGAATTTTCTACTAAAATTGTTAAACTTCCAACCCACAAAGACGATTTTTTAATAAAAAATGTTGATTTTTAAACCAAATAGAATGACTTTTCATCAAAATTATTGAATGTTGAACAAAGTAATAAAATTTTTAACCAAAAAAGATGAATTCTCAATTAATAATTTTGATTTTCGACCAAAGAGATGAATATTCAACTAAAATATTGAATCTTGAACTGGAATAGTTAAATTTTCAGTTAAGAAAAAAATGCATTGTCAGCCAAAACAATAAATGTTCAACTCTGAAATTATTTTTTTTTCATCACTAAAAGTGTTTCTATAGATTTTAGATAATGTTGAGTTCCAGGGTGGGAAAAAATCCAAAATTCCTATATGGGGCTATAAATCGATTTTTTTATACAACAGATGAATTTTCAACAAGAATTTGCAACCCACGATGGCCAATTTTCAACAAAACAATTTATTTGTAACCAAAAAGGATCACTTTTAACAAAAATTTTTCAATTTTCAACCAAAAAGATTAATTTTCTACCAAAAAGACGAATTTTCAATAAAACAGTTGAATTTTCAAACGAATAGAATGATTTTTTAAAAAAATTGTCGAATTTCGTACAAAATGACTAAATTTTCAAACAAATAATAAAATTTTTGAACAAAAAAAATAAATTCTCAACTAATAATAGTTGGATTTTTAACCAAAGAGATGTATTTTCAACTAAACAGATGAATCTGCAACTGGGATAGTCAAATTTTCAATTAAAAAAATTAATTTTCAACCAAAAAAAATTAATATTCAACTCTGAAATTAATTTTTTTCTCTCTCTAAAAGTGATTCTATAGATTTTCGAAAATTGAGAATTCCAGGGTGGGAGAAAAATGGCAATTTTTCTATTTTGGGCTAAAAATCACTATGGCTATCTGCTGCCACAATTTGAACAGTAAATATAAAAAAATAGATGCAAAAACAATAAAATGTATTGATTGTCGTAAAAAAGTCTTATGAACTATATTTTAAAATTAACTGAAGAATTAATGACTTTCGTAGTAACTGTTACTGAAAAAAATGTAAATAGTTACCAATTCGTTACTTATTTACAAACGTAACTTCGTTACTACTATCATTATCAAAAAAAGTAACTACTTACAGTAACTATTTAAAAAGAATTAGTTACTTTCCATCATTGGTAATTACAAAAAAATCTTTAATCTTTTATTATGGCATTTTGACTATAATTACATGTATTTATAACGTAGTTAATGTAAAATTCACTTAATATTAAAATAAACCATTTTTATAATGGTTTTTCCAACATTCTTCAATAATTATATCTAAGAATTATTTTGCAATTAGAATACCAAAAATATATAATTTCCGAATACTTTTTTTATCATATTTATTACAATTCTTCAATTTACTTGTCTTGTTATCACGATTAATATAAAATTTTAGATTTTCAAAACTTTTGAATGTGATACCCTGTTTGAATTTATGTTCCCGGTTAATTCCCAACTATTTTCCGGTTTTCCCGGTTAGTAGACATCCTGATAACTAGTGGTCCACTGATATAAATGTTAAAAATCTTTCAAAAAAATTTTAGGACACGACTACGCTGGGGTTCAAACCCAGGCCTCTCAGTTACCACTAAGCTACGCAGCTTGTGTCTTTGAAATCAAGCAGCAATTCAGGCACCTGGGTTCGATTCCCAGCGTAGAGTGAATTTTTTCACAGATTTTAATTCACTGCAATGAATTTTTAAGATATCAAATTACATTTTGTTTCCTCTTTATTCTCTTTTTTTTACAAAATAATTTTTTTAGGCACGTGAAAATCCCGGCTTTGAACGACTCGCAATATATAGGGATGAGCGTTTACTCGGTGGTGATCACTTCCGGTATTGTGGTGGTCTTAGCGAACCTGATGTCCGATCAAGCGACACTAGCCTTCGTCACGATCACTGCTTTGATTTTGGCTTCAACAACAGCTACCCTAGCGTTACTATTTCTACCACAACTAGCTAATATCTTGTCGGGGGAGAGAGCTGATCCTGTGGTTGAAAGTCTGGGATTGAAAATAGAGTGCAATACGAGAAGATTCGTCACGGATGATAGAAGGTAAGCCCCTGGCGAAATTTTCGTTTAGGAATTCATTCCGAATTATTTCGAATTATTCCGAAATCTGTATCCAAATAAATCCGAAAAAAGTTCTCCATTTCGTTCGGTTCAAATCGGTTAAAAATTAATCCGACTCAATTCGGATCAATCCCAGCTTCCAATCCGAATCAATCCGGACCAAATTTTCAATCCGAATGAATTCGAATCAATATGAAATCGGATTGATATATACTGAATTTTCAGTCCGAATGAACACAAATTCGGATGGATTTCGATTCATTCGGATTGAAAATTTGATTAATTTTAATTCAGATTGGATGTTTGGATTGAATCGTATTGAGTCGAATTAATTTTCAACCGATTTAGGTCGAACTAAATTAAGAACTTTTTCGGATTGCTTCGAATTGGTTCGGATATATATTTCGGAATAATTCGGATTGGTTCGGAATGATTCTGAATGAATTGCTATCCGAAACTTTCGCCAGGGAGAGGTTTTATAGGTCACATATATTTTATATAATGACTTTGGAAATCTAATATTTTGTTGGGTTTTTGAGTTTACCGCCTACTTTTAGAAAAAAATTTCAGCATTGGCGTTACTAATGTGAGGGACCTCTCAGGCTGAGCAACACAAATCTATTTAACAATTGAATTTTCAACAAAATAGATGAATTTTTATTCAAAAATATGACGCTTCAAAAAAGAGAGATGAATTTCCAAAACTAAAAGACGAGTTTTCAACAAAAGTGTTGAATTTTCAACCAAGAAACATTTTTCAGTCTATGAAGAAAAAAAATTCATCCGAAATGTTGAATTTTCAGGCCAAAAAGATTAATTTTCTATAAAACAGTCAAATTTTTAATAAAAAAATAATAACTTTCTAATGTGATTGTTGAATTTTTAACAAAATAATTAAATTTTCAACCAAATAGTTGAATTTTCAAATAAAAAAGATAATTTTTCAACCAAGAATGCGAATTTTCTATGAAATGGTTACATTTTCAACCTAGAAGATAATTTTTCAAATTAAATGATAAATCTTCAATCAAAAAGATGAATTCTCAATAAAAAATGTGATAGTTGAGATTTCAGCCTAAGAAGATTTAAATTTTAAATCTAAAATAATTTAATTAAACTATGAAAGACTAATTTTCAACGGAATAGTTAAATCTTCAACTGAAACAGATAAATTTTCAATCAAAAAGGATGAATTTTTAACAAAATAATTAAATTTTAAACCAAATAGTTGAATTTCCAACTAAGGAGATTAATTTTCTACCAAAAACATGAATTTTCAACAAAATACATGAATTTTAATCCAAATGGTTAACTTTTTAATTAAAATAGATTCTTTCTCAACAACAAAAAACAAATTTGAACGAAATACTTGAATTTTTAAGCAAGGATATGAATTTTTAACTAAAACGATGAATCTTCAAACCAAAAAAAATGAATTTTCAACAAAGTAGTTCCACTTTCAACCAAAAGACATGAATCCTCAACAAAAAATGTAATAGTTGATATTTCAACCTAAAAAGATTTTAATTTTAAGTCTAAAATAATTGAATTCAACTACGAAAGATGAATTTTCAACAAAATAGTTAAATCTCCAACTGAAACAGATAATTTTTCAATCAAAAAGGATGACTTTTTAACCAAACAATTAAATTTTAAACCAAATAATTTAATTTTCAACCGAAAAGAATTTTTCAATAATAAAGACGAATATACTACAAAATATATAAATTTTAAACCAAATAGTTGCATTTTCAACTAAAAAGCTTAATTTTCTAACAAAAACACGAATTTTCAACAAAATACATGAATTTTAATCCAAATGGTTAACTTTAAATTAAAAAAGATATTTTTTCAACAAGTAGTTCCACTTTAAACCAAAAGACATGAATTCTCAACAAAAAATGTAATAGTTGATATTTCAACCTGAAAAGATTTTAATTTTAAACCCAAAACAATTGAATTCAACTACGAAAGATGAATTTTCAACAAAATAGTTAAATCTTCAACTGAAACAGATAATATTTCAATCAAAAAGGATGACTTTTTAACCAAACAATTAAATTGTAAACCAAATAATAATATTTTCAACCAAAAAGAATAATTTTGCAATAATAAAGACGAAGATACTACAAAATATATCAATTTGAAACCAAATAGTTGCATTTTCAACTAAAAAGATTAATTTTTTACCAAAAACACGAATTTTCAAAAAATACATTATATTTTTAACAAAGTAGTTTCACCTTCAACCAAAAGGCATGAATTCTCAACAAAAAATATAGTAGTTTTATTTCAACAAAAAACTATTTTAATTTGAAGTCATAAAAAATTTAATTTAATCAAAAGAAACGAAATTTCAACAAAACAGTTGAGTCCCCAACTGGAACCAAATAATTTTCAACCAAACAGTTGCATCTTTTACCAAAAAGATTAATTTTCCACCAAAAAGACGAATTTTCAACAAAAAAACATAATTTGTCAAACAAGTAGTTGAATTTTTCACCAAGAAGATAAATTTTCTGCCAAAAAGACGAATTTTCAACAGAATACTTGAATTTCCAACTAAAACCAAATAATTTTCAAGCAAACAGCTACATTTTTAAACAAAAAGAATTATTTTCTACCAAAAAGACGTTTTTTCGACAAAATACATAAATTACCAAACAAATAGTTGCATTTTTAGCCAAGAAGATTAATTTTCTACCAAAAAGACGAATTTTTAACAAACTACATGAATTTTCAATTAAATAGTTGAATTTCCTATTAAAAAGAAAAACATTTTTAGCAAAATAGTTCGATTTTTAACCAAAGAAATTAACTTTCAACTACAATGATGAATCTTCGACCAAAGAAATACATATTTAACAAAGTAGTTCCACTTTCAACCGAGTAGTTCAATTTTTAAGCAAAAAAAAAGATTTCTCAAAGAAAAATGTAATAGTTGATATTTCAACTAAAAACGATTCCAATTTTAAATCGAAAACAGTTGAATTCAACCAAAAAAGAGGATTTTGCAACAAAATAGTTGAATGATCAACCAGAACAGATTAACTTTCTACAAAACAAATGCAATTTCATCTAAAAAGGATGAAATTTCTACCAAAAGAGATAACATAAATAAATAATGTTATAATAACCTTAGCTGTCATAAACAAATTTTATTTATAATCACATAAATCTGAGACTTGTGCACAGATAACCAATTTTTCTTCACTATAATTGATGCGATTCGTAATGTGAGAGATATCGGGCAATGAAAAATTTATAAATAAATAATCTTTATTGTGGTAAATAAATTTTATAAACAAATTTCAGCCTGATATTTTCATATAGGAAAAAAATCTTCAAATAAAGTCCAATCCGAAAAAAGTTCTCAATTTTGTTCGATCCAAATTGGTTATAACTTAATCCGACTCAATCCGATTCAATCCAAACCAATTTTTAAATCCGAATGAATCCGAATCAATCCGAACTCGTACTGATCTTAAACGATTTCCAATCCGAATGAATCCGATTCAGTCCGAACCCAGATTCATTCGGATTGAAAATTCAGTATATATCAATCCGAGTTCGGATTCGTAAGAAAGACTTTTTTTCGGTATAAAAATATCAGATTCTGAATATTTGTTTATAAAAATTGTTTACAACAATATCAATTATTGATTTATAGATTTTTCGTTGCCAGATAACTCAAATATCGCATCGCAGCAATTTTAGTCGAGGAAAATTGTTTTTTTTTTTGTGCACAAATCACAGATTTGTGTAATTGTGTATTAAATTTGTTTATCACAATTAAGTTTTTCATGGAATTAATTATTTATGACCCTTTAGTGTGTATTCATTCATTTTTATCGATTCTAATTATATGTAATTTGTTTCTCACAACTTAAAAAATAATTTTGTTAAAAACACCTTTTTTCACGATTCTTTCGCGCACAGTTTTTTGTAAAAATAATAACAAAAAATTCGCCTCGAGAGGTCTCTGCAGGATTTAATCAGCCTTAATTCTCAAAAAAGCGTTCAAACTCGATAAAAATTGTGACCTGTAGACTGATTTGTCCAAGAAAATCCAGTTTTGTCCCACTGTGCAAAAGTTAAGGCGTCGCGAAAAAAAATTTTTTTTTTCAAATTTGGAGGGGGTCCAAAAATTGTAGTTTGGTATCCGGATCTCCTTCAAGAAATGACAGATAAAAAGAAATATATCTTATGTTTGCGCATCCGGGATAAAGCACAAAATAACGAATAATAGTGACTTTTTTGTTATTTTGGTACGAAAACAAATTTTTTAATAGGTGAAAAGAGTTCTAAAAGTTAGCATTTATAACTATAATTGTCCTCCGAAAACTGCGCAGCAATAAAAAATCCAGATGTATGGTAAATTGTTATTAAAGTTGGAAAAAAAAAGAAAAATCACGTTTTTACTTGATTCAATGATATTTTTATTATTGGGACCGATTTGTTCATTGATGAAAGGGGTTCTAAAAGCTGAAACTGGCACTTAATTATCTTTCGAAAGCTACACAGCAATAAACAAATTCTTATACGTCGTAAATTGGCACTAAAATTCAGTGAATTATATAAAATCATGTTTTTTGACTAGTAGATGTTACTTTTATAAATGATTTATATTTTAGAAAACAATTGACTTTTAAACCAAAAAAATAATGAATTTTCAACCTGGAAAGTTGAATGTGAGAAAAAAATATTTTTAACCAGGAAAGATGAATTTTTAACCGAAAAAGATAAGTTTTCCACCATAAAAGATGAATTTTCCACCCAAAAAAAAATTTGAATTTTTAACAAAAAAGTTGTTTCACACCAAGAAAGATAAATTTCGAGCCAAATAGTTACATTTCCAAAACAAAATAATTTTCAACCAAACAGTTGCTTTTACAACCAAATAGTTGAACTTTCAAGCAATAGAGAGGAATTTTTCACAAGACTGTTAAGTTTTCTGCCTGAAATGTTAAATTCAAAACCAAGAAAGATGACTTTTCAACCAAAAATAATGACTTCTTTAGAAAACAGTTGACTTTTGAACCCGAAAAAATAAATTTTTAACAAAAAAGATCATTTTCAGCCAAGAAAGGTGAATTTTTAACCAAATAGTTGAATTTACGATAAAAATAATAACTTCCTACCAAACAGTTGCATTTTCAAGCTAACTGTAAGTAGATAAATTTTATAGAAGACACTTGAATTTTCAACTTCAAAACTTCAATTAAAAAAAAAACGAACGAAATAGCTGAATTTTCAAGACAAGAACACCAATTTTTTAGAAGAAAGTTGAATTTTCAATCTTAAGAGTTCAATTTCCAACAAGAAAGTTATGTTCAACCGAGGGAGATAAATTTTTTTACCAAAAAAGATTAATTTTCAGAAGAGAGTTCAATTTTCAACCTTAAAAGTTTGAATTTTCAACAAGAAAGTTATATTCAACCGAGAAAGATGGATTTTTGACAAAAAAAAAAGACTTTTCTACCCGAAAAAGATCAATTAAAAAAAAAAGAATAATTTTCAGCCAAATATGTATTTAAATTTTTAACCAAATAGTAGAAATTTGAACCTACGAAGATGAACTTTAAGCCAAATGGTGGAATTTTCAAACAAAACGGTTAAACTTCAACCAAAAACAGTTAAATTTCCAACAAAATAGTTGAAGTAAAAAAAATTGCAATCAAACAGTTGCATTTACAATCAAATAGTTGAATTTTGAATCCAAGAAGACGAATTTTTAAGAAGAAAATTTAATTTTCATCCGGAAAAGTGGAATTATCAGAAAAAAAAATTTTAACCAAGAAAGATGAACTTTTAACCAAAAAGTTGACTTTTCTATCCGGAAAGATGAATTTTCAACAGAAAAGATAACTTTCAACCAATAAAAATTAATTTTAAATGAAATAGTTGAATTTTCAAGCCAAAGGAGATAAATTTATTCAGAGGACAGTTGAATTTTTATCCTGAAAAGTTGAATTTAAAAAAAAAATGTTTTCGATCAAAAAAGATCATTTTTCTAACCTAAAAGATAAATTTCCAACCCAGAAAGACAAATTTTCAACAAGATAGTTGAGTTTTCATGCTAAAAAGTTGAATGTTTCGAACAGTCGACTTTCAAACCCGAAAAGCTGATTTTTTAACAATTATTTCTCAAGTAAAATAGTCAAAAGTCATGATTTTAAATAATTCATGCGAATTGAGTGGCAATTTACGATGCGTAAGAATTATAGATATAAGTACTAAGTTTTAAAACCCCCTCCATCCATCGTGCATGCGCGAACATAAGATATATTTTTTATCTGTAATTTCTTGTGAGAGATCCAGGTACCAAATACAACTTTTGGACCCCCTTCGAATTTGAAAAAAAAAAAACATTTTTCGCTACGCCCTAGTGAGTCTTTGATTACAATGTTTTTAATGAAAATGATGTGCTTGTTATAAATCCAACAATTGTTTTTTTGGGTTTCGTAGCCCCGGGCAGAAACCCTTATGGTTTCAGTCGGGTGGCCGTCCGCTAAAGAGAGGAAGAGAGGGGAGGGAAATAAAGGGAAATAAGGGAAAATGAGGTGAGGGATTAGGGGAAGTGAGGTGAAATAGGGTGAGAGGGTGAGGGATAATGAGGGGAAGTGCTGAGAGGGGAAGGGTTGAGAGAGGGGAGATTTGAACGACTTTCTTAACGATTTAATAAGCTACGAAACTCTTTTTTTTAGACACCTAATGCCTACTTTTACTAATTTTTATTTATTTTAGAGTGCTGCAGTATCGAATGCAAGTGCAAAATCGAGTTTACCGTCGAGATTTGGCTCAGCTGGAACCGGAATTAGCCAGTTTAAAATTTTTTTAATGAAAATGATTTGCTCGTTCTAAATCGAAAAATTGCATTTTAGGGTTACGTAGCCCCGGGCAGAAACCCTCATGGTTTCGGTTGGGTGTCCGACCGTCGTATAAAGAGAGGAAGTGAGGGGTGGGGAAGTGAGGGGTGGGGAAGTGAGGGGAAATGAGTTGAGGGAGTTAGAGGAAGTGAGGCGAAATAAGGTGAGAGTTTGAGGGATAAGGAGGGGAAGTGCTGAGAGGGGAAGAATTGGGAGGGTGAGATTTGAATGCCTTCATTAACGACTTAATAAGTTACAAAACACTTTTTTGTAGTCGCCTGTCGCCTAATTTCACTAAGTTTTATTTATTATAGAGTGCTGCAGTATCAAATGGAAGTGTAAAATCGAGTCTACCGTCAAGAGATGGCTCAGCTGAAACTAGAATTAGCCAGATTAAAATTGTTTAATGAAAATCATTTGCTCGTTATAAATCGAAATATTATTTTTCAGGGTTTCATAGCCCCGGGCAGAAACCCTTATGGTTTCGGTCGGGTGTCCATCCGCCGTATAAGAAGGGTAAGGGAGGGGAGGGGAAAAAGGGAAAGAGGCGAGGGGGCTGATGGAAGTGGTGGGTAATATGGTGAAGTGGTGAGGGGGGAAGGGTTGGGAGGGGGGAGATTTGAATGTCTTCATTAACGACTTAATTAGCTACGAAACCTAACCTAACCTAACCGCTAATTTTTATTTATTTTAGAGAGCTGCAGTATCGAGTGGAAGTGCAAAATCGAGTCTACCGTCGAGAGATGGCTCAGTTGGAACTGGAATTAGCCAGATTGGAGAAACAATTAGGCCAGGAGCCTGTTGATCCGTCGCAGGCGTCCTCCAGTGCCTCGATTCCACAAAGGAATCCAAGCATAAGTGGTGGTCTACCTCTTCTGCTACTTAGTGTACTACCCCCAGTAATTCCTAGAGCCAGTTGGCCATCAGCTAATCCTTCTGGTAAGAAAAATGAATATCATTTTGCTTTTCAATATCATCGTACAAATTAATTTAAATTTCGATCATCATCCGTGGGTCTTTGGTGATGTTCAAAAAATACGTAACGTTTTTTGGACCTTTTTGGGGGGGGGGGGGGGGGGGGGGGGGGGGGGGGGGGGGGGGGGGGGGGGGGGGGGGG
>JAUMHM010000085.1:34281938-34298333 GCA_032362435.1 Melikaiella ostensackeni
AAATAATGTCCTAAATTACTTTGAATCGTTAAAAGCAGAATTTCGAAAATTGGTCCTCATACAGTTGTATCTTCATTTGGTCTGATATAAAATTATCGTATAAAATGTGTCTGTGGTTTTGTGGTCTCTGGTCTCTAACCTCTAGAAACTCCGATCTCCCATTTTGACCACTAAGCTACCAGGTCGACAGTATATCAACATTAGGGTATAATTGTAGGTGTTGCATCAGCTCTGAGAGTTCATATGGGCTACATAGCTGGTTTAGTACCAGGGACGAAGGCTTCTTCGACTTACCAAGTGAACGCCCAGGGCACTCGCTCCCCCCATCCCCGATGTGGTTCAGGACCAATAATTAGCATTACAAGCGAGGAAGATCGTCGACTGAGCCTCGGGCTTCGGCGGAAAGAGAGCAGCGAGCCTAGGGTCAATTTCACCCTTCCGCCTCGTAAGTTTATCAATAATCAATTCCATTTTATGACATAGATATAACTCTTCTCTAAAACATCTGCGTACCTAAAATAAAAAATAATTAGCCTTTAAGATGGAAAAAAAATTAAATTCCAATTTTTTTCAGAAGCCAGCACAAGCCAGACTTCATCCCGAGAAAAGATCCGAGGCTCTCCTCGATTCCCGCATCGGATAGTCCCTGCGAACAGTTTAGGAACGATATCTCCCTCATCACCTGGTGGAACTACAAGACCTCATCGCTGGCATTCGATGGAAGATGCTTGGAAGCCAAAAGTCATAGGAACTCCTCGAGGCTCCTCGAGTCCAAACTGCGATGTGTGGGCTACCCAGGAATTTGGAATTCCCCTCAGTGAATTAGGCAACACTTCCAGAGGAAGACGACCACCAGATTATCAGGCTTTAGCTCTCAGCCTAACAATCACAGCAGATTCCAACGTCAGTCCTGATGACGGGAGACTCGGCAGCGACCTCAGGAAACTCTTCAGGGAAAATGATAGTTCTGAAGTTGCCAGTCCCCTGGATCCAGAGCCAAGAATCACCAGGACAACTTCTTCGACTTCTTCACCGACTACTCTGAGGATATCCAATATGATTGCAGAACTTAGTAAAACCAATGGCTCTGTTGTGGCAGTCTGTGCTCAAGAAAGTGAACTAGGTGTTTCTAATGAAGAATTTGTAAGATCTCAGAGTCCTAGGGTCTTGGTGACTAATTTGGACAGTCCTATTTGTGAGACTGTGGAGGGTCTTGAGAGTGAAGTTTCCTCTTCTGAGGATCAAGGACCCACGGACGTTTAATCTTAATGAATGTTCCTTAATCAAGGTGCCAAAAATCAGATCCGTAGAAATATTCTTGGATGATCTCAAATTGGAGAGACTATTTAAGTACTTGGAGGATTCCGAGGGACCAAGGGGCTTAAAGCCACTGATTGTTCACTGTATCCTGTAAATTGTAATATTTTCGTAATATAAAGAAAGGAGTGCGTGCAGCTGATGGATGAACGAGGTAGTTTTTAGAATCTTACATCTGAATTCTGTCATTTCTGACTCATTCGATTTCAAATCGGGTCCGATTCTGTAAACAGAGAAATTTCTATCGTCATCTATATAAAAAAAAAGACACGTATCTTCGGTGTTGATAAAAATTACATCAATTTTTTTAAGGCTTGGAAAAAAAGAATATTTTAGACAAAGCCACAGAGTAACGTGTCTTCTTATTTTGTTAATGAAATAATATATTGTGAAAAAAATCCATTTCGACGACCTTTTCTTTTTTATAAAATTGTGCCCGAATCGAAATGAAATCGGACTTCAGTTTTTTCTGGGTTGTAGATACAGATTATTAGATAAACTCCTTGATTTCAAGCCCTGACAAATTAAATCTTCAGACAATTTATTTCCTAATTTTAAATTTTTTGTCCAACTTATCAAGATATCTACTACATTGTGGCTCATTTTCTGAATCGATCGTAAATTTTTTTTATAAATAATTATTTAAAAAATTCTTTTAAAAAAAAAACAAGAATTTACCGATCATATTTGGACACTACACTCTTAAATATCTCCATTAAAATTTAAAAAAAAAAAGAAAGAAAGAAAGAGGAAAGAAAGAGAAGGCAATCTCCAAATTCCCTTCTTTCTTTTTTTTCTCTCGTACTTTTTATTTTTACCATTTTCAAATCCCAATCAAAAAACATTTACAAAAAATTTACCAACGTTTCGGTGCTTTCTTTATTGCCTTGAAAAAGACCGCAACGTTGGTAAAGAAGCCCGCACAAAAAAAGTGATCATTGGTCCAAGTTTTTTTTGGAAATTTCTTCCGGGTTTCATAAACTACAAAATAAATGAGTGTCAGTAAAATCCAAGTAATTTTCCCATGTATTTTGTGCGGGTTTCTTAAAAATGTTTTTCGATTGGGACTTAACAGAAGATAAAAATAAATAAAAAAAGACTAAAGAAAAAAAGGAGGTTGCCTTCTTTTTCCCCTCTTTTTTATTATTTTTTTTTTTTAATTTAAATGAAAACATTTGAGAGTGTGTTGTCCAAATTTGATCGTTAGATTGTTTTTTTTATAATTTTTTTTTTTAATTTCTAAGAATTTTGTAATTACATTTGAATATTGGACGTTGAAAAGAAATTCAAATTTTGATTCAAGAGTGTGTGTCCAAAGTTGATCGTTAGATTCTTGTTTTTTTTTCTTTTTTAACATTTTTTTTTAATTTCTAAGAACTTTGTAGTCACATTTGAATACTGGACGTTAAAGGGGACTTTACATTTTGATTTATTTAGAATTTCATTTCTTAAATTTTAAATACCTGTAGTTATAATGTAAACATGTGCCAAAGGATTTGTAGCAAAAAATGTGTTAAGCCTTCTAGTCATTTTTTGAAGTTTGATCATTTTTTAAAACTAAAATTGAAAAATTTTCATTTTGAAACACCGAAATAAAAAAAATCTATAATACAAGAAAGGAACCTCAAATTTTTATACATTTTTAGTAAAATTTGAAATATTAAAGCTTCAGAAATTGAAAAGAATTTTGCAAAGCAAAAGCTTTTTGAAGCTGCAAACTTGAAAAACTTCAAATTCATTTGAATTTTAAGCATACTTACAAGACCATTTTTTGCTCAAGAGATAGACATATGAATTTCAAATTCGATATTATCTATAAATTAATTACTTTATAGAATAATTTATAACTTAAATCAAACGGATTGTCAAAACTTATACTTTTCCCCCTCCGTTCCTAGAATAATAAAATTTTTCAGGTAGACTGGATCATCCTTGAAGTACTTCTATGGATCCAAAGACAAAGTGTTCATATGTAGTCCCAGATCCCAGTACCTGCGCTGAATTGACGTCATACAAAATTTAAGGATCTGGAAATAAAAGTTTGTTCCTTATGATACAGAAAATAAATCAATCCATATTTTCATGCTCCTACATCATATGAAAATGTATGTAAAATAAAAAATATGCGCTAAAGAAACAAAAGTGTCTCAAAAAAATACTCACGTGAATGTCTTAGATTTTCTCCAACTGGAATCATGACCTGTATAATAATTATTTTTGCGAGCAAATGAAAAATGATATAATTTATTTCTTACTTCGATGTCTTTGTCGTCAATCATTTATCTTCTCAGTCTCTGCGTAGCAAATAAAAAACAGATTTCTCTGTGAAATAATATTTAATGAATAATATAAAGTCGTGTGTATATAATTAGTTAAGTAGTATCATTGTTTCTACTATTAGTAGATACTAAAATCTAGAACCAGAAGATGTTTCAATTTGTGGAATCGAATTCCTTTCTCAAAACAATTAAAACCTTCGTTTCGTTTACAATATCGATTCTTACTGTGTCAGAAAATCAAGAAAAATGGAATCTTGATAATTCTAATCTTCTTGCTCGAAGTGTGTTTAATAAAACTTGAACTTTTTTAAAAACGTTTCTCTCTTTTCTGTATTTTGTGTACGTATAATATATTAAGGGAGAAATTAGAAACCTTGTTCAATACATATTTAGTTTATTTCTCGAATTTCCAATGTCTAACTAAATACAATTGATTTTTATATATACAGTGCGTGATCTTATGTAAAAATGAATAATTGAAAATTAATGTTAGCATACTAAATATTTAGTATATGTACAATAATTTTGGATGCATTCATGAAAATAGCTCAACGTGAATACAAATTTTATACATTCACAATTTGCATGTTTTTTAATTATTTTTACACTTTAACTCAAAACAGTTTCATGATAAAAAGTTATGTTTTTTCTACAGAAAACAAAATCCTACGATTCACGCGGCAGAATAAAATTAATGAAAATTTGTATAATAATTGAAGTGGAAATGGCTTTTCACTGCAACAACTTCACAATTCAAAATCACGGATAAATCCAATTTTCTAATGCAATAACAAATACATTAGCAAATAATCAAGTCAATTGAGAACGCAGTATAAGAGAAAGTTGGAAATCTATTCTGAAAGATAAAGAAAAAATTAAGAAACAATTTTAGGACTAGATTTCGATTCTCATTTTTCTGCGTTCACTCAACAAACGTGCAATCACAGATTCAGATAAAGAAAATTCATGTTATCGCATCAGACCTTAAATAGTCATTTAGTGAATTTTTGGTTATTTGTATATCAATGAAGTCTTATACAAAATAATCAAACAAAACTTAAAGCCAAAGTAATAATTAAATCGACTTTTAAAAACTTTAAAGTCATAATTAACTATAATATTTCTAATGTTGATATATATTCTCATTCAAACTTAGCTTTTTTAGGATGACGTCAATTGTACTTAAAAATAATAACTTCAAATTGGAAATGCATTAAAATAGAAAGCTATAAAAAAAATAAACAGTATTTTTGCGTTTTTAAAAGGCGCCACATTTTATGAGTCTTGAAATCAACAAATTTATGCTTTGATTTGAGAATTTTGATCTTCCCTGGACGTGTTAATTCATTCCACATTTCAGAGGACAGCAGCCACCTGGTAAATCAAAAAGTAATAACGTCAGACAGAATTAATTTGCAAAAAATCTATGTTATGTTATATTTAAGTTAGCAGCAGCTATAAATAATACGGTGGGTCGAAAAAAATGGAAATCTGAAACAGCTTAGCACTGAAAAGTTACATTTTGGGTCCCTTATAACCTGTGTAAAATTTAAAACAGATCGATCAATATCCTGAGGTTCCGCGGGACAAAGTCTCATTTTTATAAACCTCAAAAAATAAAAATAATATTTAAAAACTTTGCTATCCTATCTTTTTTATCTAATCTATATTTCTATCTATCTATCTTAAAATTTTTGTTGAGCATGTAGAAACTTTATCGCACACAAAATTTACCTGAAAAAAAAAATCACAAGATTATAGCAATTAAAGTGGCCAGATCCTGAATCAACTAAAAATTTAAAAAGCCGTCATTCTCAGAGCTTTGCAAAAATCGCTAATATTAATTTTTTTTAAGTTTACATAATATGCCCAATTTTCAAAAATCTTGGAAGATTTCAATTTTTTTTTCAGTTTTTCTAGGACAAAATCTCATTTTTATATACTTCAAAAAACTAAAATAATTTTAAAAAGATTTGCCATCTATCCTTACATTTGTTTGAGCATGAAGAAACTATCGTACTCAAACGTTAACTAAAAACGGATTAGAAGATTTTATCAATTAAAATGGCCAAAGTCTGAATTAATTGCTTCTCCAAATAGCTACGTCTTCTAATTTTTTTTCAGGTAAATTTTGAATGCGAGAAAGTTTCTATAGACTCATAAATATTTTAGGATAGTTTTCAAAGTTTATAAAAACTATTTTAGTTTCTTGAGGTTCATAAAAATGAGATTTTGTCCTATAAAAAATGAAAATATTGAAATCTTACTAGATTTTTGAAAATCAGGGATATTATGCATGTTGCGAAAAAAAATTAATATTAGCGATTTTTGCAAAACTCTGGAAATTACACATTTTTAAAATTATTTTATCCCTGTGGAACCTCAGGATACTGATCGATCTATTTCAAATTTTACGCAGGTCATAAGGGACCCAAAATTAAACTGTTCAAGTGCTAGGCTGTTTCTGATTTCTGATTTTTTTCGACCCACCAAAATAAACAATTCCATGTGAAATATGAAATTCTCTGACTCACAAAGCATCAAAATTATAAACATACAAAATTCGAAAGTACTTGAGATTAGTGACATGGAAAAATGGAAAATACTCGAAAGTTAACACTAAATTTTAAAGCTTTTAAGTTTGAAAAGTTTATATTTGAAATGATTTAAATTTGTAATTTGGGAAATTTTAAGGGATCAAATATTGAAAATGAGGCAGTTCAAAAGTAAATACTTTGCAGTATTGAATGATGCAGAATTATAACGCCACCAGCTGCAAATTCTAAAGCATTTAGATTTCTAAGTCCAAATATGAAATTATTAAAATAAGAAACGATTCAATATTGAAACATTTAAATTTGAAAACGCTTTGGTTATAAATTGCAAATTTAAAAATTTTCATGTTCAGATATTTTAAAAACAATATGAGCATTAATGTTCAAAATTAAAAAATGAAACTTTTACATTTAAAACTACCAACATTATTTTCAGATATGGAAAAATTGATCAGACAAATTCAAATATTAACTTTCAAAGAAACTCCCAATTTCCTTCCAGAATCTTGATCTATAATTACACTAGAGATTTTTACAAAAGAATGAAAAACATTCCTTCCTTAAATGTCAGCCTATGAATTTACCTCAGCATTTGTTTCTGAATCCGCCACAGGATTTTCGGTACTTTCCACTTTATTTTCCTCTTGAAGCTTCTCAGGACTCAAATCTACATCACCATTCCTGGCTTCTTCCATACTCATCACTGCTGCTTTGAATTTCTTCTGAGGACTATTCAGATTTTTCTTCGCCTCTATCCTCTTCCGATTAAGGAAAGCCATGCCATGCACCCTCAAATGTTTATCAACCGCAGCTTTATCCTCAAAAACAGCCATGCAAACATAACACTGATTGGCCTCAGTCGTCACCTCCTCTTCTTCCTCAGTATCATCCAAATTTTCCGGGGCAAATGCTGTATTTTGCAGCAAATACGTCAGAGGATCGTCTATTGCATGAAAAGCCTTCAAATGCATCTGAAGACTCGGAGCCACAACAAAATTCTCCCCACACTCCAAACACACCAAATATCTTCCCTTAATCCTATGTCTCTTGGCAATATGCTCCCTCAACTCTCCTATTTCAGAACATCTAAAATCGCACTTTTTGCATTTAAATGTCCCATCCTCATCTTCCACGCTCTCAGTCGTTACACAAAGTCCAACCGATTGCTCCAAAGAAGCTTTCTCTGCAATTTTAGCCGCAAAACGAGTTCTTCTCTTTTTTTTTCTCGGACTCAAATCACACTTATACTTCTTAGCCAAAACTTCCTTGTATCCACCTTCAATATAATCAGAAGTAATCTTCAGAAGCTGAGGATTCAGTATACAAACTGTGTACACATCTTCATGCCACATATTAAAATGAGATTTCAAAACATGCCATGAGGAATCTATCATCTTGTCACAAACATGACATTTAAAATCGATAGCTTGCTCTTCATAATTTAGGGGACCATTAAAAGCAATTTTGTCTGGTCGTTTGCGTTTCTTTACTTTTTTTTGCTCGTCTTCCACAATCTGGGTACTGAGAAGATGCTGGGGAATTCTGGAAAGTGGAGGCAATTGAACCAAATCTGTACTCAGATTTCCAATCGGTGTTGCATTTTCATCCACTTGTGTAATTTTATTTTTCTTTTCATCCTCTATTCCACTCTCAGTTTCCATACTTAAATCACCCTTCGGACATTCCAGAACCTCTGGAAAAGTTTTCAACTTTGGTAGCGATTTCGAACATTCTTGCAAGGTCATTGCCGTCGCTTCCATTTTCTTCGCGAGAGTTTTAAAAGTTCTACTCATTTTGACTTTCAAATCCTCCAAAGCACTCGTGGGTGTTGAAAGTGTATTTTTCTCTGTGCTTTTTTCCTTTGGAGATTCTACAGACATGTCATTAATTGCAGAATCCTTAGAAACTGAAGAGACTTCTTCAACTGCAGATTTTCCTTCAGCAGCCTCTTCTTCAACGGCCTTTTCTTCAACGACCTTTTCTTCAACAACATTTTCTTTCTCAACAGGAATCTTTTCTCCCTCAGGATTATCCTTCTCACCTGTCACTTCAACTTTTCCTTTGGTCACTTCTACGCTGGAAATCGTCTCCGGGGAAAGAGAAATTTCAATGATAGTACTAGAATTTATCTTCACAGAATCAGAATCCTTCTGCAAAGAATCATTAGCGATAGATTTAACATCAAGAATCTTCGGCATTAAATCAACATCGCTTGCAGAATTTAAATCAACAGCTTCCGACCTGACATCGATAATCATCGGTATTCCGGAATTCTCATCCACACATTCTTCATCTTGAGTTCCTTTCTCGAAAGCTTCTTGAGCAATCGTTCTTGTATTCACTATCATCGGAAGGACTTCCCCACCATTGCTCTTCATCTTCAAAGATTCCTGGATATCACTCAAAATCCTGAAATTCGTGTACTTCGGAAGAATATGACTGTGGGTTGAAAACAAATGATCTCTGAAAAGTTCCTTCACACCTTCGCCATCACGCTTCGAAAAAGGACAGAAGGGACACTTGTAAAAGATCTGTTCTTCAACTCCCATATGCTCAGACAAATGGGTTTTGAAATTCTTCTTAAGAACAATGCACCTTCCTACTTTACAGATGATGATTTCTACTGGATCCTTATTAGAATCATGCTGGTCCTTTTGATTACATTTCACTGCATACTCTGGATTTTGATGCTCTTCCTGATGTTTCCTGCACTCCTCTTCGGAAAAGAAAACCCTCTTGCAATCAAAACAGACAAATCCCCTCTCGGTATGCATGATTAAATAATGTCTAATCATCGATTCAAATGTAGTCAGTCCGTCAATCCCGCAAATCTTACAACCCAGCATCCAGTTCTTCACCAAAGGATGGAAACAGTTCATCCAAATATGCTTCTCTAGAAGATCAAAACTCGAGAACCTCCTCAAACATTCAGGACACGTATGAGGACTTATTTTCTCGTGATAATTAATATGAGCTGCGAATCGCGGTAAACTTCCCTGGAAAGTGTTGCAAGTACTGCAATGGCAATTGTAACACTGACAGTATCTGGACTCATCAGTGGATAATTTAGAAAATCCTGGAAGATAGATATTTGGTTTTTTCAGTTTCTGGCAAAACGGACACTGGTGTATCTCTCCCTGATTTTCCCAGTCTTCCATATTAGTAAATTCGTCATTATGCTTTGATTTATTTTCTTCACCTTCAGTAATATTCAGTAGCTTCGCCTGCTCGATAGAATCTTCCAAAGCGCCGATCAATCGTTTCTGCTCGAGTATTACTTTATCATCTGTGATTCTCATGATATTCGAATACTCTTCACCCAGTTTCTTCACATGGGCAATCCTTTGTTGAATCTCTTTGCTGCTTAAATAAGGCAAATCATCCAACATAGCTTGCCGGTACTTAATCAAGTTGTTCTTCGTATTTTTGACAGTTTGTAGACTCTTCGACTTACACAAATAAGGCCTTGCTTTCCCATCTTGTTTTATAAAAAGATGTTTCTGCTCGTTGAAGGATAACTTTCCCAAGTCGAATTTGATCGTGGAAAGTCCTACATTTTTAGGTGTGATGATCGACAAAGTCTTGTCGAATTCATCTTCCGAAATCGTGACGTGTTTCGCTTGGATGTCGCAACTCGAACTGCTTGATAATTCCGAAGGCGAAGGTGATGGAGTCAAAGGAGAAATAGAACTTGGAATGACATTTGTCGGTTTTGCAACTACACTCGATGATGGGAAGGTTTTCAGAGAAAAACTTACTGGACTAGAAAGTTGAGTCGTAGTTTTCAAAATGCTGTTTGAAGGCCCCGAGGGTGATTTTACCGTATTCGACTGTTTAATCACATACCTTTTCCCAGACTGGATAAAAACCCTTCCGTCGTAGGTATTAATCTGCTGGAGTTTGATACCTGTAGGACTAGTGGAAACTTTCCGTGCTGGGTTGAAATTCGAGGGAGAAATTTTCTTCTCGACAGGCACGGTTTTCATGAGAGTCTTCGTTCCTGATGTAAAATTTGGCTTCGGAGGCTTTAGAGAATTGGTGGAATTCATAGTAGTTACAGGAAAGCTAGGTTTCATGTTTTTAAAAGCGGGCTGCACTTGCTTCATGGAGGGTAAAGTTCCAGCTGGTAAAATCGGAATAGGTTTGTTCTTGTCTCTCTCTTTAGAAATCATCCTTCGTTGAGGAACAACTTTAATGCAATTTGCAGAAAGAGTGGAAGAAGAAATCTGAATCGTGCTTTTGTTTCCCTGGGCATTTTTCTGATACTGAGAATTCGAGTTCTGCTCGATGAAGACAATCTTCTTGCTGTTCATGACATCAGGTGGAAGTTGGCTGATGATAGAAGAAAGGTCGAGACATTTTTCGCTGTGAACAGTGAGAATTTTCGTATTGGATGGTTGTGCTTGATTTTTAGATTTATCTGAGTTCTCTCCTAGTTGTCCCCAATTCGTTACAGGATCGCTCGCAAATTTCTTGACTGATATTTTAGGTCCTGTGCTCATGGTTGTGTTAGAAGTGCTCATGGTATAAACTTTATTGGGGGAACTGCTGGCAATTGATGACGTAATTGAAGTGGTGGGAGATTGCTTTGAATTTGCAGAAATCGTCTTTGTAGTTTCGGACAGATGCTGTCTGAAGATACCATGCAGATTATGTTTTTTTGCGAAGAAATCCAAATCGCTGTTAGTCCTTGGGACAATATTCTGAGGCGGTTTGGGTAGACTGGGTGTTCGCATTCCGGGTGTTGGGCCGCAATCGACAAAAGCGATGTCCGCTGGAGGTCGATATGGAGAATGAAAATAGGTGACCGAGAGATTATTTTTCCCGGGAGCTGAATTATTGTGATTGCTGGCTGTACTTTTATTAGCTGGAGCACTTTTATTCGCTGGACTGCTTTTATTAAAAGCTGTACTGCTTTTATTAAAAACTGGACTGCTTTTATTAAGAGCTGGACTGCTTTTATTAAGAGCTGTACTGCTTTTATTAAGAGCTGGACTGCTTTTATTAAGAGCTGGACTGCTTTTATTAAGAGCTGGACTGCTTTTATTAAGAGCTGGACTGCTTTTATTGAGAGCTGAACTATTTTTATTGAGAGTGGGGCCACTTTTGTTAACAGATGGAGCGACTTTGTTTGAAATTTGTTCAAGAGCTGGACTACTTTTATTAGCTGAATTACTATTAGCTGGATTATTATTAGCTGGATTACTAATATTAGGTGAGGTATTTTTGTCAGAAGAATCATCAGTCTTGTCGGGTACTTCGGTATCGCTGAAAGTGTTAATAATCTCAGCTAAATTGTGAACCTCGGGAAGATACGAATTAGATTCAATTGGCGGTTGATTCCACCAAGTGGCCTCGGCTTTTTGCAGCCGCAACAATTCCATGACATGAATGCGATTCGCAAACCCGTATTCCATGAGGGCTTTGCATGCTTTATCTAGTTGTGGGTGGTCTTCCTTTTTCACATCTGCAGGAATTGGCATCAACATTAACTCACTTATTTCCACGGTTGTGATGTTATGGTATTTCAGGTGGGCAAAAAATTGACACTGGTTGTAAAAAAGCCTTATGACGGCTGCTCTTTGGCCTTTTCTCATCCCCTTTGTTCGGAGATAGGCCCGTTTGTAGAACTGGGCTGAGAGACAATTGCTGCACATTGGTTTGCCTTTTGGTACGTGGGAACATTTTAATTGGAAACAGTGCTGACACCAGTAGCCTAAAATCCAACTGCGACGAGCCATGTGCTCTTCTAAGGTATGAGCGAAACGAAAACTGAAACAGAATTGGATGGATAATTTATTATCACTTTTGTCCCATTGCGATCAATTATTTTACTTCTAAACCGCTAAGAATCTATAAATTGATATTGATGGCTCACTATAAAAAATGGAAAGAGGCATGAAATATTTAAAATTTATTAAACTCACCAATCCTTGCACTGGCCACAAACATGCACGGCTTCTAACTCAGAATCGGATTGTTTAAAAGATTCTGGAATATCCGGAGGCGCGAAAGGCTTGCATGGTACTTCGAAAATAGCCTCCTTCACCGAATTATAATAGGTTTGGCCCAAAGCACCCAAAGCATGTCCTATTTTAGTATTCTTTCTCAGCGTAGGAACGAAAGCAGGAGATTGTTTATCCTTTTTATTCTGTGCTGGAGCATCACTTTCTGCATTATTGGATGATTTTGGTGCCATTCGTTTATTTGTCGCAACCCAGTCCTGGAAAGAAAGAAGAATCAAGATTAGAAAACGAAATCTATAATCTCGGCAACAGTGGCACCTATTCGACGGGTGCTGGGGGAGCGGCCACTTCCCCAATCTTGGGGTGAGTGGAAATCCGATGCGTTCAAAAAAGTTATTAAGCAAAAAAAATCGCTGCCTTTGTTTGAGTAATAAATCAAAGCTTTTAAACTAGCGTTTTTTTATTATTTTTTGCTTCTCAATATATGTTTTTTTCTTCTAGGGAGGGGGGGGGGGGAGAGAACACTCGCTCCCCCACTCAAAAATCCAATGGGTATGACTACTCATTAATAAAAAACAAATGTTTGATATTAGGATTTTTCGTTGTTTGCCTTTTATGGTATTTATGAATATTGTATCGAAATTTGAATAATATGGATAGTTTATATTCGAATATTTAATTCGTGATAGCGCAATAGGGTTTTAATTCAGAGTAGTAAAAATTCGTACCTCTATATTGTGTAGTGTGATTGAAAATAATTATAACATTGTTGGAGTAACAGCATGAATGAAACGGATGTTTCCTACTCAGTCGGTATGTAGTACGAAGTACGTAATAAATGAGTTCCATGATAAACTTTTTAGCTTCAATATAAGCTACAAACTGTACGTGACTGTACAGCCTGAACAGTGCTGCCACCACACCAAATAACGGAATCAATTGGACAAAAATAGGAAAAATTACATGATTCTTGTCTATACTGGTGTAGAAAATAAGCATATAAAAAAACGGATTTCCTTGATTTTTAATAAAAGAGAAATATGGATTCCTACTTTTTAATTCAATTAGTATGAGTTTCTGTTTTTCTCACATATAGATGTTTTTCCAATATTTTATCAAACTTGCATTTCTCAAGCTATTTTCTTTACGTAAATGACATTCTATTAATCCCTAAATTTACATTTATTTTTTATATACTTTTTTTCAACTGAATGAAAGGAAAATAAACATTACTGTTTACCATATCGTTGCCCTACAATTGAGACTTTTGGGCTCAAGTATGAAAATGTTAAATATTTAGACATTCAGAATTCGTTTTGAAATAATAAGTTTTAAGCAGAATTTTATTTTACGTATCAGTAAAACTTCTCCGAAAAGAACAGTCCATTCATTTATAAAATTATGTGATTGAAAAATGTAAATATTAAATCATCAGAATGGTTTAAATTCTAAATACTTAAAGATTAAAATTAACCAAATGAGAAACTCTCAAAGCATAATTCATCCCGACTTTAAAACTTTACATATCTTCAATTACAGTACGTCTATAGCGAGGGGTTGACAACTCGACCGATCGGGTGTAAACTTATTTCTTCTCTCATTTTTTTTTTAAAATTAGAAAACTAAAATAATTTGTAAAAGCTTTGCAAGCAATCTTACAATTTTTTTGAGCCTGTAGAATCTTTCTTGCACTCAAGTTTTACCTAAAAGAGAAATTGAGAAGACTTCAGCAATTAACTCGGGGTCTGACCATTTTAATGGTAGAAATCGATAACGTTTCTACATGCTCAAAAAAATTCAGGATAGTTTGCAAACCTATTTAAAATTCTTTTAGTTACTTGAGCTTTATAAAAATGATATTTTGTCCTGAAAAAACTGAAAAATCTTCATTTAATTCAGGGTCTGGTCATTTTAATTGCTAAAATCTTCTCAATTCTTTTCAGGTAAATTTTGAGTGCGAGAAAGTTTCCATATGATCAAAAATTTGTTATACTAGTTTCAAAGCTTTTAAACATTATTTTAGTTTTTTGAGGTTTATAAAAATGAGATTTTGTCCTAGAAAAACTGAAAATATTGAAGTCTTACAAGATTTTTGAGAACTGGGCATATTATGTAGTATACGGAAAAAATTTAATATTAGCGATTTTTGCAAAACTCTGAGAATCACAAATTTTTACATTCTCATTCTAAATGAGAAGTTCTATGTAAATTTTGACTTCGTCGACTTTCATAAAACTTCTACATTTTGAGACCCTCTGAGTCAGAAAAAAAACAATTTTTACGAAGGTGTCTGTCTGCCTGTAGTCTGTAATCTGTAGACACGATAACTTTCGAAAGAATGATCAGATTGGACAGAGCTTGGCATACTTTTTCTAAACTTATTTTTGCTCCTCGGAATCTCATGATATTGATCGAACTGTTTCAAATTTTACAAAGGTTATAAGGGTCCCCAAAATGTAACTTTTCAGTGCTAGACTGTTTTCGATTT
Organism: Melikaiella ostensackeni; assembly: GCA_032362435.1. Lineage (NCBI taxonomy): Eukaryota > Metazoa > Arthropoda > Insecta > Hymenoptera > Cynipidae > Melikaiella > Melikaiella ostensackeni. Next base: position 34,296,544 of record JAUMHM010000085.1, read on the forward strand.
TCAATTTTTTTTTCGACCCCCCCCCCCCCCTGCTTATTCCATATCAACTGGTTTCAGGACATTTCAAGTGAATTCAAGAGAATTCTTGTGAACCAAGGTGAATTCCAGTTACTTTGAGTGACTTCAAGTGACTTCAAATAAACTCAAGTGACTTCAGATATATCAGGAGATTTCAGATATTTCAGAAGACTTCAGGAGATTTCATTACAAATGTACACCTAACTTCACGAGTTGTCAACCCTTCGGTCTATATTTAAAAATTGACATTAATATTATACCTTCAGATTTCCAAAGTCATTTCTAAAAATAGAGAAAAATTGTAACTCAATTTTAAATCTAACAATGGAAATCGAATTAACAACAAAAATTGATGGAAAGAAGATTTCCGAAATATTCCTAATAATAATCTACGTACGAATCCTAAAATTACAAATTCCCCCTGACATGAAAAGTATCACTTTAAACTTTTAATAAATTTGATTAATTACGGTCTAATTTTTTAATTTTCATTCACTTTCAAATATTTTCCAGGATTTTTAGTTAATTTTTTAAGTTATAAAGATCATTTACTTTTAACTCCAAATAAATGTTCATTATTATTTTTTAATCTACTCTTATTTTACAAGAAACATAAATTATTTTTACTGTAATCGCAAGGAGTAAAGACAGACAATCAAAAATCAAATTCTTAATAGGATAACCTAAAGAAGCTTCGTGATTAGCTACTTTCACTTTATTTCGACTTCTGTACTGCCGAGTGTGAAACTGTGAATTTAAATTATTTCTCTCGTAATCAATTTCTCTTTATCGAACAAAAAAGAACACTGAAATATCTCACTATAAATTCCATAAAATAAAAACATATGAAATCTAGTTTTAAAATAAGTTAATCAAACCTTAATAAAGCTAGATTAAAAGCGTGTACCACAAAAATACTAAAATCAGGGTGCCTACCCAAAAGATGATTTTAAATTCCCGGTTTTCTCCGCGTCAATTGTTAATTTTTCCCGGTAAATTTAGAAGAGTTTAAAAGATTTATATGATTTCAATCGATTTTTTTTTTAATTTCAAGAGATTTCCGAACATTTCAAAAGATTCATGATTTGGAAGAGGGAATTTAGGAAAAGAATTATAATTCTGAATCTGAACAGGAATTTTTTTAATTTCCTCCTTCTACATCAGAATTAAAATTATTTTCCAAAATTCCCGTTCCATGTCAAAAATCCTCTATTCCAAGGCAAACAATAATTCTTTTCGAAAATTCCCTGTCCTAAAGTCTAAATTAAAGTCCATTTAGAAATCCCCTGTTCCAAAGAGAAAATTCGAATTTTTTATGGAAAACACGTGTTACAAAGTAAAAATTATAATTTTTTACGGAAATACCCTGTTCCAAAGTGAAAATTCTCATTTTTTTATGGAAGTTAGTTGTTCCAGAGTGGAAATTATAATTTTTTACGGAAATTCCCTGTTCCAAATTCTAAATTATCATTATTTGAGGAAATTACCTGTTCCAAATCAGATTTATATTTATTTATAACATTGTCTACTATAATTCAGAAATATAGTAATTCCCTTTTCCTAAAAGTTGGAAGAGGAAAGTTTCAAATTCTGGCAAATTATTATCATTTTTTAAATTCCTTGCCTCAAAGTCAAAATTCTAATTCTTAGCGGAAATTGCTTGTCGCAAAGTTGAAATTATAATTCCTTACGAAATTCTCTGTTCCAAAGTCAAAATTACAATTCTTTACGGAAATTCCCTGTCTCCATTCTTGAAATTACATTTCTTTATT
>JAUMHM010000085.1:34314014-34337639 GCA_032362435.1 Melikaiella ostensackeni
TAATTAGCAAATATATTTGCTTCCTCATAGAGGAAGTAAAAATACAAAAATACAAGTAGGTCAATCGATTCGTCTCGAATCAAGGAGTCTTTTCTATTCTTGCGTCAACTTGGAATTATGTCGATAAAAACATTTTTACTGTAAAAAAAAAACACAATTTTTCAACTATTATAAGTTACCATGGCTTCCTCACTCTTCAATAAAATTTAATAATATTATAGCTCAATCGATTCGTCTCAAGACAAGGAATCTATTACATTCTTGCATCAACTTCAAATTATGTGAATGAAAAAAGTTTTACTAGAGAAAACCCATTTTTTAAGTATTATAAAGTGCTAAAAAAAATTGTAATGATTATTTTGAGAAATCCTTCAGTCAGATTTCAGATATTAGTTGTGAAAATAAGCCCTCCAAATTTAATTAATTTATCTGCAATTGTCTTCAAGTTATCGTGTTCACAATAAAGTGTGACATCCACACACACAACCGGACAATTGCTTAGAACATTGTATTATTTTTTATTGTTTATTATTATTTTGTTATTATATTTAACATTTTTCAATTGAGGAACGTTTAATTAAACGAATTAAACATTTTTCGAAATTGTAACCATCACAAAGCTTCCTCTATGAGGAAGAAAAATGCTGAAAATAAGTGGAAACATTTAGTTTTTTGATAATTTCTCCATTTTAGAGCATTTAACGCCTAAAGTAGTAACAACAGAAATTGAAGTGTTCAAAATTATCTGTAAATTAAAAAAAGAACGTTTTATCTCTATTAGTTCACGAGATATGACTTTCAGAAGTCAGTTCTTAGTTTTTAAAAATATGTTCATTTTCATTTTTTTTTTTATATCTCCTTTCATATGCATTTTAGGTGAAAGTGGTCTATATATAGATTAAAGTATGTAGGCTCAGTTTCCAAAAAATCTTTAATAAATGAAGTTCTAGCATTAATAAGTTCCAAGTTATGGCTTCCCAAATAAAACACTTTTTTTGAACATTAAGAATTTTCTGAAATATTTTGTTTTCGTTGAATCCTACGTTCAAATTCAACATACTTTTGTCTAGAAATATTTTAAAGTTTTGATAAAATATTTATTTGTCATTTTATGTGAAAAATATGACGCTTTTATCATCATAGCGAAGAACCGTGTTATTTATGTCCATTATATGATTGATAAAAAGTTATAATTTTATGTTGCCCCAAACTTCTCAGTAAAAACTTCGTCAATTATTTATCAAGGGCTTACGTCTCACAAATTTTGATGTAGGATTCATCGAAAACAAGATATTTCAAAAAAAGTTTAATGTTCAATAAAAAGTGTTTTATTTCGGACACCATAACTTCAAACTTATTAATGCTATTAGTGCATGGTTTTTTATTGGATTTGTTGGGAATTGAGTCTACTTTAATCCATATATAGACAATTTTGACCTTAAACACATATGAAAGGAGATATTTCACAAAAAATGGAAATAAAAATATTTTTTAAACTAAAAACTGGCTTCTGGAGGTGATATCTCGTGATTATTAGAGAAAAAAAGTTCTTTTTTTAATTTACATATAATTTTCTACGCTTTATTTTCTGTTGTGACTACGTCAGGCGTTGAATGCTGTAAAATGGAGAAATGACAAAAAAAAACTCAATTTTTTGACTTATTTTCAGCATTTCTGAAGGTGTCAAGATATCGCACGATGTTAAACACATAGGTTTTATTTAAAAATAAAAACGAAAGAGTTCAGTGAATAAAGTTTCACTTTTCATAGGTTTTTACGGAAATATACCAAAAAATTTGAAAAAATATATAATTAAAATAATCGAGAGGCATCTCCAAAACATATTCAGAAAGAAGCCGAGATGTGCAAGCCCCTTTAAGTGAAAATTGTTTCAGGCTAGGCGTGAAAGTGAATATAAAAAATAGTATAAATATAATTATAATGCTTAAATATCTAACATTGATTTCTCAATTTTTTTTAGGTTCGATAGGATTTTAGCAGACGTTCCTTGCAGTGGAGATGGTACAATAAGGAAGAACCCGGATATCTGGTGCAAATGGAGCCCCGCAAACGGCAACAATCTCCACGGGTAGATATCAATTTAATTTTAATAATTTAATTTTAATATGAATGTTTCTTCTTAATTACAACTGTAAATATTGATTTTACCAGGATTCAGTACAGGATAGCAAAGAGAGGACTAGAAATGCTGAACGTAGGAGGAAGAATGGTATATTCTACGTGTTCCTTGAACCCTCTCGAAAACGAAGCCGTTCTTCACAGGCTCCTGATGGAAACAGAAGATTCTGTTCGTTTAGTCGATGGCCGAGATCTCGTACCTGGATTGAAATCTAATCCAGGTTTATATTATACTATCTATAAATATTTGATATCTTATTTTGTATTCTTATAATTTAATTTACACCAGGAGTGACCAGTTGGCTACCAGCTTCGAAGAATTTACAATACTATAAAACATGGGAAGAAGTTCCTGAGCAGTGGCAGACGCAAGTTCGACCAAAGATGTTCCCTCCGAATCCCGAAGATATTGAAAAGTTCCACTTGGAACGATGGTACCTTTTTAAAATGCCCCTATTACAATCCTTCCCACAACAATTAAGTACAATATAATTGTCAAATAAATTTTGTCACCAGCATGAGGATATTGCCACACCATCAAGATACAGGTGCCTTCTTCGTAGCAGTTCTCGAAAAGGTGAAGCTTCTGCCCTGGGAAACCAACTCAGATTCCGGAAGTCCGGTAGAGAAGACAGAGACTCAAGAAGTGAAAGCTGAAACAATTGTTGATGAAGTGGCAGAAGTCAAAGAAGTAGCAGAAGAGAAGAACGAGGGCGATAGGAAAAGGGCTTTGAACGACGATAAGAAGCCTTGGGGTCCCCAGAGGAAGAGGAAAAGACTTGGGGGTTATCGAGAGGATCCCTTCGTATTTTTCAAGGACGAGAGTGAAGATGTTTGGTCCTCGATTAAGTGAGTTTCTTCTTCAAGTGATCGGTAGATCTCTAGTTCCTGTCCTTCAACCTTCTGTCGTATTATTTTTAGAGAATTCTACGACATTTCGAGTAATTTGGATCCAAAGTGTTTGCTCGTAAGGTGTCACGAAGGCAAGAAGAAGAACATTTACTTTACTTCTTCCGCTATTCGTGATATTGTTTTGTCCAACGAGAATAAAGTAAAGATGATCAATACAGGAGTGAAGACTTTCGTCCGCTGTGATAACAAGAACATGCGGTGTGCATTCAGACTCGCTCAGGAAGGAATGCGAAGCATTTTCCACTATGTTGGCGAATCGAGGAAGGTGAAGATTTTGAAGGAGGATCTGGTGATGCTCTTGCAGAACGATGATCACCATACGCCGCCGGAGATTGTTAAGCTTAGTCAACAGACTCAGGATCGTGTTGTAGACTTCGGTAATTAGAAATATTAAAAAATGATCTACATGTTTAGATCTAGTTTCTGATAGATTAACAAAATAGAAAGACTCCTTGCTTCTTAAAATAATGAATTTCGTGTTTTGTTTCAATTTAAAATCTATGAGGGTCTTTGAATAAATTATTTTCACAGCACCAGGAAGTTGTATATTGTTGTACCAGGAAGAGGAATCTGATAATCCGTATCCTCTGAAATTTGAGATGGTAGGATGGAGGGGAACGATGTCTCTGAGGGCTTATGTCCCAACTCATGACGCTATTCATTACCTGCGACTTCTAGGAGCCGATTGCTCTAAATTTGGTAAGATTTTAATTTTATTTCTAAAATCTTTATAGATTTTTTTCAATGTATTCAGAGCTCGGACTTACGCCACTATTGACACTATTTGACACTTTTTTTTAGCGATGCCGCTATTTTGAAAAAAATGCCACTAATACCATTATTTTCTCGTAGTTGGCCGCTAATGCTACTATTTCTTCACTTTCCCTTTAAAAATATTTTCGAACTTCTTCGCCTAAAACGACATGTCTACCATCTCAAGTATAAAAATATATCATCGGAAAATATTCCCAGGCGCTAATATATTTTGGTTTAAAATATTTTCAGTTTATCTGTTGTTTATTTCCTAAACTCCGGATTATAAGACTTCTGGATGAAAAATATTTCAAAACTGTACCATTTTAACTTGTAGCACCTATTGATTGAACATTTTAAAGTCGAAAACATCCGAAATCGAATAATTTCAAATTCGATTATTAAAAAGTGAACAAATTCATATTTAAAACATACTGTTTCAATTATAATTTCCAAATGAAAGCTTTAATTATCGATATATTTTGAATTTATATCATTCAAAAATTAATTATATCAACTTGAAAGAATTTTAAAATCACCAATTTCATTTAACGAATGGTCTAGGCACGTCGAAAATATTTGATTCCCGCTCACCGAATTTCGGTGAACCCAGGCACGGCGTTGCTTTAATCAAATTCAAGAGTATTAAATATCAAATTGGAAGCGTTCAAAACTAAAAAAGACTTGAAATTGATCAATTCTAAAATGAATAAGTTCCAAATTGAACAATATTTGAATGCTAAATAAAAGCATTCATCTTTTATTAATATCAAAACTGTCAAAGTTGTCTGTTTTGTGAATAGTTCACATTCGAAATCTTCCACAAGTCATAAGGATTCAAATAGAAAAGATTCGAGTTTGGAAAAGAATGAAGTGGAAATTAAACAGCGGAACAAAAAATTGAAATTTTTCGACCTTGCAAGAAGTTGAGTTTACAAAAAAAAAAAATAGAAATTGAAATAATTTAAGGTATGTAGAAATGCATGGGATTTAAAAACACTGAAAAATTAAGTTTTTTGTGTTTGGAAGGAAATTTATTAATTTTATTGGAATTAGTCAAGTAGGAATTATTTTCCAAAGATTTTCTTTAATTTGCTAAATTTCAAATCAGAGTTTAATTTGTTTTATTTTATGCCGTTATTCTTCTTAACTGATATTTTTCTTTTCCTCTAAAAGTCTCTAATTTTTGCGGAATGGAACTATCAGCACAAGGTTTAGTATTTTGTTTAAACGACCTTTGGGAAAACTTAGTTAAGACCTTGAACTTGGAAATCAAAATTCTATAGCGACCCTGGTATAAGAAGTTGAATTGAAAAGTTTTATATAAAATTTCATCAAATGATAACAAAATATCAAAATAGCGCTTCTATAAATTAAGTTTAGAATTTACAGAATAAAATTTTTTAGAAATTTAAAATACCTCCATACAACGCAAAATTATCAATATTGTTTTATGGAATTTCTTTACAAACAAAAAGAATTTAGTAGGTTTAAAAGTTAATTTCATTTGTAAAAATGTAATTTGCAAATCCATAGGATTTCATTTTAGGAGGAAAAAATTCAATTTATTACATATTGTTTGTTATTTTATGTATTTTGCTATACATATAGCGTTTGATCTAATTTTCTTCATAAAGAAACAAAGATATTTTACAAGTTAGAGTTCTTTATCTGAAAATTTTATTCTGCATTCCTAAAGAAAGAGATTTTTCGAATTTTCATGCGACTCATGTCACTTATTCGACTTTTTAAAATATGGTCTAGTCGATTCATGGCCTGCGTGATTTATGTATACATATAAGTTTATGATTTACAAAATTTCATGACACTATTTTGCTACTATTTTTTAAAATTTATGCCGCTATTTTTTATCTCTGAAGTGAGTCCGAGCCCTGGATATTAAACTTTAATTCAAATTCCTGCTTATTTCTATTTTCAGAGAAAAATAAATTCGAAGAAAACAGGCAATTGGCCGCCAAAGTAGACGCTGAGGAAGACGATGCCAGAGAAATAGTCGAAAACGAAGACGGAACTGCTCAAAATGGTTCCACAAAATCGGAGAGCGAGAATGAAGATAAAAAAAGTGAAAGTGTAGCTACGTAATATTTACGCCATGAAATTCAATTGTTCTCAAATTCAGGTCCAATTCAGGTACATCTTCTCTTTTTCTTTACTATTATTTTCGACAAGTTTCTGAAATTTACTCAGTGGCTCAAGATTGAATAAAATTGGCTAGCCATTAAATGGGTGAAATGACTTTTACAGTTCCTAATTTCAATTTAAGAAGGGAAATAAGAAATATTTCATATCGAGAGTTAAGTGATATTTTAATAGTCAATTTTCTATGAAACAATGGATGTATGAAATTACATAATTTACTTTATAACATTTGAGCGTAAAGTACCCTCGCTGTCATTATTGAGGAATATCTTAAAAGATAATGGATGCGGTTTTATAAACGTGGCCGGATCGAGAGGAATATCGTATGAATTGTAAAAAGACTGACAATAAAAGTAGCAGTCGATTAAATCTCACTCCCTGCATCTTTGGCTTTCGACTTTTCGATTGAGTCGAATCTTCTCGCTACCCTGCAGCAAAATTTTAATTTTTTATCTATTCACCCTTTTTTTTAAAATGTTAATCCTTTTCTAATCCAAAATTCGTGAAAATCGGTCATCGATTCAACAGATTGTTTCGTTTTTAGCACCTACTATTTAATAATTGCTACTGTTACTCAAGAGGACGGGTTTTACTATAAAAAGTTGTTTCGTTTTTAGCACCTACTATCTAATAATTGCTACTGTTACTCAAGAGGACGGGTTTTACTATAAAAAGTCAAAATATACATACAAATGTTTTCGAAAATATCAGACTGGCAATAACAAATACATAGATTATCAAAATAAATAAATTATCAAAATTGACTAGACTTTTCACGGAAGGCTAAAATCCATTCACTGCTAGTAATCCCGTCCCGTTGGAGAGGTTAACTTTCCACTGAGATTTTGCGCACTTGAGGGTGATTTTGTGCCTGGAAATAAAGATAAAGATTAATTGATTGTGAATATTTTCAAATAGGGTTTTATGGCTCTGAAACGTACTAGACTTGTTAAGTTTAGTGCGCGGATTGCTTGTGCAGGGATGGTCACCCATTAAGTGTTCTCTCCACTTATTTTGATTTAATAATCCACGGCAAAGAGGACATCTTCCATAACCTTCGACTGGTTCTGAAAAAATTGAAAAAATCATATCTCAGTTTTAAACACTCGGTAACTTCTAATTTTAAAAAATTAGATACTTGTGCATTTTTCGTCCTTTGTGTGTTCTTCGAACATTTTTTCATTTACAGGCTGTTTACACGTCTCACACTTGACGTAATTGTTCCTTAAGTCACATTCGTCTGAAAATGAATGAATAATATTTCCACTTGAAAATTAAGGTTTCTGATCTTCAAATATTAGGATTACTCACATAGCAAATGAGAATTGAGGTGAGAGATTTCCACGACCTGTTTACATGCCTCGCACTTTGTTAACATTGGGCAACTTCGCCAGTAGTGAATATTTAATCCCTCCTCGGAGTAAACTTGGCCTTTCGATAAGCAGAAGATACACATTCTGGAAAATCGGATTTGGAAAGTTTTTTATCCTTTCGTTTTTTTTTTATTTGTTTAATTTCTGTAGATTATAATTCCACTTTAGACGCCAATTTGTAAAATATAATCAACTAAAAATTAACAGTGAAATCGAGAGGTTGATCGCTTTTGAAATCTGGTGTTCAAGCCTTCGTGAAATCTTATAAATCTTTGTGAATTTTTTAAATCAAAATTCAAGAAATTAAATCCAGAATAAATCAAAATTTAAATTCCTCCTTAACTTCCAACATTCAAATTTAACTATGAAATTCTTGGAAATTAAAAGAAAAACAAGAATCAAGGATCAAATTTGGAGAACACACTCATAAATGTGTCCATTCAAATTTAAAAAACCAAAATAAAAAAAGAGGAATGAAAAAGAAGGCAACCTTCGAATCCTCTTCTTTCCTTTTTTCTCTCGTCTTCTTTAACGCTGGTAGATTTTTTGGAAATGTTTTTTGATTGTGATAGAAAACAAATAATAATAAAAGGACGAGAGAAAAAAATAAAAAGGGGATTTGGAGGTTGCCTTCTTTTTCTTTCCCCTTTTTTCATTTTGTTTTTCTTTTAATTTGAATGAAGACATTCAAGAGTGTGTCGTCCAAATTTGATTGTTGGCTTCTTGTTTTTTTTTTAATTTCCAAGAATTTCGTAGTTATCAGGTGTCTACCTTGTTTTTTTTTTTAATTTCCAAGAATTTCGTAGTTATCAGGTGTCTACCTGACCGGGAAATCCGGAAAGGGCCGAGAATTTAATTCAATGACCGGGATTTTCCCTCGAATGTACTAATATGCAAATTAAAAGTGATTTCCTATATTTTATTACTCTAATTCTGAGTTGGAAAATTGAATTTATTGAAAGAATTATAATTCTGAGTTGGAACAGGAAATTTCAGTAAAGAATTATAATTTTGACTTTGAGACAGGAAATTTTCTAAACATTTATAATTCTAAGTTGCGACATGGAATATCAGTAAAAAAATACAATTTTTAGTTTAGGACTGGGAATTTCCGCGAAGAATTATAATTTTTACTTTGAAACGGGGAATTTTAGAAAAGAATTATAATTTTAAGTTTGGGTCGGAGATTTTCAGTGAAGAAATATAATTTTGAAAATTGGAATAGGGAATCCCCGCTAAGAATTATAATTTTAACTTTGGAACAGAGAATTTCGTTAAGAATTATAATTCTGACTGCGACAGGCAATTTCCGCAAGAAATTAGTGTTTTGACTTTAAGACAGGGAATTTTCTAAAAGAATTATAATTCTGGGATAGAACTGGAAATTCCCGTAAAGAATTATAATTTTCATATGAGGTTCACTTTAGAACGTGAAATTTCGTCGTGAAACAGGAAATTTTTGACACGTGCAACGGAGATTTTTGAAAAGAATTTCAATTATGATTCAAAAGAAGGGAATTGAAAGAAAATCCCTCTTCCAAGTCAGAATTCGTCACAATTTGAAACTTCCCTCTTCGAAATTTTGGAAAAGGGAGTTAATATATTCCTGAATTATAATAGAAAATTTTATAAATGAATATAATTTCCGTGAAGAATTATAATTTTGCCTTGGAACAGGTAATTATTGACTTGGAACGGGAAATTTTGGAAAATGATTTTAATTCTGATTTGTAAAATCGGAATTTACAAAAACAGTCCCTGTTCCAAATCAGAATTCGCCAGATTTTTTAAATTCCTTGTTCCAAATCAGAATTTGTTTGGATTTAAAAATTCTTGTTTTGCAAATAAAAATTTGCCAGAATTTGGAAATTCACTCTTCCAAATTTTAGAAAAAAGGAGTTGCAATATTTCTGAATTATAATAGAAAATGTTGTAAATAAATATAATTATGCCTTGGAATAGGGAATTTTTGGAAATAAATTTAATTGTGACTTGCAACAGGAAATTTCCGTACAGAATTATAAGTCAGACTTTGGAACAGTGAATTTCCGTAATGAATTATAATTTAAATTTTGGAGCAGGGGATAATCGTTATGAATTATAAATTCGACTTAAGGACAGGTAATTTTCGTAAAAAATTATTATTTGAGATAAAACAGAGATTTTTGGACATGGATCGAGAATTTTAGAAAATAATTTTAATTCTGATTTAGAAGAAAAGAATTTTAAAAAATCCCTGTTCAAATTCAAAATTATAATTCTTCTCCATGATTCCCTGTTCCAAATTGAAATCTTTTAAATCTTTAAAAATCGTGTGAAATGATTCAAATATTCTGAACTCTTTCAAATAGACCCGGAAAATTTAACCATCGACTTGGAGAGAACCGGTAAATTACCATCAATTTAAAATCATCCTTCGGGTAGATACCCTGGTTAATTTTGTGAAGTCTTTTAAATTTTGAAAATTTCTGAATCTTTATGAAATGATTGAAATTCTTGTGAAATCTTTGATATCTTTCTGAATACTTTGAAAACTTTGTGAAATCTTTGTGAATTCTTATAAAATTAATCTTTGAAATCTTTGTGAAATCTTTGAAACCTTTGTAAAATCTTTGAAATCTGTGAAATTTTTTGAAATCTTGTGAAATCTTGTGAAATCTGGTGTACACTCAAAAGTGGAGTGGTCGACTTCTCGAAAAACTAAAATTGAGATACCGACTTGTCACCCTTGTGGTCTGTACTATTATCAGAAGGTGAAGTGACACTTGTAGAACTTCCCGTGCTAACTGGGGGACTAGCCTTTGGGGGAGATTTAGTTAAACTAGCTACGTTGTTATCTATCGACCTCGTCCTTGTAGGTGTCGTCGTAGGTCTTTGATTAGCTTCCATTTCTTTTTTCCTCTAAAGATTATAAAAACTTGCTTAAACGTTTATAACATTTGTAAATATTTTCCAGTAACAGAAAGCTCTTTATACCTGAAGATCGATTCGATCAAATTCATGGAATAGCTGTCGATACAATAAATTCCTCCTCGTAATGTCATCGTCTGGTGGAAGCTGTTTGCGAACTAATCTAGGATTCACTTTGTAGACCAGGATTAATATTCTTTCGGAAACTTTTCTGACAGCTTCTGCCGGATGATGCAAGCCCGAAGAACCCAATTCTGACAACGTTCGGCATGTTAAACCGCTGCAACAATCACAATGTCTTATCAGAGTACATGTATTTTGAATTTCAAAGTGATTTTCGAGACGGGACCACCCGAGTCGATGACGATTTGGTAACAAGACACTGTATTTTTCGATAATATTTCTTGCAGTAGAATGAAAATATATCTTAATTCAGTTGTAGAGAAATTCGAAAAAAAAACACTAGCGAAGGATACTGTTTCAGACGTTTTGACAAGAGAGGTCCAAATCTCCTTAAAAGAGTGCGTTGTTTTTTTTTGGGACGTTTTTTCTGTGCTTAGTATTTTAATGGTCCTCTAGTGGCAACATTTTATAAAACTGAAGTTCATTTAATTAGAAAATTCAGATCGGAAAACTGATTTGATTAAATTTCTACATTGAAAGATAAGATCTTGAAATCTTTCAAGTTTGAGTCTTTTAAATTGGAAATTCTTTTATTTTTTATGAATAACTTTTGCCACTAGAGACTCATTTTCTAAAAAGATGGTATTTTTTGACACCTTTGCTTATCCGTTGAAATTCCGTGATTTAGGATAAGTTGTTCAACCATTTCAAGCCTGCTTAATGCCAATCTTTGGTGTGTACTGCTGCTGACTGTTCTCGTTAAATGAACAGGTATTATGTGCAAGTCTCTTACACATTGACAGTCAGCCATACTAAGAATAGTGTGAACTGCCATATTATGAATTCTGGGTGTTGTATCTCCAGATTTTGTGAGAAGTTCGGGAAGTAATCGATCCACACTTCGAGCGATTTCGGTTGGAGAGACCCTGAAAACTATTTAGTTCAGTTTTTGGCCCATTTTTTAAATTGAAATTAATCAGTGAAATTTTCACCACGAATTCAAGTCTTACCTGTTGGTAGCGAATTCCGAAAAAAATGTTCTTAGCAGTTGCGCAGCTAGACTGTAGACACTGAAAACTTTATCCCTAAGTGCTCTATGCAAAAGTAAAATCGCTGCCCTGGCCGTTTTGTTGGCGGAATGTTTTGAAGTGGCAGGATCAAATGCTCTCAGTTCTTGTTTTAATAACATTAAGCCCTCTTCTTTATCAGTAAATTGCTTCGAGTAAAACTTTTCAACCTAAAAAAAATATTTTTAAATTACTTAAAATTGGACTTTCATTTTGTATTTATTTATTTATATTACAGGTATATTTACCATGTCCATTCCGAAGACAGTTATCGGCAAAGCTGCTTGTTTCTTTTCCCTGTCGTTGAGTTTGGATGGAATTTTCATATCTGTGCTTTCTACATGACACTCTCTTGTAAATTCGTTTGTATGAGAGCTAAAAAATAAGGAAGATTACATTTTAATTTCGTTTTAATTCGATTCTTAAATGACTCTTTTATTTCTGTAATATTAAAGTTTCTTTTTTTTATATTTATTTGTAATGCTTACTGTCTTAAAGCTGGAATTGTTCGTTCTTCATAAGCCTCATAACTTGATCTTAAAGCTGGTCCTGCCGACTTTATTTTTCTTCTTTGCAGCGAACCTTTATAATCCTTTTGTCTTTCCAATACTCCATTTGTCGGACTATCGGTAACCTCTATAAAATTATTTAATTGTGGATAATTTGGAATTTATTAAAACCTAAACCAGGTAGAACATTTAAAAATTCTGATTCTTTGATTTTTAATTTGAAGTATTCCAAATAATATGGATATTGTATACAGGGGGAAAAATCCTTGTAGTCTCGAATTGAATTTTTTGTATTTTCAGTAATTATTTTCTAGATAAAACGAAAGATAAGTCACCTGGACTTTGAGATATCTGACGTAAGGGTGATATGGATTGCGAATGTGGAGGCCCCGTTGGCGAAATAGCTCCTTCCCGATTAGTCGGAAGCAACAATCTGGGTACAGAACTTATATCATCTAAAGTAGTGACATTACTCGATCCACAAAGATCTATCGCAGCTGCTTCCTTCCCTTCAGCTATCGATATATTATTTTTCTCCAGTGGCTAATTAATTAAAAAAGAAAAAATATTATCTTATTTCTATGTCTGAGGAGTAATCCATGTTTATGGAAAGTTTATTTAATATCTACAGAAATCTTTGATATTTTTTGCAATTCATCAACTTTAATAGCAAAAAGATTTTTATTAATAAACTAATAAATTGTTAAGGAACATACTCCATTGGCTTCTAGTAAATCTTCCACCTCAAGACTTTCGTAAACTTGCTGTCGATATTTTTGTGCCTGTGTCTTCTTAGCTTTTGCCTTATCATAATCCTCGAGAGCAATCGCATATTTTTTTTCCAACTCGTATTTTCCTAGACGTTCACCTGCTTTTCTCAAATTCTCCATCGCAACTTTTAGTTTCGAAGCGTATTCAAATCTCTCTTCTGTGGTAAACAAAGGTTAAAAATGTGTTTAACAATTTAGGACTGAGTAAAGTTATATTAAGTTGGATTTCATTCAAGATTCATAGAATAATAATATGTCAAAACTAAAAATTTAATATAAAAATGACAGAATATATAAAAGGTTGATAAAAGAATAGAAATATTTTTACCTTCTACAGCTTGCAGCTTTTTGGATTCCATTTGTCTTATAATTTTAGCTACTTCTCGATCGACGTACATTTCAAATGCCAGGTCGTCATAAGGAGAAGTGTAATGAGGATTGTAAGGAGCATCTCCTTGACCGCTAAATTCCTGACCAAAGGGTTCACCGAGAATATTTATGGCAATGAGCCCAATCTGGAAAAAAGGAAACGAGAGAAAAATCTTCAACTGAGCCTTGATTGGATATCGAATAGGCAAAGAAAAACCCTCGAGAATATCGACAATCAGTTGTATGTTTTGAATAATGGTACTTGTGAATAACAAGCTTTATTGATCTTCTTCGATAGGCTCATCAAAGCTTCAAGTTCATTGGCTTAATATTGTCAAGGCTTATTCTTAACAATTTATTTAAAAGGATGAAATTAAATTGAAAATTTTTTAAAATTTAGGATTCAAAATTCGAGACGTGAGACAAGCTTTTTCTATTTTTATTGTTTTTTTATTTTATCTACCTCTTTGACCCTTAATACTCATGAATATTTACAAGGAGCAATGATTTTTTTATTATTATCCCATTTTCTATTCCACATACCTGTTCGTGAATATTGTGCGCATTACAGTGAGGTTTGTGAAGCCTGAATTTAAGGGAAACAGCTTCCGTTTCCGGAAGTGCTACACTTTTAAGTTCCCTGCTTTTGTACATTGTTGATGCATTATCGGAAAGTGTAATGTATCCCAAGTAGGTGAAATCGGAGGAAGTTGAAGAGTTTTCTCGAGATGCCCAAATTTCCAATTTTTGAGCTGAAATAAACAAAAAGTTACTCAAAATTCTCTGAAAACATTTTACTACTTTAAATTAGAAATAATTTGATATAAAGGTTTCTTTCCTTTTTTTTCTCTTTTTTTCTTTTGTTACATTTTTGTCTCTAATAAGCTTTTCACACTGATTTTTGAAACGTACTCGTTTTAGAAACTTTTTGTGCAATTTTCTGTTACACAAGATGACTTCGTTAGAGTTTATGTTTTTAAAAGTTTTCCCTTCAAATATATTGAAATTAGATTCACTGATCTTTTATTTAGTAATTACTTTTTGGCTTAGGACTAAAACTAAAAGTCTGTTTTTTTTTCAGAAACCAAAAATCAATGTGTTGTAAATTTTGAAAAAATTGCAAAAACTAAAATTGAAAATTAAATTTAATAAGAACAGAAAACGCGATATTTTTAGAAAGCGAAAACCTAAAACTAATCTAAAAGTCAACTGAGATACAGGATTCAAAAGTAGAAAAAAAATTAGCACATTTTTACCAATTTCACTTATAACATTTCTATCCAATATTTTTTTCGGTTTCAGCACTAAAACATTCTTTCTTTCTTCTGAAAGTAAAAAATGTATTGATGACTAAAAGTGAAACTGAAAAAAAGACCAAATGCTCTGATATTTTCATGAACACAGTTTTTAAAACCAAATAAAAAATTAACCATTAATTTAACTTTGAAATATAGAAGCTTCACATTGTATACAAATATGTTTTTTATTGTATACAAATTTCTTTTAATTTCGGGTATCATAAACTTTTCACTTTTTAAATTGAATAACTTCTTCTTTTTTTATTCAAGTTTGAGTAAATATAAGGGAGGAATCCAGTAATTTATTTAATACGTGAGAGCTTCTCATATCCGAAATTGCGTTTTCTTTCCCAGAATTCTTTTTCATTAATGAAATTGCTCCATAAATTACCTTTCTCTCGAAACAAAAAAATTATGTATACCTGTATATCCCACTTTTATGAATTTTATTCTTAGCAAAAAATATGCTTTTCCGAAAATGAAAATTACGGATTTGGGAAAAATAGTTGTGTGACAATACAAAAAAATTAATTTTTAATTTCATGTTTTCTTTGTAATGTTTATAATTTATTGGTATGCAAACCTTTTTCTAGTTGCCTTTTTTTAAAAAAATTCTGCCTTGAACAAAGAAGAATTTTAAAGATTATTTGCTTTTATTATTCTTTGTTACTAAACATATTAAAAAATCAAAATCTTTGACCCCATTTGAGACAACCGAAGGAATTGTCAAAAAAAAGAATTTGTTTCTTTATGAAGTTACCCGTAAACTTTTTCTGAGTCTGGCCCTTTTTCATTTCTCAAAAAATGTTCTTTTCAGAGTTTTAGAACCATTATAACCGACATAAAAAAATACGGGAATTCATTAATTTTGTTTACTTCTTCGCAAGGAAAATACATTTATTTAAATTGATATTTTACTAAAAATTTTAATTAATTGTTGCTTAAAAGCAAAATTTTTAATAAGATGAGTAATTCTTTTTTTTCATAGATATTAAAACTTACGAATTAAATATTGATGTGCCAGTACTTGTATTCTGGTCAATCTTGTTGGTCCATGAAGACGAAGAACAAGTTCTTGAGGATAATTGCATCTTCTTGCACTTTGCCATCCTCTGACTGTTGGCCCATGTATATTCAATTCTAAGGACGAATGCCTGTCCTCTTCACCTTTATATTATAAAAAATCAAATTATAAATCAATTTTTTAAATATTTTTTTCAGAGAATATGATTTTAAATCTTCAAAATTTATTATTGAGAATTTTTTCAGACTCCTCTAGGTTTTTCTTATTTACTTTTATTGCTTATGAACTTATTTATTTTCATTTATACTGTTCCATATTTTATTTATTGATACATTTCATTGAAGACTCTAACATTATTAATGAATTTTATTATTTCCATAAAGAGGATTCATTATCTAAAAAGCTGGAAGGAAAGATATCTGTTTCAGAATTTAACTTTGAATGAAGAAGAATATGGATATAAGTGTTTTCAAGCACCATCCACTAAAGTTCTTTCAGCTTAAATTTCTCTTTAATAAAAATCATCATTTTATAGGTATTTATTTGTTTTCATAAAATCATCATTTTTTAATTATTACTCAATTTCAATATTCTTCAACGGTAATCTAGTTTTGATTTTATCAGATTCTGTGCCAAGGTTTTAGTAGATCCACATAGTACCACCTGATACTGAGCTCATTAATTGGAAAACTTTGCCAAGCAATTATTTTCTTACTGCATTTTATTTGTCACTATAACTTTAACCCTCCCAATCATTTCCATCAAGATGTTGAAATATCCCTCCAATCCTTCAAAAAAACTATTCGTGACATTATTTACTAGAAAATAATACAGAACACGTGGCTTTCAAATAATGTTTAGTAAATAAAATTTTTATAAAAATATGTAAAAATGGCACCAACTGCAGATCCTCTCACATGAATAATTTAAATCCAAACTTTTCAATTCGGAAAATCTTCCATTTATTTCGCAAAAAAATCAAAATTCTTTCGCAAATTAATATTTTCCAATTAAAGTAAAATTTTCAAAAAAGGTGGATGAGGTTAAATCGCTGGAAAATGTTTGATGCCGAAAATTCTCGAGTAATCGCGCATGGAGTTCGTTTTTTTTTTGCTTACTCGAGGCATAAACAACGTTGAATCCAATTTTTCTTGGCATGCTGTAAGATTTTTCACTAACGAAATGTTAAAACGAAACACTAATAATAATATGACAGGACGAGGTGAACGGAAATGTCAAACGTGAAAGGCACAGCCATTTGAAAGCTCTTTGGGGGAAGCTTGCAAGCATGCACGTCCGACCCCTGCGAAGCTTGCGACAGAACTGATGCCGGGACTTCGATCTATGCGCAGGCTAAAGGGCTCTAATAAATTTATCATCAAATAGATCATTCTCCAATTTCTTTTTTTCATAAGCGACAATTTTAATTTTATAAAATAAATTAATGTTCCAAATATCAATTTTAAGTTCAGATAAATCTAATCTATTCAATTATTTCTCTCTTAAAAAAAAAGCAATGAGATTCCTATCACCAGATCTGATTTTTAGATAAAATTGATGGAGAAGTCTGGAAAATAAATTGGAGAAAAACTTGGTTCGAAGTTATTAAATGTTAATTTTTCTAAAGGAATAAACTAGGCTATATGAGCTTTAGTTAGAAATGTAAAGAGGATCTGGTTTCATCATTTAAATTCTTCGAAAAAAGGCTCGGTCCCGAGTCGATATTTTTTGGGCTTGGCAATGCAGCTGTCGAGTCTCTTGGGGTGATTTTTTTCTATGGATCGACTTCCTTCCGAAGAGTTTAGAAGGGGTCTCTCGTGATTTTTCTCCCCAGACTCTCCCTTAGTTTTTATTAAGGGCCTCCTGAAAAAATGTTGCCCTATATTGTCCTAAGGGCAGTGCCGTCTGCGCGCGTCAAAATATAGACTCTAATTTCAGTAATGGATCAATAAACGGTGGCTGCCATGGGGTGGGGGGGGGGGGCGAGGCGGTTGCGCGAATCCACACGAATCGTGAATCGTTACATGTAGCCCTCCACGTGTGTCTATCACGTGTAGTCAGAAAAAAATTCGCAATACAATTTTTTATCCGTAAAAATATCAACATGGACACATAGATTTCAAAATGCTGGATAGGAACTGATTAGATCTTATAATGATTTTTAGCCCCGGAACCTTTAAAAACATATATTCCTGAAAGAAGATTACACAGTAAAAATTGTTTATTGAAAAATTACATCTATTCTTGAAAATATACAATTTACGAGAGCCGGCGATGAAGAATTAAAAAATTCATGGAATGTTTCTGATCAGTCTTTCGCTAATAAAGGGAAGTGAAAAATAGGTACAGAAGTCCCTTAGCGAATTGGTAAATTTCTGAGCCTCCCAATTTTGACTCGCCGTATACTCGATCGACGAAAGAAATTGGTACTTCGCCAATTGTGTATCCAAACTGCCGTGCTCTGACAATCATTTCCATTTGAAACACGTAGCCCTTGGAGACACAAGATTGCGTCAGTTTCTCCAAGACTTCCTTTTTGTAGAGTCTGCAGGAAAAAAGTTAGTTTAGCAAAGAAATGAATGTTAGTGAAGAGTGAGTAACTCCAAGAGATACTTCAATATTTTTCTGACCTAAAACTTCCGGTGAGGTCGCTAACACCTGGTCTCAATAGAAACTGGGTTAGAAAGTTGGCGCCGCAGCTTATTAACTTCCTCGTGAAATCCCATCCGTAAACTCCACCATCTCCAGCGTACCTCGTCCCGGTTACTATGTCGAAATCGTTCTCCTGCTGCTTCCTGATCATTTCAGGAATGAACTTTGGCTGAAAACGTTTGTTTGTTACTATTAGAATTATTAAAATTTTGTTTACATTTTATTCAGATTGCTTATGTCAGTATAAATGATTTGATAATTACATGATGCGATAAATCGGCGTCCATAATTATGATGTAATTCCCTGTTGCGTGTTTGATTCCGTGAAGATAAGCTGTTCCGAGACCCAATTTCTTTTCTCGGGGTCGGAGGACGATTTTTTCTTTTCCATAGAGCATCTGCAGTTGCTGGGCCATTTCCAAGGTACCGTCGGGTGAACCATCGTCGATTACGATTATTTCGAAATCAAAGTCACTGAAATTAAACATTTTATTTAGAAATATATTTCTTCATTGACAAATAATCAGAAATTACTTGAAATGTAGATTTAAAATTTAAAGAACTTTTTTTTACAATCTTTCAACTTGAAACATTTACATTTAAGGATAATTTTGATTGTATTATGCCATGAATATTCAGTTTTATTTTAGTATCAAAATCAAAATCCTGCAAATTTGATTTTAATTATAACGTATTGAATTTTGAACTTGTGAAAATAAGAAAAGAAGTGTATTCAAAACTTGTCCGAAATTCAAAGATAAACAAACAATGAATTTAATATTACGTATTGAATTTTGAACATGTGAAAGTAACAAAAGAAATGTATTCAAAACTTGTTCGAAATTCGACGGTAAGCAAACAATGAATTTCAATCATATGGGAAGGGACTAAAGTAGAACAAAAATGAGAAGCATTTAACTAAAGTTTTACTTTATTTAAAAAATATAACAAACAACCGAAAATAATGATTTTTATCAGTTTAAAATCGGAAAAATTATTTGAGGTTATGTTGACTTACCATTTGTTCAAATACTTGACAATAAGCCACGTAATAATAGGTAAATTTTCGACTTCATTGTAAGTAGGGAGCAAAATTGAATATTTATTGTCTTGTCTTATTTCTTCCAAATCATTTTTATCACCCATGTCGATACTTTTGGTTGTTTTTGGTTAACTCCAAGTCCTTTTGAGTTGAAGTAAAAAACCCAGAGATGTTATTTAAGAAAGTTAAACTTTTAGTTTCCAACGGTTTATTTCATTCAGAAATAAGTAAAAAATTACTCTTTAAATAACAATATTTTATTGTAAAAAGGGACACGTTTGTTGCTAGAGTATTATCTTGTTTTGTAGGTTAACTGATAGAGGTCGCTTTTAAAATGACACGTGGACGTGGGATTGAATAATTCGACAGCTGTCAAACTGACAGTTCAACTGGCTGCTCGCATTGAATGAAAAGTTTTTATGCTATGGTTTAAGTTGCTTATTGAAAGGGTTTTCCTAAAAATAAGGAAATTGAGCATTAATAACTTTTCGTGTGTTGATATGTGTTCAAAATGTCGATGGTTCATAAGGTTCATTGTATATATACAATTTGTTTGTGATCCTGTTAGAGAAATGAATTTCTTTTGTGCACAAATGTAATACGTATATTCAGTAAAATATAAAAATATGGGAAAAACTATGCGAGTGATTGTTTGTGGAATGAAAGGAGTGGGTAAAACTGCTCTTCTGGAGCAGCTGATATATGGAAATGTTACTCCAAAAACGGTAAGTTTATAGGTTATGTTTTCTTTGTTATATTTGATTATTTGTCATTAAAACGAAACACTTTGTTCATGTTTATTGTATCAGTGCACATGCAAATATTATCATTCAAAATAAAATAAAAACTTGAAGAAACAGGAAAGGCAAGAAAAATAAAACAACTCCAAATCTTTCTCTCGTCCTTCTTCATTTATAGTATTTTTATCAAGGCTATAAAATTGAGATTTGTGAATTAATTTCTTCAAAAATAAATTTTAATTTTACTAGTTGATTCATTAACATATTTTTAAATCCAAAATAGATGTTCTATTTTTAAATTGAATATAGAGAGTTACACCACATTCTGGTTTGAAATTTAAAAGCTATAATTAACTACGAAATTCTTGGAAATTAAAAAAAAAACAACAATCCCACGATTAAGTTTGGACAACACACTCTTAAGTGTCTCCATTCAAATTAAGAAAATAAAAATAAAAAAGAGGGAAGAAAAGGAAGACAACTCCAAATCTCCCTTTTCTTTCTCTAGTCCTTTATTTCTATACTATTTCGATCAAGCCAATAAGATTCAGATTTGCAAATTAATTTATTCAAAAAGAAATTTTAATTTCACTTGTTGTCTCATTGAGATATTATTAAATCCAAAGTAGGTATTCTTTTTTTTTATTAAAAATACAGTTATACCAACTTCAGATTTAAAATTTAAAAGCTTTACACGGTGCGGCTGGTCCAAGTTTAAATGAAAGTTCCACGTAAATGGGATTTTTTCATTGTTTATGATAGAATATCATCCCACGAACATCTTAAGACGAAAATGATAAGCAGTTGGGTGCTTTTTGATACAAGTCGATTTTTGTATTTCTTTACTAAGAGAATAAGAAGTTTTATAAGATTATGTGGTAAATATTAGTTAAAAATTTTTTGTAATAAATTTTTTTATTTATTATAGTTGTCTGTCGCCCCACGAACATTTTAGGATGAAAATTAAAATAATCGCAGGGGTGTTTTTTTTAACTAGATTTTTGTATTTAATTACTATGAAATGAAATTTTCATAAGATTATATGGTAAATATTTTCCTTTTCATCTTGAAATGTTCGTGGGATGAGAGACAACTACATTCAATAAAAAAATCTATTAAAAAAAATGTTAACCAATATTTCTCGTATCATCTTATGAAAATCTCTTCATTTTTTAGTCATTAAATAGAAGTATAATTGACTGCGAAATTCTGGGAAATTAAAAAAAATTAAGAATTCAACAATTAAATTTGGACAACAAATTCCTAATTGTCTCCACTCAAATTAAAAAAAAAACACATAAACGAAACAAGAGGAAAGAAAAACAAGGCAACCTCCAAATACCTTTCCTTCTTTTTCATCTCTTCTTTTTTCATTTTTATTTTTTTTTAATCACAGTCGTAATTAAAAAAAATAATCAAAATTCTAATTTAGAACAAAATATTAAATTTAAATCACAATTGTGGTTTAAAAAAATTGAAAAGACGAGAGAAAAAAATAAAGAAGCAGGGGATTTGGAAGTTACCTTCTTTTTCTTTCCTCTTTTATTATTATTATTATTTGTTTTTTAAATATAAATGAAGACATTTAAGAGTGTATTTTCCAAACTAGATCATTGGATTATTGTTTTTCTATAATTTCCAAGAATGTCGCAGCTAAATTTGAATGTTGGACGTTAAAGAGGAATATTAATTTTGATTTATTTTTAATTTTTAAAATTTTAGCTATAATTACTTCAATTCACGCAATAAATCCTTACCGAATATTTTGTTCACAGGAAATCCATCCAACAATAGAAGACATCTACGTAGCACATGTCGAAACAGACAGAGGCACCAGAGAAAAAGTAAGATTTTACGACACAGCTGGATTGGAACCTCTTCAGAGCAATACGAACACTCAACAATTACCTCGTCACTATCTTGGTTTCGCAGATGGCTACGTTTTAGTTTACGACACAACAAAACCAGAATCTCTTGATGTTCTAATTCCCCTGAAGAAGGACATCGACAAAAACAAGGATAAAAAAGAAATAACAATCATTGTCGTTGGCAACAAGACGAAAATTGATTCCGAAACCCAATCTTTGGAAAACACTGCCAGCAAAGCTGCAAATTGGTGTACTCGAGAAAAAGTGAGACATTTCGAAGTAAGTGTAATCGATAGATCTAGTTTATATGAGGCATTTATTTACCTTTCATCAAGACTCAACCCTCCGCCCAACAAAAGTAGTTTTCCTCAATTAAGTATGGGAAGAAAAAATACAAAAATGGAGGCTACTTGATGGTTTCTCTTAGATCTGATTTATTTTCTGTCTAAATGGAAATAGAATCTCATGAAACTATTTAAATCTCTATTTATATTTGAACTTTGCTTTATGTTGTAATATTGAATTGCAACTGAAAATGAATCCATTTCTTTTTAATATTAATTTTTTGGATTGAGTAGAGTATAATATTTAAATAATAGAAGGGAGATAAGAAAGACTTTATAAAAGTACTTAATCGATTGCTCTGAAAGTTTGTTTATCAATAATGAAAGTACAAAAGAATTTATAAATTGAAGACCTGTAAGAGTTTTTTACGAAATACCTATGCTTTTTTATGCAGTCGAAGATTTCGTGTTCCTTCCACGTACTTAAATAATTTTAGTATTTATCTAGACATTCTACACTGCAATTATGATTTTTACTTATAATGTAGGTTAATTGTGAGAGAGAAATGGAATATTTTGGGATAAGAAATGTTCCAAATTGTGTACATTCTATTAATTATTAAAATGCATTCCGGCAATTAGAAAAAATATATCTCTATTGAAAAGAGTAATAGTAAGAAAATATATGCGTTCTTGCGTTTCTTGGTGTGTAGAATAGAAATTACAAAAAGATCTGTTTTTTCTGCGAAGTACAAGCTCAATATGACTCGCGATTTTTTATATTATTTAAAAATAGTTGTAAACTGTATTCGGTATAAAGAAATAAAGTGATTGTGGAGAAATTAATTACTACCATTCAATGGCCTTCGCTAATCTTCGAAGGCTGATTATAGTTTTAAAAACGTGGTCCCAGAGTTTTGTGCTTATTCCGAAACCTGGAAGTTGTAAAAAATTTAGGAATAGTTTCTAACATTTTCTGAAATTGTTAGATATCTTTCACTGTTAAATAAGTAGAGAGAATAGGTAATTACCAGTGTCATGGTGGGAGAAGTGGTGATAGTTATGATATCTTTTCATATCATAGAGATAAGATTCAGCCTTGGGAGAGCCATGGTGCAAATAATAATGCATCATATCATAAATGGTGTAACCTGTAAAGAAAATGTCAAACTTTATCAATTTATATTAGAAATAATGGAAAGATGAATAATTTTATTTGAAACTACTTACCAATAATAGTACCTGCCACTACGAAATGCATCATTATTTGCGGAAATATCAGTTTGTAGAGGTTGAATAAAATAAATGTGAGAATGCCAGCTGGTAAGGGAGGAAAAACTAGCCTTTGATGATCGAAAGGAGCCTGCAATTTTTATTTTTTCCAGTGAACTCTAGCAAAATGCTTGCAGAAAAATGTGAAGATACGAAAATAAATAAGGGCCTGTTTAAAAACTACGTCACGCTATTTTGAACACTTTTTCCACTACTCCCCTTCTTTGTCACCGATCATCACATGAAGCTTGAATATCCCAGGGTGACGTTACAAATGTGCACGCGTGGGGGGGGGGGGGGGGGGGGGGGGGGGGTGGGGTGGGGGGGGGGGGGGGGGGGGGGGGGGGGGGGGGGGGGGGG
>JAUMHM010000085.1:34349551-34374956 GCA_032362435.1 Melikaiella ostensackeni
AGACCCGTCCTAGGAGACTCCAACACTACGTCTTTAAAAGATTTTGCCCTTTTTCCTCCTCATAAAAAAAAAAAAAACTAACAAAATGAAGATTTAACAAATTAGTTCAACTTTCAACCAAGTATTTATATTTTCAAGCAAAAATATAAATTCAAAATGAAAAATATAATGGTTAAATTTTCAACTAGAAACGACCGATTGTCAACCAAAAATGGAATAGTTCAATTTTTAGTTGAAAAACTTAATTTTCAGTCAAAGAAATAAGGAATTTTCAAGAAAATAGTTGAACATTCAACCAAAAAAATGAATGTTTATCAAATTAGTCCAACTTTCAACCAAGTATTTGTATTTTGAAGCAAAAAAATATGAATTTACAATGAAAAATATAATAGTTGAATTTTCAACTAAAAACGACCGATTGTCAACCAAAAATGGAATAGTTCAATTTTCAGTTGAAAAAATTAATTTTCAATCAAAAAAGAACGAATTATCAACAAAATAGTTGAATCTTTAACCAATAAAATGAATGTTTAACAAAGTAGTTCAACTTTCAACCAAGTATTTGTATTTTCAAGCAAAAAAATATTAATTCACAGTGGAAAATATAGTAGTTTAATTTTCAACTAAAAACGATCGATTGCCATCCAAAAATGGAGTAGTTCAATCTTCAGTTGAAAAAATTTATTTTCAATAAATAAAAAACGAATTTTCAACAAAGTAGTCACATCTTATAAACCAATTAATTGAATTTTAACGAAGTAGTTCAGCTTTCAACCAAGTAGTTGAATTTTCAATGAAAAATTTAGTAGTTGACTTTTCAACTAAAATGATCTATTTTCATCCAAACACGGATTAATTAAATTTCAAATTAAAAAAAGTAACTCTCAACTGAAAGGAACGAATTTATAAATAACTAGCTGAATCTTCAACTAAGTAGTAGAATTTTCAATGAAAAAAAATAACTTTTAAAGAATAATAGTTGGACTTTCTTATTGGGTTCTATTCCGTTCGGAATTCATCTCGTTTGGTTAAAAATTCTACTGTTTGGTTGAAAATTTGATTATTTTGTTGAAAGTGCAACTATTTTGTTAGAACATCAAATTTTTGGTCTAAAATTCAACTACGTGATTGAAAGCTGAACTACTTTGTCAAAAATTTATTTCTTCAAAGATTCGCTTCATTCGTTGAAAATTCAATTATTCGGTTGTAAATTGACTTTTTTGATAAAAATCCAACTGTTTTCTAGAGAATTCGCCTTTTTGGCTTGAAAATTCAACAGTTTGGTTGACATTTTTCCCTCTTTTGAATGAAAAATCTTTCTCGGTTGAAAATTCATCTCTTTTGGTAGAAATTTGATGTTTCTGGGTTAAAAGTGCAACTACTGTTCCCTTGAAAATTAATCTGTTTTGTTTAAGGGTTCAACTATTTTTTCTTGAAAATTCGTAATTTTTGGTCGAATTCAACTATTTTTTATTTAAAATTAAAATCATTTTTGGCTGAAATATGAACTGTTATATTTTTCGTTGAGAATTAATTTTTTTTTATTGAAAATTTACTACTTAGTTGAAAGTTGAACTTCTTTGTTAAAAATTCAACTATCTTGTTAAAGAGTCATCTTTTTTTTATCGAAAATTTGACTGTTTTGTTGAACGTCTTTTTGAATAGAAAATACGTACTTTTGGATTTAATTATTTTATTAAAAGTTGAATTATTTTGTTAAAAAGTCATCTTTTTTGCTTGAAAATTTTACTGTTTTATTGAACGCATTTTTGAATAGGTAATATGTTCTTTTGGATAATTATTATTTTAATTACTTTGTTAAAAAGTCATCTTTTTTGGTCGAAAAATTGACTGTTTTGTTGAACGTCTTCTTGAATAGAAATTACTTCCATTTAGATTGAAAATTCAACTGTCTTGTGAAAAAATTGACTTCTTTACTTGAAAATTTAACTATTTCATTCAGAATGCAACTATTTTTAGTTGAAGTTCAATCTTTTCTGTTTGGGAATGCGACCAATTGGTTAAAAATTTATCTTTTTATGTTGAAAATTCGTCCCTTTCGTTTAAAAGTTTAACTGGTTGGTTGTAATTGCAACTGCTTGGTTCATAATGAATCTCTTCTTTTTTGTAAAATGCGACTATTTGGGTGAAAATTCATCTTTTTAGATCGAAAATTCAACGGTTTTGTTCAAAAGTCCCCTTTTTTCGAATATGGAACAGTTTCGTTAAAAATTCGTCTTTTTGGATAGAAACTTGGTCCTTCTCGGTTGAAAATTCATCTTTTTTTGGAAGAAAAGTTCTGGGTTAAAACTTTATCTTTCTTAATTGAAAATTCCATCGTCTTCTAAAAAGTTCGTCTTTTTGGCTGGAAGATTCAACTATGTGTTTAAAAATGCAACTGTTTGTGTTTAAAGTTTAATCTTTTTTGTTTGAAAATTCGTCCACTTGGTTGAAAATTTAACCATTCATATTAAATTCGATATGGTATCTATATATTAATTTTATTTCAAAAATTTGTTTCCCTATTATTCCCCTATTATCGTGAAAAATCACCCTATTTCCCCCGTTTTGAGAGAATTTTGGGCTATGGGGAGTATTCGTATTTATGAAGTAACCCTGGGGGGTTCAAGCTTTGTGTGATGATCTATGACGAAGAAGGGGAGGGGTGAAAAAGTTTTCAAAATAGCGTGACGTAGTTTTTGAATAGCTCCATTATTGATTTTTTTTAAGGCAGTGTCTGCCTATAAATGGAATTATCTACTTATAAAGTTTTCCCTTACATCTTTAGTATTATAAATAATATTTGTTTTCACTTTAATTCAGAATGCCTTCTTTTTCAAAATTTTTTAATGGATCGCCCTTAAGTGGGTTTCTGTCTGACTATGCATGGAAATATCTACTTGATTTTTTCAAAGATTGCGTATTGTTGTATAAAAAATCTTATTATTATTATTTTTATTCCTTATAAAAATATATTGTCTGCAGTAGTATTTGGTCTGACTATGAAGGGATTTATCTACTTGCTCCGGTTTTATGCTAGTTTTGGCATTTTTTAAAATTATTTTTTAATTTATAGAATCTTTCCATATTATGTGGGGAATTTTTCGAAAAGAAATTTTGAAAAATTGAAAATGGAAGTCCCATGAAGTGAATTTGTGTCTGACTATGTAGGGATTTATCTGCATTATTTTCCAAAGATTTTATTCCTTTAATCAAATTCGCTGCAGTAGTATTGTATCTAACTATGGCGGAAATTATCTACTTGCTAATGTTTTATGCTAGTTGATTAAAAAATATGAGATTTTCAAAATTAATTGTGTCCATCATTCAAAATTTTTTTAAAATTGTTTTAGCATTTTTTTGAAACTATATTTTAATTTATGGAATCTTTACCTATTATGTGAGAAATTTCTAAAAAAATGGTATTTCTGAGATCATAAAACTATAATTCAAATTTTTTGTTGAACTAAATAATAAAAATTTCAAAAAGTTTTGAACACCCCTGAAGTATGTGTCTGCCAAAGTAGGGATATATCTACTTTATTTTCCAAACATTTTATTCCTTCCTTAGCCAAAGTTTCTGCACTCTGACTATGATGACACTCTGACTGCAGTCTGACTATGATAGGAATTTTATACTTGACAAAGTTTTCAATTTAATTTTTGTAATTAGATAAAAAAAACACTTTTGTAAGAACTTCGACAAAGAATTATTATTAATTTTGATTGCTTTCCGCACTAATAGGATGTAATATTTCGTCTGTCTATGACGGATATTATCTACTTGTTAAAGTTGAATTTGAATTTGAAATTGAGAAGGCATTCTTATTAAGGGACAAAATCAAGGAACCTTTTTAAATACTTTAAAAAATTAATTAATATTGAATAGTTTTTTAAACGAATTTAAAAAGAAACGGATTTTTTAATCTAAATTCATACATACAAGTAACTGTTTGAAGAAATGGTTTGGTATTAAAAAATTAGAATGATATGATTTAAATTGATATTTGTATTCAAACCAGAGTAACTAATTGTTAGAATCTAATTAACATAAAAACATCTAAAATTTGCATTCTCAAAAATACTACGACGACTCACATGTACGGTAGCTAAGTAGATACCGACGTTACCACAGGGGTTGCTTACCTACATCTGCAGATGACATTTTATTGTAATTATTCCATATAATTACAACTCAATCATTTATTTGAAATTATA
The DNA here is from genome assembly GCA_032362435.1 of Melikaiella ostensackeni. Taxonomy (NCBI): domain Eukaryota; kingdom Metazoa; phylum Arthropoda; class Insecta; order Hymenoptera; family Cynipidae; genus Melikaiella; species Melikaiella ostensackeni. The sequence continues at coordinate 34,353,770 of JAUMHM010000085.1, forward strand.
AAATATAAAAATATTTCAAAATATTGAATAAATCGAATTAAATTGAAGTTTAATTACTACTTAATTATTATAGATTCTGATTCTTTTGTGTTCAAAAATGTATTTTTTATAAAATCGATTTTTAAAAAACACATAATATCAAACTTGCCCCATACTAAGGCATTCTCTTACATTTGCCTTCATTTCAAATCTGCAGATTCTTTTTTTGCATTTTATACAAATACATAATCTTCTATTTACACACATACTCCACATTACAAAAGGAAGCACAAAGTAGTAAGAAATGAAAAGTGCCTTTGGGTTAGAAAGCCATATAGTGAGATACTCTTTTGATAAAATTGTTATATTTAAATAATGAAAATCATTTTCGATAAAGAATTATCTCTAGTACAATTTAAAGAAGAAATTAGTTTAGACTTAATTTTGTTGAGCAATTTAATTTACTGTTAAATAATTAAATTGTATTTACTAAGGGGCCATTCGAAAACTACGTCACACTGCCAGGAGGGGGAGGGGGGAAAAAGGTTTTATGACGAGTTGTGACGTACGGCGGGGGTGGGGGGAGTTAAGGCAGAATGTGACATCACACATGGAAAATATAAATGTGAATAACAATTTTTTGAAATGCTTGAAAAAAATGAGAATTAGTGATTTTATTACACAAGTAAAGCATCAAAATACAGACTTCACACTACTTTTTTTAACATTCGTTTTTTTAGTTGAAAATTAATTCTCTTAATTTTCTTAACTAAAGATATAACTCATCCATTTTTGTCTGAAAATAATTGTTTTTTGGTTTAAAATTCAACTATTAAATCTTTCATTGGAAATTCATCTTTTTTCGTTGAACATTTAACTACTTAGTTGAAAGTTGAGCTACTTTGTTAAAAATTCATTTTATTGGTTTAAGATTAAACTATTTTGTCGAAAATTCGTTCTTTTTTTATTGAAAATTCATTTTTGTAACTGAAAATTCAACCATTCAATTTCTTGTTGAAAATTGATCGTTTTTAGTTGAAAGTTCAACTACTTGGTTGAAAGTTAAAATACTTTGTTAAAAATTCATTTTATTCGTGGAGGATTTAACTATTTTGTCAAAAATTCGTTTTTTTTTGTTTGGAAATTTTTCTTTTGCCTGAAAATTGATCACTTTCAGATAAAAATTCAACTTTTTGGTTGAAAATTTATGTGTTTTCTGGTAAATTCGTCTTTCTTGGTAGAAAATTAAACTTCTTGATTGAAAACTCAACTACTTGGTTGAAAATTGAACTATTATACTTTTCTTAAAAGTTATTTTGTTAATTGAAGATTCACTTCTTTGGTTGAAACCTTAACTATTTTGTTTAGAATTAGTTTTTTTGGTTGAAAATCAATTTTTTGAACTAAAAATTTAACTATTTTATTTTTTGTTTTAAAATTGATCGTTTTTTCGTTGTTTTGGCTCAAAAATTCAACTGTTTTGTTGAAAATTCGTCTTTTTCGTAAAAAATTCATATTTCCGGATAGAAAATCCAACTGTCCTCTTGACAATTTGCCTTTTCGGCTCGAAAATTCAACCTATTTTGTTGTAAATTCGATTTTTTAGGTTGAACTCAACTATTTTTCATTTAAAATTAAAATCGTTTTTGGTTTTGATTGAAAATTCAACTCGTCTTCTTGGCTTTAAAATTTAACGTTTTTTTCAAAATGCAACTGTTTTTGGCAAATCTTCAATGTTTTTTGTTTGAAAATTCGACCAGTTGGTTGGAAATTCATCTTTGCAGGTTTGAAATTCAACTATTTGGTTAGAAAGTCAACTATTTTGTTGAAAATTTTTCCCATTTTCTTGAAACATCAACTACTTGGTTGTAAATGCAACTGTTAGGTTGATAATTAATTTTTTTTTGTTGAGAATTGAAGTATGTGGCTGAAAACTCATGTTTTTAGTTTTAAAATTCAACGATTTTGTTGAAAAGTCTGTCTTCTGTAAAATTCATCTTTTTGGCTTAAGGATTCAACTACTTTTTCAAAAAATGCAACTGTTTGTGGTTCAAGTTTAATCTTCTTCTGTTTGAAAATTCAACTATTTGATTAAAAATTCAACTATTTTATTGAAAATTCCTCTCTTTTGCTTGAAAGTTCAACTATATGGTTGAAAATTCATCTTTTTTGGTAGAAAATTAATCTTTTTTGATTGAAAATTCAACTATTTTTTTTTTGAATTTATATATTTCGACTCGAAATTTTAAGCGCTGCATATTGAATTCAATATGATACACCTATGTATTAATTTTATTTAAAAGAATTCATTACCTTATTATGGTATTGCCTTTTTTTTGTGAAAAATCACCGTACTTTCCCTATTATGAGAGCATTTTGGGCATTGAAGTCTGTTGAAATATTATGTTTTCATTTTTATTTTATTTTAGGTGTTTACCAAATTGAAATCGAAGAAAAAATTTTGACTCAAGGTGGAGAGGGGGGGGGTGTTTATATTTGTGAGTCACCTTGGGGGGGTTCAAGCTTTACGTAATTACTTATGATAAAGAAGGAGAGGGATGGAAAAAGTTTCGAAAATAGCGTGACGTAGTTTTTGCACGGCCCCTAAGTTGAATTACTTAAAATAGGTTATATCTTTAATAATAAAATTTGAATAAAAAATAAGAGTTAAAATTTGTGATTAATTTAAAAATTATACTTACATCGACATCACCAATCATTTCTTTCGTAGATACAGTTGTGTCGATTCGACGAATGCTTCCCTGGTGAATATCCACGTCAAACTTTATACATTGGAACCTCCTGAGCAAAAAGACGATAGGAATTGGGGCTATTCCTATGAGAATTATTCCCACTGCGATTGCAAGTACCCAGTCCGGATATCTTGTAAGTTCTGTTTTGCCCTGAAATAGGTTCATCATTACTGTAATTTTTCATCTTAATCATAAAAAAGAATTTGACAAGTTAAAGAAAATTTGGAACAATTCAAAAAAGCGTTTAAAACGAGAATATTAGAGCATCAAAACTGTTTATTTTGAAATTCAAATTTTCAGTACTGTAAATATAATTTCAAATTGGAAGCCTTCTTGGATGATAGGAATAAGTTTAATTTCAAGACCTTAAAATTGAAACAATCTGCCAATCAAAAGGATTTTAAATTGTAGGTTTTCAAAATAGGAGCCAAATAAATTGAACAATTTAAAACTCGAAAACTAAATTGAATAATATTGAATTTTCAAGTTTTTTGTTTCAATTCGGAATCGCCCAATTTTTAGCGATTCAAATTTCAAATCGTCAAGTTTTAAACCATTTTAAGCCTTCCAGTTTCATGCGCTTTCAATCATTCAATTTTCTTTGCTTCAAGTGTGCAGAAAGTATAAAGAAAAAGAATTTAAAAAGTGAAAAAAACTGTCAAAATTAAACTGTATTTTAAAATATTTTGGGCCTTATATTTGAGTCTTATGGTTTTTATAAATGAAAAATAGTATACGGTATCAAAGGCGTGGAGATTGTTAATTGTTCGCCCATGATACACGATATTTTTTGCCCATAACCTGCATCTTAAGTTTGCCTTTGAGTGCATGTGAAGCGGGCGCAAAGTATCGTTTTCCGCCCGAGGGCTAGAGATGCGGATGCAAAAATGTACTTTGCGGCCGCTTCGTCGCCGAATGGAAAAAAGCCACTTTGCGCACAATTTACATGCACGAAAAGTCATACTTTCGGTGCAGGCTGGATAAAAAAATATTTTTTCTTACCAGGGAGGCATTCCACGCAGGGTAAGTTGGCTTCTTTATAAACATGGAGACAATACTGGTTATGAGAATTGCAATCATGATTAATGGGGCCAAAAACCTCCACGTTATTTGCCAGTACCAGCCTGGTCTGTAGCCTGTCATGTTCTCAATGTCTTTACTGAATCTGCAATTAATAAACATTTCAGAAGTATTAATATTATTATTTAACTTGATTAGATATCAAATATTTTTCAATAAATATTAATTCCAGATAAAGAGTTGTTTTCTTAACTCTAGCCTGTGGGGCCAAATGAGCCCCCAACGAAACTAAACAGTTTACAGTTCTTTTTTGTGTTAACATTTGACAATACGAAAAAATTTTTTAAATATTTACGCACTTTTCGTGTCCGTACACGAATATCACTGCCAACATCTCCATAAGGGCAACCAGTACGAGACCGATTGTTCCCGCAAAACTGTCAAACATTTTCAACCAGTATTCGCCTGCTCCTGTGCAAAATATGAGACCAACGAGGAAGCAGACAAGACACACAGCACCTAAAAATAGTTAATTTATAATAAATAATGAATAATTAGTAATTAGAAATTAATAATACATTTCTTTAATTTTTCAATTAATTTTAATTTAATTAATTTAATTAAATAGTTTATCAGACCAACCTGTCATGTATTGTTTTTTGATCCTTTTGAAGAGATCAATTTCGAAAATCACGCAAAGCATTCCCTCAAGAAGACCAATCTGAGATCCTAAACCAAGAGCCAGGAGCATCAAAAAGAAGATGCAGGACCAAAATGGTGCACCTGGAAGCTCGACTATCGCTTGCGTAAATACTATAAATGCTAAACCAGTGCCCTCAGCAGCCTATAAAAACAAAAATAATTATTGAGATATAAATTTTCTGTGATTAAATTCAAAGCCAATTTTAGTCCGAGATATTTTAATCTAAAATTATCCCTTTAAATCGAATTTCGTGCCATGTGAGCGTAACCTCAAAAAAAATTTTTCACATTTTTTTAAAACCAACTTACGTTTACACGAAACACAATATCAAGTTGAAAATTTCGGAAACTGAATAAAAAGCAATAAGGAACGTTTGTCTGGTCCTAAATTTTTATAATTATAAAAAAAGTAACAAAAAATTTTGTTAGGAAAAAACTTTTTTTTTAATTATAAAAATTTAGGACCAGACAAATGTTCGTTAGTGCTTTTTATTTAGTTTCCGAAATTTTCAACTCGACATTGTGCTTCGTGTGAACGTAAGTTGGTTCAAAGAAAATGTGAAACAAATTTTTTGAGGTTACACTCACATGGTTGGAAAAGAGTAAAGTTTAAATGTTACAATTTTTTAAGCCGGAAAAAGGAATGTTTGATTTCATATTTCGGACTATTCAATCTAAAAAATGATGATTCTTTACAGAAATTTTTTTATTAAAATTTTCTTACATTGTTCAGTTGTTCTCCTAGGTCGCATTTAGCCAAAGTGATATTCGAAACTGCATTGTAATGACTCACTGCAAGATCGTACAGTTCTGTTGTTGAATTTTCACGCAAGAATCCGGAATCGATTAGTAAATTTTTGTTACTGAAATAAATAATCCTTATTAATCTAAAGCATTTAAATAATATTCTTTCATATCAGGGAACGTACATTAATTACGTAAGGATGATTTTTCAAATTTCAGACTCCCTCCCCCCCTATTGTAAGGATTCGTAAGATTTTTGTGACCTCCCCCCAGGCCCCTTTTCTTACGTAAGATTTTATATTTTTACTCAATATATCAATCATTTTCACTATGAATCAGATTTCCAGTGTTTTGAAAGAATTTCAACAGATTTCAATTTATTTTAAGGTACTTCAAAGGACTACAAAGAATTTCAAAGGATTACAACATTTTTAAAGAATTTAACGAGATTTTCAAATCTTTTGAAGGATTTCTTAAGATTTCAAGGGATTACGAAAATTTTGGAGTATTTCAAACGATTCCAAAGAATTACGAGAGGGTTAACAGATTTCAAATAATTTTGAAAAATTTCAAGTTTGAACAAATTACCTAGTACACAATTTCAGAGAGAATCTCAATTTTTTTCACGAATTTTGAAGGTTGTCAGGGAATTTTAATAAGACTTCGAAGATTTGAAGGGATTGCAAAATATTTCAAAGGATTTTTAGAGATTTTAAGAGATCAGAAGGGGTTTCGATGATTTCACGGAATTTCAAAGGATTTTAAGAGATTCCAAACTATTCCACGGATTTTAGAGGATTTCGTAAGATTTCACAATATTCAACGGAATTCTAAAGGATTTCTGAATATTGTGAAGGATTTCAAGGAACTTCAAGGAATTTGAATGACTAATAAAAATTTTCATGGATTTTAAGAGATTCGGAAAGATTTCATCGGATTTTAAAGATTTCAGTGAATTTTGAAGGGATTTCAAGGAATCTCGTAATATTTCGAAATATTTGACAGAATTTCAAGAATTTTAGCCGATTTTTAGGGATTTTGAGGAGATTTCACGGAATTTCAAAGAATTTTAAGGGATTTCCACACTTTTTAAAGACCTTCACAGCAAGGGATATTGGCAGAATATCACATTTATCTCCCACGATATCCTAGGCATATCCCAAGGATATCGTGAATGATATCCTACGGGGCGGAAATCTCGAGATCCCTGGAATGTCCCAAAGATATCTCAGGATATCATCGTCATAACTTTTCAGTCTTGTCTTTTTCAAGACTTGTGTCTTGTTGACGGTACGGTCTTTTTACTATTTGTGCAAAATTGTTTTAAGTGTCACATTTTTGAGATGATTATTATTGTTTATTCCGTGTTTAAATGTGGAGAAGGTTGTATAGGTATGTACTTATTATGCTTCCATATATATGTGTAGATTTAAGTAGAACGTATAAGGTACAAGATGATGTTTGTGAACATAACCTCAAATCAAGAATTGTTTTCCCAATAAAACTAAAGCAAAGTTTGGCAAAATTATTTTAAAAGACTCAAAAAAATTTATCGTGGTATATGAATTTCGATGAATTCACGCATGCAAGCTGATCTGTATGATGAAGAAAGGTTTAAAAAGATCAGATGAAACAGCTTTTTCTACATCCAGGGCCGCCGAGAGCAAATTCGGACCCGGGGGTAACCATGCACGGGCGCCTCCTTCCCCCACCCCTCAACAATTGTAAAATTAAAAATTATGTAGGATGGTAATGAAAGAGGATTTACGGGCCCCTTCGAAGAACTGCGGGCCCGGGGGGAATCCCCTCGTTATCCCCTCCCTGTCGTCGGCCCTGCCTACATCGCTGTAAATTTAACATCAAAACTGCTCCAAATGTAAATACTGTTTAACTAGTTTAATTGGTTCTATAATCGAAATCAAATGATTAGTAAAAAAAGTAAGTAACAAAAATTTTAATCCAATAAAATGAAAAATAAAAGCACTAGTAATTTACTGGGATTTCAGCAGGATATTTTATTATAATATCGGAATATTCGTGGGACATTTTACTACAGTATTGGGATATTCTGTGGATATTCCGTACGGGATATCGTCGGGATATCCTGTCACGATATCGTACGGGACGGAAATCTCGATATTCCTGGAATATGCCACGGATATCCCGGGAGATTTTAAGGACATTTTTCAGGATATCTCATATCCTGCCAGGATATCCTAGGAATATGCCGGAGATATCATTTTGTTGTGAGGGTGAAGTCTACTTAATAAAAAGAGGATTTTCCGCGTGTATTTAAAAATAAATGCGAAATATGTACGCGAGTGTGCGAGCTGCCCAGTTTGTCGCAACGGTATTGCGTGACTGCCTCATGAACGCCGCGCGTCTTCCCCTGTCCCCCGGGCTCCCTCGTCTACGAGTACGAGCTGGCAGAATTCTAGGGACGCAGTAAGACGAGGCGCCGTTTATCGAGAGTTGAGTGTATTGTGTATGAAAGGCGGAAAGAAGGCGATTTTGACGAGCGTGGAATTTGCCGCCAGAGCGAAGCACGTGATGCACACGATTCTTTTTGTCTTACTGCCCTTAAAATTGCGGCTTTTTAAGCATGTGAAGAAGGCGCAATTGGCCGCTTTGAGGTTAGCGACGATTAACATGCACACTTCACAGAAAAACCTGTGGGTAAGAAACGTTGCAGGTAATGGGGTTAAACGGGGTAACAGCAAGCTGGGTCAGGGGCGGATCTAGATGAGGTTTAAGGGGGGGGCACCTTAAGGTTATACTTCCCCCTTAACTCAAATCATCATTCGAATCTGGGCTTGGAGATCCGCGCCTGAGTTGGGTAACTGAGGCTGGGGTAAGCTCACTGTGGCAAACGTGCTGCCTCTAGCAGAGTCCGTCGGAGAAATCTTCAAGCCCACCGATGAGTTTACCCCAGCCACAGTTGGCTAGCTTGCTGCTACCCCATTTCACCAATTACCTGCAACGTGATGTCACGGTTGAAATTATAATAATAACAATAACAATAATATAATGATATAATTATATATTATTTCGTTGATGAGGGAGTATAAGGAGCCGAGAGAGTGGCGTTGTAAGCTAAGCGGAGTTGAGCAGTTCCGTAACCACAAAGCGAGCAGTTCGAATACGCGCATGTATATTTCGCATTTATTTTTAAATACACGTGGGAAACTCTCTTTTCATTAATTAGTCTTCTTTATTCAAAAAGGTCCATCCTTTTTAATAACAAAAATCTGCATTTTTACAAATACAGTTAATAAATATTATGCATTCCTACTGGAAATGGTTCACAGGACCCTGAGTGTTTACGTCATAGAAATGCTTGGAAGGGCGTCACGGCCATTGAAGGCCATACCCGAAACTGGACATAAATCCAGAGTTAAGTGTATCAAGAAAACATTTACTCTAAATTTAGGTATTTGAAATTATTATCAGCGCGAAACTCGGCGCGAAATTTTTCCAACTGCACTGTTTTCGTTGAGCCTGAAATCTGGCAAAGCTCAGCAATGAAAAAACTTATGTTGTTGAATAAAAATTAATTTCTTTAATTGCTTTTTATTCAATTAAAATGTATTTTTATTATCATTTCTTTTTTAAACAAACAGTTTAAGATAAAATGAAAAATCAGAGGGGGGGGGTGGTCCAATCGTGACGTGACATTATTTAAAAGGGGAGGAGATTCACCTTGAGTGACAGAGGGGGAGGAGGGTGTAGAAATTACCACAAAAAACGTGACATTTCTGGACGACGCCATATTGCGCCTGCTTCACATGCATGAGAAGACGCGTTTTCAAGGGGAGCAAGACAAAAAATATCTTTATAACTGGAACTTTGGTTCAAATTCCAACTGGAATTACAATAATTTCTACTGACAAAATAATCGTTTCAGTAGGTTAATCAGTCACTTGATCTTGATGTAAGGAGAAACGAAAAAGAATATACCTTACGGTATGAGAATAACTAACAATTGGTGTTCAGATATTAGATGAAATTTATCCTTGCGGGGGGGGGGGGGGTTATATTGATCTTTTGGATCAAATAGATTTTTGTTTTTTTTTGTTGTTATGCTTTATTTATAAAAATCAAAAGACGCTTCGACCCAGGTAGGGGTCCTCATCAGTGTTTTATATAAGAAAAAATTATTTTACATGGTATACGATAACATTTTTACATTCTTAAAATACCCTGCTTTGGAAAAATCCCACAGTATGTCATGTAAAATAATTTTTTCTAGAATAAAACACTGACGAGGACCCCCACTTGGGTCGAAACGTCTATTGACTTGTAAAAGTCAAGCATTTTATTTCTGTGTCCTAAACCCAATTCCAACATCAAATAAGAATAATCTAATGAAATATACAAATTTCCAATAAACCAAGGAATAAACTTATAAATAATAGATTTTTACTATTTTTAATTTTTTTAACGTCTTTATACATTTTTCAGGGTGGCCGCAGGTCAGGAAAATCCTGAAAATCAGGGAAAGCCAGGGAATGTTGTTAGTCAGGGAAAGTCAGGGATTTCGAGAAAAAAAAATTGCAAAAGTCTCGCAATCTAGTAATTGTCAAGAATAATGAATTAAAAATTTTAAAAATTTAATTAAAAATTGTTTTATTCCGTTTAAAAAAGTTTCTATATGAAAAATGTTACAAGATTAGAAGTCTGAACTTTAAATATTGTTCAGGGAAAATGAAAAATTAGTCAGGGGAAAATCAGGGATAAGTATAATAATAGTGATAGTATAATAAGAATAATAAATAATAGCAATATCTCAAATCTTCCATTTTATTATTAACTTTCCATTCAAAAAAAGGACAACTTTGCGAATAAACTTCTTGTATAAAGGACTCTGTTCTCTTATCCACTTATAGGGTTGCAATTGCAAATTCCAAATAAGTGCATTCAGTTGAAAAAGTCTCCCTATTGGTTATCTTAATCAGATTTGCATCACGACCGCCTATCTCTATATTGTAAATCAGGTTGAGGAACAGGTATCGAAATATTTTCGTCGATCGTATCAAACCAACTTTATTACAGTGCAAGTCTCGAAGCTAACGACAGGTTTATCCCAATATGGGCATGATCTGTGTGTGGCCTGAATCGACTGAAAAATGCCACCTTTTTATTGGCAGAACCAGTTATTCTTGTTGGCGGCACATGAAAAAAAAAGTTGAATCGAAACAATGCTGTACTTCTTTAACATTCTATATGGGAACGAATTGAATGCATCTGAGCAACACTTCGAACCTGCCAATAACACTGATTTAAAGCCTAGACTTGCATAAAACGTAATTTCGTTTGAATCAAAATGTCCTTTTGAATATGCTATGAATTAATTTTAGACCAGTCTTCAGATTTCAAAAATATATCATGAAAATAGTACCTTTAAATACATATTTGATACAAATTTACCTGAGTGAATTTTCTTGATGAAAATAACACAGAAAAAACTAAGAGTAATCTTTACCCGGATCTCGGAGTCAAGATTACTTGCAATAAAAATTAACCCATGGGGTAATTTTTACCCTATCATATCGGGTAATTCTTCTGCTTTTACCCACATTGCGAGAGTAATTTTTAATGTTTACCTCGAGGGTCGTTTTCCAGTTCTTAAAAGTTGCCATGACCGTTTTTATGAAGTTAATAGCCAAACTATTCGATTTGGTTGTTTCACAACACCATCAGCTAACTTCACTTCATTGATGAAAGTTATGGAATAGACAGGCTTGTAATTTTAAAGACGGCCGTGACGATTTCAAAGAGCTGTCAAATTTATTTTGGAAATGACAGCTCTATAATTATGTTATGACACTTAAACCCAACTCAGGGGCCGTCCATAATCTACATTACCAAATTTGGGCTATTTTTGAAACCCCCGCCCCCCACGTTGACAATCGTAGTTTAGTCTTCAAATCTCCCCCTTCCCCCCGAAAGTAACGTAGCCATTAATTTTGAAAGTTAGTTTTCAACCAAGAAAGATGACTTTTTTACCATAAAATATGAAAAAAAAGGATAAAAAACCAAAAGGACGAATTTTTAACAAAACAGTTAAATTTTTGACCAAAAAAGATGACTTTAACAAAATAGTTGAATATTTAACCAAACGGCTGTATTTTTAACAATATAGTTCAATTTCCAACCAAAGTGGTGAATCTTAAAAATAAAGAATAAATTTTTAAGAAAGTAGTTCAAGTTTCAATCAAATAGTTAAATTTTCAACCAAAAAAATGAATTTTCTACCGAGAATATTAATGTTCTACGAGAAGAGATGAATTTCCAACGAAATACATGAATTTTCAACAAAATTGTTGAATTTTAAAGCCAAAAAGACGAATTATCTAAAAAACAGTTGAAGTTTCAATCCAAAAATATTATTTTTCAACAAAAAAGTTAATTTTCTAGCAAATAGTTCAATATTCAAATAAACAGTTTAATTTTTAACCAAATAGTTGATTTTTTTACCAAAATAGTTGAATTTTTAACAAAAAATATGAATGTTTAATAAAAAAGTTCATTTTCGATCAAATAGATTAATTTTCTACCAAACTGTTGAACTTTCAAGGCAAAAATATGAATTTTCTACACAATAGTTCAATCCTCAACAAAAACAGATTAATTTAAAACCAAACAGTTGCATTTTTAACCAAAAAGAAAGAATTTTCAAACCAAGAAGGTTAACTTCTACCAAAAAGACGATTTTTCTACAAAATACATGAATTTTCAACAAAATAGTTAAACTTTCAACTAAGAAAGCTGAATTTCTAACCAGATAGTTGAATTTTTAACTAAAAAAGATAAACGTTCTACCAAAAATGGAATAGTTAAATTTTCAATTAAACAAATTACTTTTCAAACAAAAATAAAACGAATTTTAAACACAATAGTTGAATTTTCAACCAAAGAAATGAATCTTCAAAGAGAAAAGCCGACTTTTCAACAAAATAATTAGATTCTCAACCAAAAAAGAATAATTTTCAACCAAACAGTGGTATTTTTAACCATAAAGGATGCATTTTAAACCCAGAAGATTAACTTTCTACCAAAAAGGCGATTCTTCAACAAAATACATGAATTTTCAACCTAATAGATGAATTTACAACTGGAAAAGATCAATTTTCAATTTAAAATATAAATTTTCAACAAAAAATGGAATTATTACATTTACAGTGAAAAAAATTAATTCTAAACAAAAAAAAAGAATTTTCAACAAAACAGGTTAATCCTCAACCAAAGATATGAAGTTTCAGCTAAAATGATAAATTTTAAAAAATAATAATAATTTTGAACAAAAGAGTTCAAAATTCAACCAAATAGTTGAATTTTTAACCGAAAAGATGACTTTTCAACAAAGAAGATTAATTTTCTATCACAAATGACTAATTATCAACAAAATACATGAATGTTCAACTAAATAGTTGAATTTTCAAACTAAAACAGATTAATTTTCAACCAAAAAGTTGTACTCTTAACCAAAAAGGCAAAAAGGGTGAATTTTCAACCAAGAAGAGTAACTTTCTGCCAAAAAGGCGCTTTTTCAACAAAATACATAAATTTTCAACCAAATAGCTAAATTTTCAACTAAAACAAATTAACTTTCAATTAAACAGTTGCATTTTCAACAAAAAGGATGAATTTTCAACCAAATAGTTAAATTTTTAACAAAAAAAGATAAATTTTCAATAAAATAATTTAAAAATTATTTCTTTTAGACTGGTTAAATGAATCAAGATCAAATTGTGGCTAATCTTAATTAGCGGATTAGCCACTAATTGAATCTTGATTAAAAAAGATAAATTTTCAGCCAAAGAGATGAATCTTCAACCACAAATTGAATTTTTAATAAAGTAGTTCAACTTCCAATCAAGTAGTTGAATATTTGACCAAAGAAGATGACTTTTTAACAAAATATTTGAATTTTCAACAAAATAATTAAATTTTCAATCAAACAGTAAAATTTTTAACCAAGCGAGATGAATTCCGAAATATTCCGAACTAAAAATATAATAGTGGACTGATCAACCAAAAACAATTAACTGTTAACCAAAAATACTTGAATTTTCTTAATGGATTCTATTAATTTAGTTCGCATTTAAGAGAAAAACCGAGAAGAAGGGGGAGTTTCTTGAAAACAGGGGAAAAAAAAATTTTTTTAAGAGGGAAATAAGGAAAGATTGTGAAGTCTGAAATATGAAAGTGATTTTCAAATTGATCAAGTTATTATTGAAATGTACCGTTGCAGGGCTATCTTTCGTAAAATTCACAAAATTTGTAGTTTTTGGCGCGACCCCCCATCCCTCCCCAAATTTGATAAAGTAGTTTATGGACGGTACATCAGGATAATGTTCAACTTTTACCCGTACGTACGAGTAAAAGCACAAAATTACCTGCAACAAAATTTAATAATTTATACTTAGTTTTTTTGTGTAAATCAATAATTTTATGTAATTGGATAAATTTAAAAAACGAAAATGTGCCTAGTTTTCACCAATTCGAGATGTATGCAGTTTATGCAACAAATTAGAGACCAAATTTTTCCGAACTTATTTAGTTTCGATTCACACAATTCTTGACGGAAAATTACCTATTGTAAAAAAAAATCTCTGCCTCCTGTGAGGTTTGAACTCACGACCCCTGGTTTACGAGACCAGTGCTCTACCACTGAGCTAAAGAGGCCGGTGAATTTCAGGCTGGATAGGACATTCATAAAGCGGGGGCTATAAATTTTCCAAAATTCATTGAGTAATGTCCACATAAAAGGTCTTGTCAAAACATTTGAGGATAAAATCGTGTACTTCAGTAGTTAGGCATTCTGGGGATCAGTTCTCGTGCATCTGCATTCACATTTACGCAAAAGGATTTATTTTTGTACTAAGTGCAAATAAATAATTAAATAATTATCAAAAATAATTCCCACTTGATAACTTGGTAGTGTTTTACTGTAGGAACTACTTTAAAAGCCACAATCATTTAATTATTAACTAAAATTATAATTCAGCTGTTTATCTTTTGTAGATTCAAAAAATACACAAAACAAAGTAGCATATTAAGGTAGATTGTGATTTGCATTTAAATGACACCGGTGCTCAAGGAAGCAGGCAATTTGAAAACAAGAATGAGAACAGTCTGGCCTGCCGCCTCAGAATGTCTACTTTCATTATTGATTTTTATGTGCCGGAGCTTTAAATTATCATTTTCAATAATTAGAGCAGGGCTTATACTAAGGGAGAGTGTTTACTGTTTATCTGAAATAGGCAGTGATAAACTAAAATGGTTCTGTCTAGTATTAAATAATTTTCCGTAAGATTAATCAGTCAAATAGCGCTGTGATTGGGATTAAACAACGACATATTTAATCGCTTAAAATTGATCAAATTATAATTTAGCCTCTAATTCATCAATTAAAATTGAAATTATTCGATTTGGAAACTTTTTTGGGATTGCGATTAACCAAGGACAGATTTAATCGCTTGAAATTGATCAAATTCTAATTTAGCTTCTAATTTAACAATTAAAATTTATTTATTATGTTTTTCCCTTTTCTTCGACCGTTGATATAATTTCAAAATTTAATAAGGTTTTCTTTCTTCGGTCTTACGGTCCAAATAAAACAGAAAAAACGATTCTAGTTGTTAAACAACATCGTTTTTATTTTTAAAATAAATAGTGTTTTTATAATAAATTAAAAATAAAATACAAATAACCTACTGAGTATCATAAAATTTTTTTGTTATTACCTGATGTTAATTACGTAGAGCCAAAAAAGATACATTTTAGAGTGCCCGATGTGGTCTCCCATGGGTCCTATTGTTTCAAACTTGATGTTAGAAGATATAGAAAGAAGAGTAGAAAATTTATACCTATCTTATGCAAACGTTACGTGGATGACACATTCTTGATTATACCAACCAATAAAATTTTAGATGTAGTAAACACTTTTAACAGCATTGAGGATTCTATCCAGTTCACTTACGAAATTGAAAATGATAATTCTTTAAATTATCTAGATTTGGTGATTATTAAAACGCCTGAAGGTGATTTGATAAGTAATTGGTACAAAAAAACCGTCATGTTCTGGGCGGTATTTAAATAACGATTCTCACCATTTGTTCAGTCAAAAAATTGGTTTAATTAAAGGTTTAGTAGATAGATGTATACAATTAAGTAATGTAAAATTTAGAAAAGGAAGTTTAGACAATTTAAAAGTTACTCTATTGCAAAATGATTATCCACTTCCGTTCATAGAAAGCGGTATAAAAGAAAGAATTCATGAAATTCACAGTAGTATACAAAAAAATAATAAGAAAATAAAATGGTTAGAAAAAAAAAACAGATTTGAAAGTTAAATTACCTTTTGTTCAAGGCCTTTCTGAAAGACTACGATGCTCTCAAAAAAATTTAACATTAACGTTTATTTTAATAAACCTCACTGTAGATAATTTCGTTTTGAATAAAAAAGATTCTGAAAAGATTGAAAATTTATCAGGCGTCATATACTTAATAAAATGCACTTGTTGCAATAAAGTCTACATCGAAGAAACTGGTAGAAAATTAAAAACAAGAGTTGCCAAACATAAAAGAAATTTTGAAATCGGAAATTTAAACACAGGTTTGTCTCAACACTTATGGAATTTTGACCATTTTTTTATTTTGATTTTAATAACATTAGAATTTTAGCAAGAGAACAAAACACTTATAAACGGCGAATTATTGAATCAATTTTTATTTAAAAAATTACAAAAATTTCAATTAATCTTCAGACTGAAGTATTGACTGCAGTATTGAATATTATATATTATTATTATTATATATTATATTGAAGTATTGACTGAAGTATTGAACATTAACCAGATGTATCAATACATTATACACTAAACTTAATATTAAGACATAAAAATTGAAAAAAAAAATTTAATTCACAATTTTGAATCCATGAACTGTGGCGCGCTTTTCTCATCTGTGGTTCAATGAAAATTTGACCTGTTCATCATCGTCCATTTAGTATCATCTAAAGCATCAATGTCAGTTCAATGTCTTGTTTTGTCATCGTCCTAATAATTATTTGAAATTTTCTTCCTTTAAAAATGTAATGTAATTGGTTTGGAGCCTCTCGGAAAAAAAATTTGAGGCTCTAATTTTGAAAATAACTTATGTTTTTTCGACGTAAACGTTAAATCTTTACTTCATCGAACTTTGTTATATTTAAAGGATTTTGACTCTGAAATATATCTTTTTTGACTCTACGTAATTAACGTCAGGTAATAAGAAAAAATGTTGTTTTATGATACTCAGTAGGTTATTTGTATTTCAGTTTTAATTTATTATAAAAATACTATGTTAGAGTGAAAAACTTTCCTGATGAAGGCCCGCATTGAGAGCCGAAACGTTGAAAATAAAAACGATGTTTTTTAAAAACTAGAATCGTTTTTTCTGTTTTAATTAGACCGTAAGATAGAAGAAAAAAAAACCTTATTAAATTTTGAAATTATAATTTAGCCTCTAGCTTATGAATTAAAATTGAAATTATTCGATTTGGAACCTTTTTGGTATTGGAATTAAACAAGGACATATTTAATTGCTTAAAATTGATCAAATTCTAATTTAGCCCCTGAATTATCAATTAAAATTAAAATTATTCGATTTGGAACTTTTTTTGGGATTGGGATTAAACCAGGACATATTTAATCGCTAAAAATTAATGCAATTATAATTTAGCCTCTAATTTATCAACTAAAATTGAAATTATTCGATTTGGAACATTTTTTTCAAAGGGCACAACTTGAGAATTATTCATTTGAAATGATTAATTTTATGATTTTAATTTGGAAATGTGGAGTTTTAAAAGGTGTGAGTTTGAAATGGCAAATTTAAAAAGATTTCAAATTGCAAGTTTTTTCAATTTAACTCTTTAAGTTTGAATGTCTTATTTCAGAATGCGGTTTAATTTTTAAGACCGCAAGTTTTAAATTGTTCAATTTTTAACGCTTCTTCGAAATTCTTCAATTTTGATGGCATCAAATCTGAAGAAACAAAAACCTTATGTTCAATTTTTATCTTTCGCTGTTTTTTTTTTTGTTGAATTTAGATAAAAATTTGAAAGCTCAACTTTTTGAAAAAAAATTCTCGTCGCCACAAAAATGGTTTGCCTGGTATAAAACTCACAGGCAAGATGTTTTCCTTACAGAAGGAAAAATTAAAAAAAAAATGACAAAAAAATAAAAAGGTAGGATTTTTGTGAAAAAAATCTTTTTATATTTTTGAAGAGAAAAACTTAAATATCTCAATTAAATCAGAAGTTATAAAAGGTTAAAGAACAAATTTGTATTTTCATTAAACAAACTTCAAAATTTAAATACTCATAACTTCGTACATGATTTTTTTTCTCAAGTCGGAAAAATACTTGTCACCTTATTTCCTCTAAAAAACAACATATTTTGTAGCCAAGACATTCCGGGACTTAATCTTAAGTAGAGTGTCTACCTCACCGGGAATTCGGGAAAACCGGGAATTTCGTTCACCGGAGAAGAACCGGGAAATGGCTGGGAATTCGATTCAGTGACCAGAATTTCTCTCTCGAATGTAATATGTAATATGCAAATTAAAAGTGGTTTCGTACATTTTATTACTCTAATTCTGAATTGGAAGAGGGGATTTCAGTACAGAATTATAACTTCGAGTTTGGGACAGGCAATTTCAGTGAAGAAATATAATTTTGGAAATTAGGACAGGGAATTATCGTAAAGAATTATGATTTTGGTCTTGGAACAGGGAATATCTCAAAGAATTCGAATTTTGACTTTGAGACGGAATTTTCTGAAAGAATTATAATTCCTAAGATAGAACTGGAAAATTCTATAAACAATTATCATTTTTGTTTTGGGTTCACTTTCGAACAGAACATTTCGTTAAGAATTATAATTTTTACTTTAAGAGAGGGAGTTTTCATAATTTCCGAATTATAACAGAAAATGTTGTAAGTAAATATAATTCTGACTCGCAACAGGGAATTTTCGGAAATAAATGTAATTGTGACTTGGAACAGGCAATTTGCGTAAAGAATTATAATTTAGATTTGAGGACAGGGAATTTTCGTGAAGAATTATTATTTGACTTGAAACAGATAATTTTTGACATGAAACAGGAAGTTTATAAAATAATTTTTAGCCTGATTCAGAATAAAAGAATTGAAGAAAAATCCATATTCAAATTCAGAATTATAATAATTTACCAAATTCCCTGTTGTTAATCAGAAATATTTGAAATCTTTAAAGATGTTTAGAAAACTTTTGAAATCTTTAAAAATCGTTTGAAATCCTTTAAATCTTTTGAACTATTTTAAATTGGCCGGGAAAAATTAACAATTGGCAGTGTCGAATCAAAACATTAGAAAATTATAGAAGTAAAGAATTGGAGAACTAGAAAATTAGAGAATTTTCGTAAAAAATTACTATTTGACTTGGAACAAAGAATTTTTGACATGGAGCGGGAAGTTTAGAAAATAATTTTAATTATGATACAGAAGGAGAGAATTTAAAAAGGATCCCTGTTGAAATTTAAAATTACATATGAATAATAATTTACAAAATTCCTTGTTTCCAATCAGAAACCTTTGAAATCTTTTAAAATGTTTTGAAACCTTTAAAAATTGTTTGAAATCATTCAAATCTTTTGAGCTCTTTTAAATTGGCCGGGAAAAATTAACAATTGACAGTGTCGAATTACAGCATTAGAGAATTATAGAATTATTAAAGAATTATAAAACTAGAGAATTAGAGAATTATAAAATTTTCGTGAAGAATTATTATTTGACTTGGAACAGAGAACTTTCGACATGGAGCGGGAAGTTTAGAAAATAACTTCAATTATGATTTAGAAAAAGAGAATTAAACAAAATCCCTGTTGAAATTCAGAATAACATATAATAATTGATGAAATCCCTTATTACAAATAAGAAATCTTTGAAATCTTTTAAAATGCTTTGAAACCTTTAAAAATCGTTTGAAATCATTCAAATCTTTTGAAATCTTTTAAATTGGCCGAAAAAATTGACAATTGACAGTGTCGAATTAGAGCATTAGAGAAATGTAGAATTAAAGAATTAGAGAACTAGAGAATAAGAGAATTAGAGGATTAGATATCTAGAGAATTAGAGAATTAGAGGATTTTCTTAAAGAATTATTATTTGACTTGGAACAGAGAATCATCGACTTGGAGCAGGAATATTAGAAAGTGATTTTAATCATGATTCAGAAGAAAATAATTTTTAAAAAATCTCTGTTCAAATTTAGAATTACGTATAATAATTTACAAAATTACCTGTTGTTAATCAGAAATCTTTTAAAACTTTTAGGATGTTTAGAAAACTTTTGAAACCTTTCAAAATCGTTTGATATCCTTCAAATTTTTTGAACTCTTTTAAATTGACCGGGAAAAATTAACAATCGACAATGTCGAATTAGAGCACTAGAACATTATACAATTAAAGAATTAGAGAACTAGAGAATAAGAGAATTAGAACATTTTCGTAAAGAATTATTATTTGACTTGGAACAGAGAATTTTCGACATGGAGCGGGGAATTTAGAAAATAATTTTAATCATGATTTAGAAGAAGATAATTTTAAAAAATCCCTGTTGAAATTCAGAATGACGTATAATAATTTACAAAATTCCCTGTTCCAAATCAGATATTTTTGAAATCTTTTAAAATGTTTTGAAACTTTTAAAAATCGTTTGAAATCATTCAAATCTTTTGAAATTTTTTAAATTGTCAAGGAAAAATTAATAATTGACTAGGAGAAAACCGGGAAATGACCGGGATTTTAAAATCAATTCGTCGGGTAGACACCCTGTTAAGGTCTATCCATACCCGCCTGATTTGAAATGGATTCGGTCATAAGTATTTCAGGAATATTTTTGAATCAGCATCACTTTGATCCGCTATTTAGATTTTTGCGAAAAATTGCAAAATTTCTTACCCTCTGCGTCTTTTGCTCACCAAAAAAAATAGACGTGTGCTTAATCCTTTGTTCGCCACAAAGCCTTATATACATTGCGCATTGAGGGGATAACATCTGCTTTAAGTCATACAATAGTCCCAGCGGGCACACACCATCAAAACCATTATTGCGTCTCAAAAGACCCAATAATGCTCTGGCAAGGGTCTCTGGCCAAAATCTTCAAGACAGGGCAACATCTGTCTTTTTCCGAGGATCACAGAGAACGATAGAGAAAAGTGAAAAAACGAGAAAGAAGAAAGTCCTTTGACAAGGTTCCGGAAAAGGTGGGCCGAGAAGGAGAAATCGAGAGCTCCCCCTTCTGCTCTCTAAACGGGAATTGTCAATTGACATCTGCCTTGCATAATCAAAGATGTATGGTCCAAATATGCTATTTCTGGATTTTAGGGTCAAATCGATATTTTTTCTTTCCACTCCTCAAAAATTTGGCTCAGAAAATAAATCAATCTACTCTGAAATTGAGAATTGATTCAAATGAATTAAATATTCAATTGAAACTCAAAATTAATTCAGTATGTCACTCGAATTATGAGGGATAAATATTCCAGTGAAACTTCTGAATAAAAATTCTAAAAGAACTTGAACAAAATTAATTGAATATGTATATATTTTTTTATAGTGTGACATTATAATAAAAATCATGAGTTGCGAATGCCATTTACAATTAAACGACAATTCACTTGAGAACAAAAACAAAATCAATCCCGTCGAGGATGTGTGAGACATCCTGTATGATTGAATTTTAGACTCCCCATCGGATGTTCTATGACAAAGAAAAAGTTCGTGAAAGACCTGTTTCCCCAATTTCTTCATTTTCTTCCAAAACTGTTCCTGTAGGCATGATGTTTTTTGTAAGATCGAAATAAAATCTACTTTCTCATGAAAATTTTTTGTGTACTAAAAAAGAATTTCTTAAACATTGAAATGAAATCAACTTTCTTATGAAAATTTTTTGTGTACT
>JAUMHM010000085.1:34416803-34430330 GCA_032362435.1 Melikaiella ostensackeni
ATCTGTCTAAAACGAATAACACTTTTCATACAAATTCTGCTAGAAAAGCAAATAATTGAGGTTGAACAAGGTGGCCGCTAGACCGGGAAATCGGGAAATGAACGGGAATATTTCGAGACCGAAAAAAATCGGGAAATGACTGAATTTATTTTCTGACCGGGAAATTTACAAATTTTTAGAAGAAACATCTATCCAATCACTTGAAATATCACAATTTTGATTTCACGTCATATAATACAATTTAAAATAGGTTCGATTTCAACTTTGTTTTTAATTTTAAGTTCAGTTGTTAACTTTTTCAATTGTGAAATCATTCAGTTTACAATGCGTAATTCTAAAATCTTTTACGCTAAAAATTTTCCATTTCAGGTCTTCATTTTTAAGCGTACATTTTCAATTCAAAGAATTTTAAAATGCAGTTTTGAAGATTTAAACAATTAAAAATTAAAAGCCTTTGAAACTGAAATTTTTTGCTAAAAAACGTTTTTAAGTTGATCCTCTGTAAATATAAGTTAATTAATGATTTTACAAGACGATTCTGAATCTGTTCAAAATTAAACAGTTTACAGGTTTTGACGATAAAAATTGAACTGTTTCAATTCGAAAGCCTTAGTAGAGTTAAAGAAATGTGAACGTCCGATTAAAACATTATACACTATTTTCAATTTTCAAATAATTTCAAATTGCGTATTCAATTTCAAATTTTGGAAATATTTATGAATTATTTAAAAATTTTGTTGACTCTTTTGAAATCATTGAAATCTTTTATAATCATCGAAATCCTTGTGAAATATTTAAAAACTTTGTTAAATCTATTGAATTTTATTGAAATATTTTTGCAATTTTTGAAATCTTTGCGAAATATTTAAAAACTTTGTTAAATCTTTTGACATTTATTGAAATCTTTCTGAAATGTTCAAATTTTTTTCAAAATCTCTGAAATCTACTGAAATATTTTGTAATCTTTGAAATCTTTGAAATCTTTAAAGTCTTTGTGAAATATTTAAAAACTTTGATAACTCTCTTGAAATCTTTCCGAAATCTTTAAAATCTTTGCGAAATATTTTGAATTTGAATTTAGTTTATCAACGGCTAACGCCTTGAGTCATAATTTTAGTACAGAGTATACTTAATATTCAATATTTTACAAAATTGAAAATCTTTTGGAATCATTAAAATCTTCGTGGAATATTTAAAATCTTAGTTAAATCTTTTGAAATTTATTGAAATCTTTCTGAAATCTATAAAAAATTCACGAAACCTTTGTAATTTTTGCGAGGTCTTTAAAATCTTTGTGAAATTTTTGAAATCTTCATGAAATTATTGAAATCTTTTGAAATCTTTGAAATACTTGTGAAATTTTTGAAACCTTTATGTAATCATTAAAATCTTAAGAATCTTTGAAAAAATTTTTAAATCTTCTGAAATATTTTGGATTCTCTTAAATGTTTTGGAAATCTTAAAAATCTTTGAAATCTTTGTGAAGTTTTTAAAATCGTTGTGAAATCTTTTGAAATTTTTTTAAATATTTGAAGTCTTGGAAATATTCTTGAAATATTTAAAACCTTTGCAAAATCTTTGAAATCTTTTGGGATTTTTGTGAAATTTTTAAAATCTTAAATTGTTCAATTGAAAAGTGTTGAAAGCTTCCATTTTATACGTTTGAAGTATTGACCATTTGAATTAAAAATGTCTAAATTAAACATTTGTTTAGCTTAATTTTGAAACTTTAAAATTCAAAAGAGTTCTACTTTGAGTGCTTTAATTTGCAGTCTAGTTTTGATTACTTGAAATAAAAATATTTCCATTTTTAAAGTTCGAATTTTTTAATTTCAGTGACCGTGGAAAATTTTTGCAAACCGGGAAATGACCGGAAATTTTTTCCTTGATTAAAACGCCTACCCTGTTGAATAAGAGTTAAAGAAACATTTCACTGCTGTACATTTGCAACGTTTCAAATTATTCATGATTTCAAATTTGTTAATTATCTAGCGCTTCCGATTATAAAATATTGAATTTTGAATGCTTTATAAATTAGATCTTCCTCGATTTGAGACTTCAAATTAAAAATTGAAATTTTTAAATTACTTTATAAAATATGTTTCATCAAATAGCTGATTATTTGAAATTTTATTCTTATCCAATTTCTTTGATTTGTCGCTGAAAATTTATTTTTATTGAAAATGTTATCTGTTTTAAACAAATTGTTTAAACTTGTCACTATTTCTTTCAGATTTTCCGATTAGAATTTTGTTTGCCTGACCGAGTATAAATAACAAGTCCGACACAACATTCCGCTTCGAAATGACAAAAAAAAATTGTTTCTAAATATAGAAGTTTGAAAGGGAAAATAGATTAATTACATCAATTAATTCTGGAGTAACTTCGGGAGTAACACAAACACAAATTTTCGGTTGACGAATCTCTTGAACATCTCATTGCGAGGCACTTTCGATTAATTTGTTTATCTATCATGCTTTCTCATGGGAAAAGTCGTACTCGACAAAGGGTGGAGAGATAATGTGAAAAAGTCAAATTTTTTGTTGAAATATATTTTTTTATTTGACTTCCTTATTAAATATTGATGTTCAGTAAATATCTTTTACGTGCACAACTAATCCTGATGCATGCTGTCATGATACGATTTTATATTATTTTTTAATATTTGAACCTTTTTAAATTTTATTTTGTTATTTATTATATTATTTGTTTCGCGCTTAGAATAGCTCCAATAATAGACTTGGTAGCATGATTTCTGTTGCCTTTTTAAATCTTAAGAATATTTATTAGCTTCTCAGCTTTTGAATAGTTGAAAAAAAAAGTTATTAGGATAGTATATATATTTGCAGACCATATGCTTTATGTTCTAACGTAGCTTATAAACTCTTTTTGGAATGTCGTGAATTCTGATGTAGATATTTCCTTATTGTTTTGTTGAATTCTAAGAAATAGTAGCGAAAAAGTTAAGAATTTTTTAGGTTTTATGTTTTTTGTTGAGAGATTGAAAATTGGTCTTGAATGGGATTCCAAAGTTTCTAGTATGTAATTAAATTTGATTATTTATACAGGCATAATTCAGTAATAGAAAATATCAAGCTATTTGGAAAAATTACATTTTTGCCGACTTTATTTTTTGCTTAATCGCTTTTCAGAAATAGCGAAAACAACAGACCACTTTTTGAAAAAAGTTTTACATTTGTGATGGAAATTTTTTTTGCTATTTATTTCATGAAAATTTAAAATAATTTGTTTCTTTTAATTTTTTAATGTTTTAAGCTCAGAATTGAATTTTCATACCTATATAAGTGTAGAACCCTAACAAGAACAATAAATCCTCTTCGAATTATTCATACCTTTTTTCAAATGTAGATCTAATGGCTAATTAGGACAAAAAATACATGACACTGGCCGACAAAAATTTACTTTTTTCTGTACCCAAAGACCGAACTAGGTGACCCCGAAGGATTTTTATGTCCTTAAAAGAAATCCGTTGTTCCAATTTTTCCTATACGTCAGAATCTCGATATATCCTAATCTAAAAGTGCAAAAATGGTAATTTTCAGCAATATTTGAAACAATATAACACGAGCAGCGAATTTTTTCACTTAAAACCGCTTACGCCATCGTTTAATACATCTTTTTTCCTTTCATTTCCATTTTTGATTATCCCGAACCGATTTTTTTTCTCCGAGATATAGCTGGCACATTAGCCATTTTTGTTTCACACTGAAGAACGAACCAAGAATGCGAAGAAAGCCAATAAATGGTTAATGTTACATATCTTGGAGAAAAAAAAATCGGTTCGGGATGATCCAAAATGGAAATGAAAGGTAAAAAGGAGTACTCAACCATTTCGTAAGCGATTTTAAGAAAAAAGCGCTATTCGTGTTACATTATTTCAAATATGGCTGAAAATGGCCATTTTTTCACTTTTAGATAGGATATCTCGAAATCCTGACGTATAGGAAAAATTGGAATAAGGGATACGTTTTTAGGACACCAAAATCCTTCAGGGTCATCTAGTACAAATTTTGTCCGGCTGTGTTATTGTTAGATAGAAATCGGAAAAGTAGAATTCTTAGTTTAAATGTAGGCTTTAAATTTGGAAAAAAAGTCGAGTTAGGGAAATTAGTTAGGGTCGTAGCGCAGCTAGGGTATTTGTTTCGGGACCAGCTTATTCACCACAGTTTTGACATATGATGATGGCCAAGCCGAGGATGAGGAGAACAGCTTGCCTCACTTGGATGGTTTCCAAAGCAAGTTACCTCCTGGAATCCTTCCCCATGGATTGCCCCAGGTTAAAGAAGTTCAGCCTGCAGTCACACAGGTGGAACAACAAAAAGAAAAGGAAAAATCCAAGGAAGGTAAATCAAAATAATAGATACATATTCTTTATTCTTCTTCCCTTCCTTTAAATATATTTCTTTCATTTTTTTTAAATAATTTTTTATCGGTTTAATTTCCTCATAATAAATTTCTATATTTAAAAAAAAAATTGGTTTGTCTAACTTCGTCTATATTTTTGTCAGTGAGAGAACTCAGTGAAGAAGAGAAGCAAATGATTATTTTATCAGAAGATTTCCAACGTTTTCTGGACCGAACAAGCAGAATTGTGGAACGAGCTCTTGGGGAATCGGTTGATATTTACACCGATTATACAGGCACAATGGACGGAGAGGATGGAATGTGAGCAGAAAAATATTTATATTTATATAAGGAGATAATAATACAGATAGAGAATCTTCAAAATCTCAAAAAATCAAGGAACTTTGCTTGCAATCCTTTTTTTTATAATTTGAAAGTTGTTAAATTTCCATTTATATAAAATGTGTATGATTTGAAATTATATTTATATTCTAATTCGAATGTATTAGAATTAATGTTTTAACTTATAGTTGAATCTGAAAGATTCCAAATTTCAGTTAGTTTCGAAGATAAAAGTGAAGCCTCGGCAGAAAGAACGTTGGATCAACACAGGTTTTATGTTCTTGGGGTTCTACAGAGTTATTATTTTTCTGATCTGTTTTTTATCGCGCGGAAGCGCTAAAATCGCTATAGTATCAACGAAAATTCGAAAATTGAATTCGGAAAGAAATGTCAAAATCGCCGTGGCTATTTATTTCTCATCAATCTCAACCTCAAAAATGTACTTTTCCAAATCTTAACTTTGGAAGTTTTGAACAGGGATAAAAGCAGAAAACGGCATTTGCTTAAGTGTCGAAAAAAATTTTTAAACTGAATTCGTAAAGTTTTAAAAATAATTATCTTTCCTTTTAAAAATAATATGCTTGAGATTACCGGCTCTGGACGTTTTATTGCTGGCACTTGTGTTTTCTTTTTATTAACTTAAGCTTTTCCAGCCTCTCTAGCCGTTTCTTTCTTTTCTGCTTGTCATTCTGATAAATTCAATTTTTTTTCACCCCTGTTCAAAAGTTCTAATTGTAAGTTAGATTTAGAAACGTACATTTTGGAAGTTGAAGTTGATACGAAGTAAATAATCACGATTATTTGGACATTTCTTTACAAATTCAATTTTTACATTTTTGTTGACAGTGTGGCGTTTGCAGCGCTATATATTCCATACCGCGGAATGGAAAAATATAATCTTTCAAATGTTTTTCTGTAAATTTACATTTTTGAAGTTAAAATTCTCTTTATGTTTGGAAAGTTAAAAGGACGGGCTTTGAAGTTCCATAGTTTTTCACTTTTTTGATACTTTTTTAGACAATTCTACTTTTTTGCTACTTTTTTCAATGTAAAGCTACTTTTTTGTTACTTTTTTTTCAGTATAGTGATATAAAAAATTTATCATATAAACAAATTTCAGTTTTTGAAAATGAAGCTTTAAGCGCGAATTCTGGAACATTCCTTTCTCCTTACAAGGAGATGATCAGAGTTGGGATTTTTTTTAATCTCATAAATTCCCTACTGATATTTCATTAGATGACTATCAATTTGCCAATGACTACCCGTTATCGAAAAAATCAGCTTTCTTCCAAATTTTTTTCATGAATTAAAATGTTTATTTATTGAATTTTCATGTAAAATTATGCAAATAAAATTTTTTAAAGACTTGGTTCTAATACAAAGTTCAGCTATTGAAAATTGAAGCAAATTCAACATTGGATTTTTAACCGTCAAATTTTTTAACAGTTGAATTTTTAACATTTGTTTTTTAACAGTTGAATATTCAAGTATTAAAAATAGAAGAAAATTCAAAATTGAACTGTTGAAAAATCAATTGAATTTTTTTTTCAATTTTCAACTGTTTAAAATTCAATTTTCTTTAATTTTTAATAGTTGAACTTTCAACAGTTGTAAATTCAAGAAAAAGGTAAATTTAGTTTAAAAAACAAGTGTTAAAAATGTTATATTTACAAAAAAAAATTTGAAAAAATTCAATTTTTTCAAAAACAGGTCGCGGTTTTTTTCTTGAATTTTTAACATTTAACAATTCATTTTTTTATTAAAGATTTATCATTTTAGTTGAATTTCGTCTTTTTGGATAGAAAATTCAACTATGTATTTTTGTAGAAAATAAAAATTGTAAAAATAAAATAATTTTCGTAGAAAATAAAACTATTTGGTTAAAAATTAAACTATTGATTTGAAAATTTAACTGTTGGGTATAAAATTTCGCAGGAAATTCATTTTTGGGTAGAAAATTAATCTTGTTTGTTGAAAATTCATCTTTTTGGTTAAGGGTTCAATTATTTTGTTGAAAATTCGTCGTTTTTGGTAGAACATTAATCTTCTTTGTAGAAAATTGGTCTTTTTGATTTGAAACTTCAACAATTTGTTTGAAATTGTTTTTTTTCTTGACTGAAACTTTTTTCATTGGTTGAGATTTCAACTCTTTTGTTAAATTTTGTCTTTTTCATTGAATTCAACTATTTTTTATTTAAAATTAAAATCTTTTTGGTCGCAAATTCGACTCATTTGTTGAAAGTTGAACTACTTTGTTTAAAAGTTTGAAAGGTTAATTTTTAATACTTTTTTTTATTTTTGAGGTTACTTTTTTCTTCAGAAAGATACTTTTTGTAGTTCCATAGACCACTTCGAAGCCTGAAAGTAGAAAATAAAGATTTTAAGGATCTAGTTTACGTACAAACCGCCTTAAAATAGAGAAATTTTTATAGTGATTTATAAAATAGAGATAAATATGGGCATGGTTAATTGTATCTAATTTTGGCAGAGAACCAGAAGTATAAATGAAGACATTTTTATAAAAACGAATGAAATAGAGTTGTGTAGAATCTTTCCAGAAATAAAAGCAGCTTCTGACCCTTAAATTCAATCTTGAAATTTGGTGTACAACTCTCTTAAAATCCTGTAAAATCCTTAGAAATCTTTGAAATCTTTTGAAATCCGTAAAAAAATTTGAAACTCTTTAGAATCTCTTAAAGTCCTTTAAAGACTGAATCCATTTTAAATCATGCACGTATTTTTATAAAATTAACATAGTGTTATTTTTACATTTTTCACGAATATTTTACAATTTTAAGGGTAAAGTGAGTTTTTTTTCGAATTTTGTTTTAAAACCCGTGCCATTTTTGCAATTTTTGAGGTATTAAGATTTTTCTTATTTCAGTTAATACAGTTTTTCGCACTCTTTCAAAATCCACAACAAAAATTTTTTTATATATTTAAAATTTGTAGTTATTTCGATTTTTTGAGAAAAAGATGAGCAAATTTTTTTCAAAAACCCCACCTTGTTCCTGAAATTTTGAGGAATAATAAATAATAATATAGTCTACTTACAATTTTTGAGAAAAATTGATTTTTTTTTTTTTTTTTTCAAAAAATCGAAATAACTTTACCATTTTTAAATATTTTTGTTGTTGTGAATTCTGCAAGAGTGCGAAAAACTGGATAAACTGAAATAAGAAAAACCTTAATATCTAAAAAATTTCAAAAATGGCACGGGTTTGAAAGTAAAATTGACAAGAAACTCATTTTACCCTTAAAATTGTAAAAAATGTAAAAATTTCGCTATGTTATTTTTAAAAAATACGTGTCTCCTTATTTTCCACGTACAAAAACATATTTTATTGGCAAGCAAGTCCTGAACATGTCACCCGCCGGCCTGCATGATTTGAAATGGATTCGGTCTAAAATCCCTCTTTAAGTCTTTGGAAATCTTTGCAATCCTTTAAAACCTTTTGAAATCCGTAAAAAAATATGAATACCATTGAAATTCTTTAGAATCCCTTGAAATCATTAAAATCCTGTGAAAATTCCTTAAAATACTTTGAAGTCGTTCAGAATCTCTTAAAATCTGATAAAATCCCCAAATACGTGAAAATTCTTGGGAATCTCTTGAAGCCCATTAAAATCCGTGAATGTCTTTTGACATTTCTTTGAAATATCTTGAAGTCTTTTGATATCGATAAAATTGGTTTTAAATCTTTTAAAACCTGTTGAAATTCTTTGGAATCCCTTGAAATCCGTTAAAGTTTGTAGAAATACTTCGGAATCTCTTAAAATCCCTCGAAATTCTTTGAAATTCTTTAATATGTTTAAAGTCTTTGAAATCCCATGAAATCTGATAAAACTCCTTGCAATCCCTTCAAGTCTTCTAAAATCCCTTGAAATCTCTGAGATTTTCCGAAATCGTGCGAAATTTTTTGAGATTCTTTTTAAATATTCTTAGATCATTTAAAATCTTCAAAATCTCTCGAAATCCCTTTGAATCTTTTAGAATACCTTTAAACTCATTCAATTCTATGAAATTCCATGAAATCTCTTCGAACTCCTGGAAATTCTACGAAATTTGTCAAAGTCGCTTGAAATCCCTAAGAAATTTTTTGATATCCTCAAGAATCATTTGTAATGTCGTGAAATCCAATAAAAAGTCTTTGAACTCCCTAAAATGCTTTGGAAATCTCGTTGAATCCCGTGAAAATTTGGTAGTCCTTTGAAATACTTCGAATCCTTTGAAATGCCTGGAAATCTGTCACATCTTTTGAATTTCTTCAAAACAAGTGGGACATTAAATACGGCTCTTTTATAATTAAGAAGTATAGTTTTTTCAAATAATGATTTCATTTCATAGAACTTAACGAGTAAATTTGAGTTTTATTAGTTAATTCTCTGTATGTGTATTTCATTTAATTGGACTATATTTTAGTCTGAATGTTAAAAATGTCTTAATCCTTTATTTTTGTATTTTTAGGAAATTGTGTAATTAATTGGTCTCTGTTACATTTGAGTTGATATTATTGTGATCATGTTATAAATCATCTAATTTATTGATTGATTTCAATTTTAGGGACGAGAAGAGTCATCAACGACTATGGTTGAATCGATCCTTTTACTGTGAACGTTGGTCGCGCAATCGTTGTGTGACATCGTTGGACTGGTCTTCTCAATTCCCTGAACTTTTATTAGCGTCCTATAATAATAATGAGGAAAGTCCTAACGACCCCGACGGTGTGTGTCTAATATGGAACACAAAGTTCAAGAAAACCACCCCGGAGTTCATTTTCCACTGTCAGTCGCCTGTTATGTCGGCCACCTTCGCCAGATTTCATCCGAATTTGATCCTGGGAGGAACTTACTCGGGACAAATTGTTTTATGGGACAACAGAGTACAAAAGCGAACGCCTATTCAACGCACACCTTTATCTGCGAGCGCTCACACAGTAACTGTTTAAATACTTTTCTTGATTTCATTCTTTCTTTAACTTTATTCTACCTAATTAATATGATTTCCAGCACCCAGTCTACTGCTTAAGCGTAGTCGGAACCCAGAATGCTCATAATCTGATCAGTATATCAACTGATGGAAAGTTATGTTCGTGGAGTTTGGATATGCTTTCTCAGCCTCAAGAGAAATTAGAATTACAAGCCAAACAATCGAAATCGATAGCCGTCACGTGTCTTGCTTTTCCGCACGGGGACGTTAACAATTTTGTTGTTGGTAGCGAGGACGGAATGGTCTACTCTGGTAAGTTTTTTTTACTTGCAATTCACTGAAGAATATAAAATAAAATGTTCTTTAAAATCTAAGAAATATTTAAATCTTATTTCAATTCTCTTTCTGCTCCAAGGTGATTGGCGGAGAAAGTCGAGTTTGATCGATAATAATCGATGATCGAACTTCTCCACAAATTGCCTTCGAGTAGAAAGAGATAGGTTGCTCCTTTCTCTCTCTAATGAATTACAAATTCATTTTATGCAGCATGTCGTCACGGAACAAAAGCCGGTGTGACGGATATCTACGATGGCCACCAAGGTCCAGTAACCGGCATTGCTGCCCACGCTGTTCAAGGAGGAATCGACTTTTCACATTTATTCCTCACGTCCTCCATCGACTGGACGATCAAGCTCTGGAGTTTAAAGGAAAACAAACCTCTTTATTCCTTCGAACACAATGGAGATTACGTTTACGACGTTGCCTGGTCTCCCACCCATCCAGCCTTGTTTGCTGCTGTCGATGATTCCGGAAGACTCGATTTGTGGAATTTGAATCAAGACACCGAAGTTCCGGCTGCTAGTGTCGTTGTGGACGGATGTCCAGCATTAAACAGAGTTTCGTGGATGCCGAGTGGATTCCACGTTACCGTTGGAGACGATACCGGAAGAATTTGGGTTTACGATGTCGCAGAAGTAAGTCTTTTCATTAAATTATAAATATCTGTAAATCCATAAAATTATCCTTCATTTCAGCACCTCGCCCATCCCAGAATGGACGAATGGAACAAGTTCTTGTACACACAGCAGGATTTAAAAAACAACAAAGCAGATGAGGAATTGGACAAGTTGAACTTGAGTTCAGGTCCTTCGTCTTTGACTTCGATGTCTTCCATGTCCTCGATGCCAATGAGATAAATAAATTAGTCAAAGCAATGCGACTCGATCTTCGATTTCAGTTTCACGTTTGCCTCCCATGAGGAAAGATTCCTCTGTCAGTTGCAATTACTTTTCTAGCTTCACTCCCCAAAGTGAATCCCAATCCCAAAGTGAATTCTAACTAAAAACACGGGAGCTCCAATGAAAACATTAGCATACTTATTAATAAATAATATTAATACTGTAGCAGTAAAGTTCTTTTCTTACGCAAAATGTTCGAAGTGATAGACAATTTCATCTAACTTGGGTTGCATATGTAATCAAAGATTTAATCAATGATTGCTAATTCAACTGATTCAGTACTAAATAATTTTGACATTACTAGCCCAATTTCATTAAACTTCATTTAACGGACTAAGTGCATTCGA
Source organism: Melikaiella ostensackeni (assembly GCA_032362435.1). Taxonomy (NCBI): domain Eukaryota; kingdom Metazoa; phylum Arthropoda; class Insecta; order Hymenoptera; family Cynipidae; genus Melikaiella; species Melikaiella ostensackeni. The sequence goes on from JAUMHM010000085.1 coordinate 34,428,026, forward strand.
TCGAGAAGTATTGGCTCTAAGCTGCAACTGCATAATTTAAATTTGGTGAATTTTACTTATAATCACGCTTGATGTGTACATATTAATATACGAGTGAGAATTTTGCATATTGCATTGTTTGTCGACAGCATTGCGAAGCTGTGAGAGATGACTGTAATTTACATTGTACAATAATGATGATTATTATTTCACGCATATTTAATATTTCGTTATTAAATAAATTTTTTATTAATTTCTCTCGATGTATGATTATTTAGGATCGAACGAACGGCTTTTAGAAAATCATTTAATCAAAGACGTGGTAAAGAAGTTGAACTCTGTTAGCAATAAGTTTCTTTGTACATTTTCTGCATTTTAATACTGTGTTTTTTATATTGCGTCTAATATGTCGATTGTAAAAGTTGTATGAAAAGGAATGAATAAATTTATTGGCGCAATAGAATTTAAGTGGGAATTTAATACGTAATTTTTAAGTTTTAGCTGTAAAGTGGCTCAAGGAGAGGCTTCTGCATTCGGCGAGTTATCTATAATCTAATTTCCAAATAGGGGAACATTTAAGGAGTAATTAAGGCTTGACGGAAAATTGTTTCTGGTCCACTGATTGTGAGTTCATTGTTTTCAATTTTAATAGAAAGATGTGATTTTTGAGCTTGTTTTTTAGGGTCAGCATTTTTTATTGTTATGATTGAAAGACTTTCAACATTTTATATGCGTTTACAATTTAAAACATTTTCTACTTTCCTATATCTTCTAACTTATTACAGTTGAAATTGGAAAAAATCAAACAAAATTGAAAGAAGACAAACTGATGCAAAATTTTAATTATTCAGTGTTTAATATTTTCAATATTTTATATTTTATTATCATATTTCAGAGTGTCTACTCACCTCGAAAACCTGAAAATATGAGAAAAATTTTATATACCTGGAAAAACCTGGAAATGTCAGGGAGCTTTTTTTAAGTCAGGGAATTGTTTCGAGCATACTATTTTTTTTAGTTTTAATATAAAATTAAATAACAATGATTGTGTATTTATAAAAGTAACTTTTGTAATATTGAACTTATACTGATTTCAATCAAACTTCTTTGTATCACTGTTAACCACACAGTTGCATTTTCAACCGAAAAAAATGAAATTTCTACTAAAAGAAATCAATTTTCAAACCAAAGAGACGAATTTTCAACAAAAGAGTTGAATTATCAACCAAAAAGATTAATTTTCGTTCAAATGATGAATCTTCAATTTTAAAAAATGAATTTTTGACAAAGAAGTTGCACTTTCAACCAAGTAATTGTATTTTTATTCAAAAGCGGTGAACTCTCAACGAAAAATGTAATAGTGGACATTTCAACCAAAAAAGATTTAAATTTTTAATCAAGAAACAGTTGAATTCAACCAAAAAAGACGGATTTTCAAAAAAATAGTTAATTTTCAACCAAATTGTTGAACTTTCAAGCCAAAAAAGTAAATTTTCGACCAAAAAAAGTAAACTCTGAACGAACAGTGTAATAGCTGATACACTGAAATTCCCTAATAAGTCAATCTGCAATCCTTCCTAGAATTCTACCAGCTCGCATTCGTTTGCGACGGAGTCTGAGGGGATGAGCGGGAGGCGTTGCGAGAGCTGTGGCGTTCAGCAGTTCCGTAACTGTAAAACGTGCAGTCTGAAAACTCGCGTGCATATTTCGCATTTATTTTTAAATACACGCGGAAAATTCTCCTTTCATTATTTAGTCTTCATTATTGAAAAAGGTCCATACCTTATGATAACAAAAATCTACATTTGTTCAAAATTAAGTTAATTAATATTATGTATTCCTACTGGAAATAGTTCATACGGCCCTGATTGTTGGCATTGGAGTCGCTCCGCCATATGTTCAAGGCCATTTTAGGCAAGAACCAAAGTCGGACTTTTATGGGACTTTCAGTGTATTTCAACGGAAAAAATTTCTTTTTTAAATCAAAAACAGTTAATTCTCAACCCAGATAGCACAACAGTTTGCTGCAAGTAAGAAAATGTCCGCCTTACCGTAAGTTTGAGTAAAACTTGCAGGAAGTTTGCGGGAAAAGATTCATTTTTTTTTCGAAATACAAAATATGATACATTTTTGTATACAAATAACGCGGCATACTGGGAGAACAGTAAAAAGCTACTGCGCAGCCCTAGGTGCCATAGAAAACAACTGCGCATCAGATTAAGTTAAAACTTTGCCAGGCAAGTTTTCTTCAAGCTTGCCGTAAGGAGGACATTTTCTTCCTTGTGGCAAACTTGCCTAAAGTTTGCGGTGTAAGCTTCCGAACCTT
>JAUMHM010000085.1:34439403-34462995 GCA_032362435.1 Melikaiella ostensackeni
TGTAGACATATTTAATATTATAAACACCCTTACTTTTACTTTTTTCAGAAATAAAATTCACTGAAGAGGGCCACTATAGTGTGCCGAAACGTCTGAAGCAATTCAAATTGTATTCAATCACTGGACCCTAAAGCCAATTCGATCACCAAAAATTTCAAAATAATTTTACGATTGAGGGTCAATATAACCCCCCCCCCTACTCCCTATACACATAAATAAAGTTAATATAAAAAAATAATTAATATAATAAATGAATATAATATAATAAATAAATATAATATAATAAATCAAATATTATATGTATATAAGAGGAAACATTTTTAATCTCGATTCAAGGTAAACTCTCGTGATCATGACCAATAATATAGCAAAATGTGGCCTTGATCTGTGTAATCGATATAGGTAGAATGTGATGCAACTGTTTCTGAAAACTCTAGCACTATCTTTCGTGATATTACTGATAAAACTGTTCGATTTCACCTTATACGATCCTTAAAGCTTCGTTCCCATTTCCCCTATTTCATTCTTTTTCTTCTAAAGGAACACTATTTTCGAATTTTTCAAACAATTCAAATTTGGATCCAATTATAATAAATTACTAAATTGGAAAGAATTTAAAAAAATTCAGAGTTTGTAGCATTCAAATTTTATGGCAAATTAAATTTTGAAATGCAAATTTCAATACAAAGCTGAACACGATATATTTTTCAAATATTTGAAATTCAAATTAAAATAAATAATAATTCATACAATAATTTCATACAACAAAGTGTGTTAATTAATTTAGATCTTCACCTTTATGAATCTTATTTTATGTAACTCGCAGGGTGGCCGCTTGACGGGAAAACTGGGAATTTTTTTGAGACCGATAAAAACTGGGAAGTGACAGTGAATTTATTTTTTGACCGGGAATTGAAAATAAGTTCGTTTATTAACTTTTTCAGTTATAAAATCATTCAGTTTACAATGCGTAATTCTAAAAGCTTTTACTTTGTTTTTAAAAAAAAATATCTATCCACTCAATTGAAATATCACAAATTTCATATCACATTTTTCTGAATTGGAAGAGGGAAATTTTTTATTTTTAACATTTTTGTTGAGTTGAAAGGGAGGAAATTTTCGTGTTTTTAACATTTTTATTGAGTTGGAAGGGACAAAATATTGGTTTTTTTTTCTGAATTTGAAAAGAGAAATTTTGTATTTTTAACATTTTTATTGAATCGATTAGGAGGCAATTTTGATTTTACATTTTTTCTGAATTGAAAGAGGCCATTTTTTTTATTCAACACTTTTATTGAGTTGAAAGGGGGAACTTTTTATTTCTGAATTGACAGAGGGATATTTTTTATTTTTAAGATTTTTGGCGAGTTGGAAGGGAAGAAATTTGGTTTTTTAATTTCTTTTCTAATTGGAAGAAAGACATTTGTTTATTTTTAAGATTTTTATAGAGTTGAAAGTGACGAAATTTTGGTTATTTTTTTCTGAATTGGAAGAGGGAAAAAATTTTAAGTTTTAAGAATTCGATTTTTCTAATTTCAATGACCGTGAAAAATTGTTGCGAACCAGGGAAAACCGGGAAATGACGGGTAATTTTTTTCCTCGATTAAAACTGCCCCCCCTGAACTAGGTATCTTTCTTATGTTGCCTTTTTTTCTTCGCATATTTTTGTAGAAAACGTTACGTATCTCCCCTATGTTTTTTGTACAATAGGGGCTGGGATGCCTGATTATACAATTATCGGAATGTATACATAGGTATTAGTTCTAAGCCACCTGTTCTTTTATAATACTAATCTTTTTCCACTACTTAAATTCTAAACAGTGAGAATTCCTTATTATTTAACAAAAAATGATAAATAATACAAATGTGAATTAATAATAAATGTTAAATATAGCAAGCAGATTAATAGAAATCAAAAAAGATGTTCCCTTATAAATTGAGGTCTTCCAAATTTTTTAAATTAACTTGAAACAAAAATGAATCCTTGTTAAAATATTAACAATTATTTCCTTATTTATTGACAAAATATAGTATTTATTTAATTAATCGTAAATTTTCTTGTTTGTTGCAGAACATATTGTGATGACACCAAAATGCAAAACTGCAAATTCTACAACATTAATAATCGAGAGGCAAGAACTGGATCCTCCATCTGAGAATGGCGATGAGAAAAACATTCACGTGGCCGGAGGAGATCACAAAGGAATCGTGATCAATAAACAGACCATGAATGGTATGAATGAACTTATTCTTTTGGACTTTTAAAGAGATAGTAGTAGATAGTAGAGATAGTAGGGCTTTCAAAAAGCAACGTTTTTCTCTTCTTAAATTTTTTTCATATCGTGCATTGTTTGGCTTAAAATTTTCATTTTCATTTCTTTTTTTGAATTTTGAAAATGCTATAAATCTCATAATTTTTTTTGAATCGAAAAAAGTCATGAGGATAAATTGTTCAACTTTCTGAGTACTACGAGTAGTCGTACATATCATTTTAAAATCTTGACAAAAATGGTCTCAACAATTTTGAAAATGCTCTAACTTTTTGAATTTTAATCCAAAATGGCTGGCATTTGACAAAAACGGGGGGGGGGCAAATTTTACACAAATCTAATACCTTCTCTGAGTAGAATGTAAAAATAGTAAATCAACTAGCAATTTTTCATTGTAGCCGCAAACGGAATAGGACAACCAGCACACCTCTGTCTTCAATTCAGAGTATTTCTAGTAAGTGCACAAACTGGAAAACACACTCAAGAATCGAGAACATTACAGTTCTGGTTCGTAAAAACGCTTCCAGAACAGGAACAGCCACACATCGCACAAGAATTTTTCCGTGAGTTGGTCAGTCCTCAAGAATTTCCAAGAGGTAAGTTCAAAAAAGATAAAATCCAAAATTTAATAAGCAAAGAAAATAAAAATCAGTGAAAAACAAAAAGTTCTTTTATTTCAGACTATGTTGGATTTATAAAAAAAATAATGAAATTGATGCAGCATAAATACCCCACTATTAAGAAATTGGAAGTCGAGTTGAAGCAACTCGATGAGCCGATAGATCTTCCAGCCAGACCACGTGAGTTGATTATAAAATCAGACTTTCTTTAGATTCTCTCACGTTTACTTACATAAGTTTGAGTTTTTTTCAGATTATCATTAATGTACAGAGACTCTGCAATAATTTTAATGACTTTGCAGCATCAGATATGCTCCTTTAATTCGTGTAATTCACTAAGTGTTGTTCGGGAGTATATGTGGTTAAGCAACTTCATGCATGTTAGAAAGCTGGGTCGTCTTTAATCAAATTAATCCTATTGAACTAAATTGGCCCCCATTTGCTCACCAGGATCAATAAATTCGTCTCAAGATTGCATTAGAGCAATCCGAATTGAAATCACAGAGATTCTCAAAATTTATTGTTATATTTATTCTGACTTCTTAATTTAAGGAATCAATCAAATTTCCAAATTTGAATTATTTAAGTAATTTCTTTGATATTTTGAACATTTCTTTACTCTCATTCATTTATTCCAATTTTTTAAAAATCTAAGTGAACGGGTTACTTTTTTCAGAAAAGGATTACTATTTTACTATTTTTGGAGGCAGCCCTGAGTCTATATTCTATAAAAACGCTGACCTAAATTGTTAGCTCAATTTCTACAATGAGTGGCAATGTCACTCAATAAAGTGGTTCAGCCTATTTTACGGAAAGCTAATCCAGCTGATTGAAGTGGCCCCTTTCTTTAAAAATTCGTTAATGATCTCAATTTTGTTTTTATAAACATTATACCGATCATTTTCATCATTGAAAAAAAAGATTCAATAATTAACTTTATTTTTTACGTTTAATGACTTCTATGAAGTAAAATTAACTTCTAAAAAGAAAGCGAAATAGTTTTTTAATAAATATTTAAAAGTATTCCTATTATTCGCAGCTCGAAGTGGTCATATACTCTACACACTCCCCCAGCCTGAGAAATGTATGTCGGAATCAGGTTCGGCCAGTCATATAAAATTCAGCATTCTTTGGCCATGTTTTGTTGTCGTTCTTCTTGATCTTTAAAGGCAGATTGTCATTACTCAAACTCACACAGTAGGAATAATACAATAACATACAATGGTCAAGGAATTTTGCGCCCGACTCGTTTGATAGCAATGTTTTTAACAGCTTTAAACAAAATCACGTGCACGAGTTAGAATTTTAATATTAATACTTTCGTTACAGTTCTGAAAAATAGATAATGCTTCATAAGGGTCGTCCAACAATATTTTTTTCAGTTCCAAGGCTTTGACGGTTTCTAAAACGTTTTAAAATTGGAAAGAACATTTAAAAATACATTTGGGTCATTTGGCTGGTGACGCTTTTTAAGTTAAAGGCTAAATAAAATCCAAACTTTAGTTCAGTCTTTGAGCTTTAAAATCCGTTACAAATTAAGAGTTTTATGAATATTTTACAAAGTATAAAAACTTCAAGGAAAAATTAAAATATTGACTTACTTTGTTCCAAAATTTTCATATGAAAAATCTAAAATGTACTTTAATTCTAAGTTCTTGGAAAAAAAATCGCCAGCCAAATACTTGACTTCTAGTAATTTAAAAATGTATTTTTGAAAATAGAGCACTTAGAATAAAAGACGATTTGGACCACCTTATACTTTATTTTGGGTTTCGCAAATTGCTTTAGTTATTATTTCTTTATTTCTTTAAATTGATTTATTTCAATTCTTGAATTTTTTTAAAAATCACTCTTGAAACCTTTTTTTCGAATTTATAAACAGACTCCAAAGTAGATATGATTTAATATGCCAGATCAAAAAGTTATTTAATGTTGATCTTTGATTGTGGAACGCACTATTCAAACAATTTCGCCAGTAACCATAACAACATCGACTTAACACGAAAACTTACAGCTTGCCGTCTTATTCTTGAATCAATAACAAAGATATGTATTTTTTAAGATGTTGAAATGTGAAAATACTCTATTCACAAACCTGCTACTGTTACCAATTTATTATACAATTACATATTATTTCTTTTCAGCCGAACATTAGATCATGATTCAAATCATATTTTTATTCTTACAAACCCTTAAGTTTTTCTGTATTACTTTCAATTCAGTTTTTTGCAATAGAAAATTTGCACGCAAAGTATAACGAGTTCTAGACACAAAACGTAGTAGAAAAAAGTTCAGATTCTAGCACAAAGCCACACATTTTTTAAAACTAAGTGTAGAAAATATAATTACAAATGATAGTTTTCTTCTTCAATGTATTTTTTAAAGGCTTCATAAGTTTCACTGTAGATGCATCTTTCTGATTATTATTTCATTTATTCTAAAATTGCTCAGTATCTTTCAGCTTAAATACTTGAGAAAAAGCGTCCTTGTTTCAGGATTTATGACCTTTAATTATCTAACTTCCACTTTTTAGTGAATTGGGAATTTTTCAATAAGTTTTTTCGAAAATAGTAACTTTTTTTTGTCTTTGGCAGTTTCATCGGACGAAGCATCTCTTCAAGTGATAGAACTTACAGTTGAGAAGGTCCTCGAACTGATAGAATCTGCTTATCCAAATCCGGTGACTGTGATTGACTTAGCAAAGTGAGTATAAAATGTTTAAATAGTTTTTTAAAATATATTTTCAAAAATATTTTTCCAACTATTCAATCATTTATTTTCAATCGGATTTAGTCAAATTTAAAATAATTTCATTCGAAGATTTAATAAATGTTCATTTTTAGTTTTATTTTTTAAGATTTCAAGTTTTTCGATTTTACGAGATTAGATATTTCAAACATTTTTTTAATTTCGAAATTAAATGGTTTTAAAAAGGTTTTAAAAAAATATTCTAATATTTTAAAATATTAAAAGTAACAGTTTTTTAAGGATTCTAATTTTTCTGAGTGCTTTGAATAAGAAATTTCCTTATTTGCGTAGCTTGAAAATGTTTAATTGCTGAATTTGAAGTGCTTAAAATTTGAAACCGTTCAATTTAAACAGTTTGATCTTTCATTTTTAAGTTGTTGTATTTTATACAGTCATTTTGAATTTTACATTCTTCTTTGATTTTGAAAAGATTTCTGTTTTTGATTATTATTTTTTTTTGTACTTTTGAGGGATTTTCAAATAAAGCATTTTTTCTTTTTGTACGCGTAAATCCAATTTTCTCGCAAAAATTTGTTACAGTTTAATTTTGAACGGCTTTCAAATAAACAAATTTTAATTTCGAAGTTTTTCAATTTAAATTTGATGAATTTTGAACGGTTCATTCAAAGTCTATTATCTACGAAATTTAAACGACAAACTTGAATTAAAATGTGAAGGAATATTATTACAAGAGCAATTAAGTTTGCAATTTTCGTTTTCCTTTTTTTAATTTAGAGCAATCAATTCTTTTAAGAAATGAGTGAGAAAATTGGAGATGAAATCAAAGTATAATATTGTTTTCAGTAAGATGTACTCAAAATTTATTTGTCAATAAACGTGACTTGAAACCAAAATAAATGATTATTTCAGGGAACATGGTTGGGAACCGTCAGCCGTGGAGGCGAAATTGAACGAGTTACGAGAAAAGGGAGTTGTAAAAGCAATGGAACATGGAGCATTTACAAGAGTCGTACACCAAGACACTCAAGTCAAAGTAAATTATTCTCTTTGTTTCATTAACAAAACAATCTAAAAAACAATCTTCTCATAATGTTTTACAAATATTTTTTAGGTCGTCAAACAAATGCCTACGATGGCGAGCTCGAAACAACCGACCATAGCTATCATCACTGCTCAATACTGCGAAAAATTAGCAGTTGATTCCATGATTGAAAACAAGGAAACGTTTGTTCGCTACACAACTGTGGGTAAGAACTTTCAAATTAATTCCTTGATACACTTCGACCTATATGACTCCGATGTTTTTTGTCATCATCAATCTTCTGCATTGAAGCTAGTTTTCAGATTTGCAATAGTTTTCCAACTTTTCCCCTGGTTGTTTATTTATTTCAAATCAGTTTCTGCATTCTCATTTTCTAATCGCAATTTTCGCCGAGATATTTAAAAAAATAATTTAGAGAGCGCTGTGTCTTCTCTTTAATTGCATAGTTGCTCTTACGTTTTTAAATAAGATTCTAATCCAGCAATGCACGCGGCAATGTCGAAAGCATGAAAATAATAATAGTCCTTTGAAATATCTTAATGCGGTTCTACAAATCATAATAACGCTTAAATAGAAAAGCTTTAATAAATTTAACAAATCTAACAGACTTCTTATATTGGGGTCGTTGCATGATTTTTAAAAACCGTCTTTTTTATACTTTATAGATGTCTATTGTCAAAGTCCTAATGATGAAAACGTAGGGTGGCTGCTCGACCGGGGAACCGGGAATTTTTAGAGACTCGGAAACCCCGGGAAAATGACAGTGAATTTATTTTTTAACTGGGAATTTTACAAATTTTTAGAAGAAAAATCTATCCAATCACTTGAAATATCCCAAATTTCACATCACATGATATAATGAAATTTAAAATAAGTTCGATTTCAATTTTTCTTAATATTACGATCAATTGTTAACATTTTCAATTATGAAATCATTCAGTTTATAATGCGTAATTGAAAATTTTAGATAAAAAACATTTTCAAGTTGATCATCTGTGAATATAAATTAATTAATGATTTTACAAGACGATTCTGAGTCTGTTCAAAATTAAATCTTTATGTAATCAATAAAATCTTTGTGAAATATTTAAAAACTTTGTTAACTCTTTAAAAATTTTGAGATCTTCAAAATCTTTGCGAAAACTTTGAAATCTTTTGAAATCTTTGAAACCTTTGTGAAATTTTTGAAATCCTTATGCAATCATTAAAATCTTTGTGAAATATTTAAAAACTTTGTTAACTGTCCTGAAATGCTTGAAATGCTTCTGAAACCTTTAAAATCTTTGCAAAATCTTTTGAAATATTTTGGAATCTTTTAATTCTTTTGGAATCATTGAAATCTTTGAGAAATATTTAAAAACTTTGTTAACTTTTTTGAAATGTTTCTGAAATCTTTAAAATCTTTGCGAAATCTTTGAAATGTTCTAAAATAATTTGAAATCCTCTGAAATAATTTCAAATCTTTGAAATCTTTGTGTAATTTTTAAAATCGTTGTGAAATCTTCGAAATTTTTGAAGTCTTGACTAGGGTGGAGCACAAAAAGAAAATTTTAAGATAGGTTTGGGGGGGGTGGGGGCTTGAAAGTTTCCATTACCCTCCAATACGAATCCCGGAAAAATTTGTTCGATCAACAGACAACAAAGAAACAAAATCGACATATATGGTTGGAAGGGGGACAGCTTATTCTTCAGTGATTTTCTTGGAATTTAGAATTGTTGCGACAAATTAGTGTGGAATTTTTTTCCGCAATAGATTCAAGAGAAAAGATGAGGATAAAAGTTCTAAATTCAAAGAAAATCAGTGAAAAATAAGCTCTAACCCCCCTTCCCCCCTATATCTCGACCACTTTAAGGAGATTAGATAATATTTTAACTTTCACTACCTTTATTCATTATTCTCAATGATTTTTATGTATTTGCACTCAGCAGAATGCATATTTCAATTCCACCTTTATTACGCAAAGGGTTCAGATGTTCGGTGACGTCCGACTGTATGAAGATACTAGTTGTTGATCCGAAAAACCTTTTGGGGGCTTCTCATTGAAGGGTAATAGCAACCTTTGATTATCCCCCCCCCCCCCAAAGCCTATCTCAAAATTTTCGTTTTCGCTTCACCCTAGTCGTGGCAAAATTTTTGAAATATTTAAAACCTTTGCGAAATCTTTGAAATCTTTTGTAATCTTTGTGAAATCTTTGAAATTAAAAATTTTTCAATTGAAAAGTGTTAAAAGCTTCTATTTTATACGTCTAAATTATTGAGCATTTTAATTAAAAATTTGTTCCGTATCATTTTTGAAACTTTAACTACTTTAATTTTCAGATCAATTTTGATTACTTCAAATAAAAATATATTCAGCTTTTTAAGAGTTCGAATTTTTTAATTTCAATGACCGTAAAAAATTTTTGCGAACCGGAAATTACCGGGAAATGGTATTTTGTACAGCAACCCCATTATCAGATGGATATGAATTTTTTAAATTAGCAGAATGGCTTATTTCTAATTGACCGTGGAAAATAAAAAAGTCTTGCATCGTGCGCGTGCAATGCCAGGTTGAAGACTAAAGCGAGGCTTATTTTATTGCTATTACTGTATTTGCATGAAACTTTAGGTTCGATGAACTCTCCTGAAGCCCCTGAAGGAACTCCGCGAGTCACGTGCCGTTTTGGTAAAGTAGTTGTAACATAGTTTTCTTTGATTATTTGAATGTAAATCACGTCACAGCTTGATCATCGCTTCTGTCCGAGGATGCAGGGTGGGATGTTAGATTGTGATTTGTTTGTTTCAGTCCTCATGTTGTGTGTCCTGATTTTCATGTTTGCTTTTCTTTCTAATTTAATTTTTTTTATTCATGTTTCACATATTCGTGCACATTTATTTGTGTTTAAAAATGTCTGGATGTTTATTGATACTGAAATTGTTCTCGAATCGAGATGCGGATTCGATTAAAAGAATACGGGTTAAACAAATACATAAATATTTTCATATTTTGTGTTCAAAGTTAAACATTTTTTTATCGCAATCGTGCAATATTGTGGCTAGTTGGAATTTCAAGTATTCAAAATGGTATGATTTAAAATTTTGTACTTGCAAATTTGAACAAATTTTTCATTAGAATTGTTAAAATGTTGGCAATTTTTAATTGAAACGCTAAAAATGGTACTTTTTTCAATTTGAAAAAGTTTAGAATTGAAGAACAAAATTAGTAAACGCCCTGATAATAGTGATATTTAAAATATTTTGTTTTTTATATTTAAGCTGATTTATTGAACTATGTAGAGTTTCTATTATTTAGAAAAAAAAACATTTTAAATTCAAAATAAATTTTCTTAGGATTTAAAATATTATTTTTAAACTTGTACTATTTATCGAGACAATTTTGTTTTTCAACAAATACCTGTTGTATGTTTTCTAAATTATTATGCATAGGTATAAAGCCTGAAATTGTTTGTATTCTTTTTTGTGGTATTTATTATTTATTGTGTTATTCTTTTTTGTTGTTTGTGTTTTAAAAAATGGGATTGAAAGTGGTTTTTAGTTATAATTATAATTAAAATTAAAATTAGAAATCTATGATTGTAGCAAAGATTTAAAAAATAATGGTGATTTTGATAGTACTTTCATTCTTGTTACATTCTCATCCTAATGAGAAGGTATTAATTATGTAAAATTTGACATCGCCAGTTTTCATGGAATGTCTACGTTTTGGAACTCCCTGAGTGAGAAAAAAGGGTTTTTACAAGGGTGTCTGTCTGTCTGTCTGTAGTAGTAGTAATAGTGTCTCTCTGTCTGTAGGCACGATAACTTTCGAAAGAATTATGGGATTGGATTGGGCTTTGGCATACTTTTTCAGGGCCCAAAAAGAAAGGTCAAGTTCGTTAACCAGCCTTCTTTGACCAACGGTTGTGGTTTTACCCATCAAAAATTCTAATAAAAAATCGAAAATTGACATTTTGAGCCAAATGACACGAGATACTAAAAAAAATGTTAAGCAAAATTGTTTATTTCAGAAGGATCTACAAACTTTATTGGGAACATTCATTGATAAGATGCATGGATTTTGTTTTAATCGTCAGAAATGTTATTAAAATCTAAAAAATCAATTTTTTAGCTAACCTATGCAGTATACGAAAAAATGTTAACAAGCAAAATTGTTCATCTCAGAAAAATATATTTGGATTTAGACCAATTGTTTATAACACGCATAGTTTTTCGTTTTAATCGTGAAAAATGTTATTAAAAATAAAAATAAAAAACAATTTTTCAGCCGAACATTATGCATTACACTGTGAACTAAAAATAAGCCGAGCACGAAGTGCGGGGACCGAAAGTATCCGAGCGCGTAGCGCGAGGTAAATACATTATGGAGCGCGAAGCGCGAAATACTACAGATGTGCGCTACAGGCGTGCTCAAACTTGCGAGCGAAGCGCGCAATGAGAATGTGCCCGCGCAGAGGGCAGATTTTTTTTATTTATTTGAAGTTAATACATTTTTAAATTATATATCTATACATCTACAAAAGCAAAGTTGAGAGATATGCCACTTTCATTCTCACCATCTCATATTTATTTTCATACTGTGTCGTCTGAATTTACGTTTCATGAAATTGCAATCGTTCTACTTTAGATTTTTCTGAATTGTGCATTTTACAGAGAAACCTATTCACGATTAACAACCGCACGTTCGAAATAATGACATACAATTATGAATGTTGCAAGATGTTGTAAGTTGAACATTCTAAGCACACTCCAAATAATAATCACTATTGTATACTTTCATATGAAATATTGCAGATTTATCAAAATATCAGTATCGAATGAAACTTTTTTAAAATTTACTTTCTTTCTTGTTATCGAATTTTGCAATCATCACCACATCGATCGAGATTAGAACCGGTAGCAGCACAATTCACTTGTACAATACACGAATTTTGGAATTATTTCCAAAACTTTTGTGTATTAAGATTTCTTTTTTAATTTAATTACAGGAGAATCAAATGTTTATACTTTGGGTAACATTGGAGCACACAGAATAGTGTGCACAAAATTGCCAACTATTGGACACACCAGAGAAGCTATGACTGCTGCCGGAAACACCACGACTCGATTATTAGGTAAAATTTGCCAGTTATTTGTTAACAAACTTTGATTTCAGTTCTTGTATTTTGAAATCGTCTGAATGCAAAAGTCTTTCTCAGATCTCTATCATAAAAAGGAGATAATGTTTGTCTTAATTTAAAAATTTGTACTAACAACTTGAAAAACTTGAAAACTTAGTTAGCTTAAGAATGGTAAGTTTACGAGCTGGGTCAAGTTTTTCAAAATAAAGTTTAAATTAATCTTGTAACTGCTTCAAGTATTCTGTGAGGTTCTCAGTCTTTTTATACCAAATTTATAGATAATATAACCGCTTTAATTTTAATTTTTTGTTCATAATACACTTTAAGAAATGTTTGTGTTACAGAATTAAATTTTTTCATCAGATAAAATTAATGTTCAAATATGGATTTAAAAAAATCTGTTACAAGTGTTATGGAAATATCTGCAATTGAAATGATCTTATTAAAGTTGATAAAAATCAGAGGGCAAAAGGAAATATTAGCGCGTTTCAAAAGTCATAACAAATTGTATTTCATTTCAGCTTTTTTAGGGTCAAAATTTTGTATTTTTGAAAGTTTGTAAGCTTTCGGAAAAAATGAAAAACTCCTGAAATAAGTTAAGTGTTTGAAAAAAATCTTAATTTGTCTCTAAAAACTACTTTTCTGCTCCTTAGTATTTATCTCGTCATTTAAAAATAAGTTTTTCGCTTTTTGAAAATACAAGTGTGCAGTGAAGGAGGTTTAATAATAATAATTTAAAAGAATTTTTACCCTTGCTTAATTTCAAAACGTTTAGCATTAAAATAATGAAACAAATTTTTACTAAATAATTATTAATTTCAACGGAGATCAAAGACAATTCCCTATTCCCCCTTTTTCCCTATTTTTTCCCCTTTTCTCCTTTTTTTGAAGTTGCAATTAATTTTTCAAATAGAAATCTATATATCCACCATACAATATACACCATATTATACCCACCATTTTTAATACAGAAAATTATAAAAAAATGTCAACCCATTTTATTAATTGTAACCGTAAAATCATTTGTGATTTCACACTTTTCTATGTTTATTTTCATACAATCGGTAAGGTCAAATTAATTGGTGCCCTGTGTGGCATTGACTCAATAGTGCGTCAATCTTTTTTTTCTTATTAGTATATTCGTAATCAGCGCTCTCAAAAACCCCAGGGTACAATTTTTCAGGATAAAAAATTTCCCAAAATTTTCCTGCCATTTTGGGCACTTTTTGTCGAATCCTCTCTGCCAACGAAGGGGGTTAAAAATTATTTTTTTGGGGCTTTTTAAAGTTTTGTATTCCTGGCCATTTTTAACACAATTATTTAGGATATGCGTGATATCTGATCTTCTCTATGTTGATTTTTTAAACATACAACAAAGTTCGATTGACTATGAAATTGTATTTAAAAAATCATTTCTTTAATGCTTTCAAAATATTCCAAAAATATTTGATTCAAAGAATGCTGCAATAAATTAATTCAGCCTATCCGAGTTTTAAGTCTTTTGCAAAAAATTATGTGAGTGGAATAGTTGCGGTAGAACGCTAGATGCGGGTACAAAAACGTATTAGTCGCGGAGCTCAAAACAAAATTTATAATATTTTTTTTGGACTTTCTAAAATTTTGTATCTCTGTCTATTCTAAATATAATTATTGAGGATACTTGATTATCTGTGTTGCTGTATTTATTAGGGTGGCGCTCAAAAATTAAAAGTTCAATTTTCCAAAACAATACCTCCTCCAATTTTTCCCTCTTGCAATTAGTAACAGAAAGTCACTGGATTTTTTAAAGAATGTTCCAAAAAGTTTTTTTGATTCAAAAAGGGATATTTTCAAAGCTTCAGAATTTTTTTAATTTTTGTAATTTATTCATAGATCATTTTTTCTTCATTAAAAAATAATTTTTGTATTAAACGGTAATTTTGTTCATTATTTTCAATTCTTCAATATTATTTTTTTTAATTTTCTACAACTTTGCACCCATATAATAAATTTCAAAAGTTTTAAAAACTTCTCGACGCCACTAAAACTTTGTTTTTAAATGTTGATAAAGTTCCAGTGAGTTTCTTTCACAGGAGCACAAAGTTAGAGGGGTACCGTTTCGGAAAATTGAACTTTTCATTCTCAAGCGCTACCCTAGGATTTATTGTGTAAACAATCCGCAAACTGCAATGCACAGTAAAAAATTTTCTTAAAACTTTTCTTGAATACTTTTTAAATTTTCAAAAAATATTTGATATGGAGAATCCAGCGATACATTCGTTTTTCCAATCAAAAAATAGAAAAATGAAAATCTGACATGATTGAATCATCAGTGTTGCGAAAGAGAGAAAAAACATATCCCATACTTGATGAGATACTTCTGTTCTTACAAAATTTTAATTTACAAATAAAATGTAATTTTATTTGTTAATAAAATTTGTGATTTCTTATAAACGTGTTGTATTTAGTAATTTTTGTTCATTTCGCTGGTATTTTTAAAAGAAAAAAATCCCCTTTTTCGAAGAAAAAGTCCCCTATTTTCCCTACAATTGAACTGCTAAACGACTGTGTTCCCTGTTTCAATTATTAAACTTGTGAATTAATAAATAATCAATTGAATATTTCTTTTCCAGGTACATTTCAAAAGGTGGATTTCGTTTTCCTCGTCGGAGTCGGAGGTGGCGTTCCCCATTATACAGATTACGCGAAACATGTTAAACTAGGTGATGTTATAATTTCTCATCCGACTCCTCTCAATAAACAGTACGTTTACGTGTACTGTGAAAGTGCAAAAACAAATGAAAACGGAGGCTACCATTTCGAAACCAAAGAATACTGTCCATCGAATTTGTGTCTGCAGGAAATTGCTGCCAATTTAAAAAATCAGGTAATAATTTATATAAATGAAGAGGTAATTAATTTTTACTCGTATTAAAAACTACATACTTTCTCTTAAATATTAAAAAATAATGATAATCTGTGTATGTATTTATGTTATTTGTAAAATGTGAGGGAATTCATTAATGTATTCTCATTAACACAGAAGGTTGAAAAACTGTAACAATGGTCAAGGTCTTTAGATAGGTTAACAACTTTTATTTACTCTAAAAGGTTTAACTATACTAAAAGTACTGAAGCCTCATTAGTTCCACAGTGTTAACTTTCCCGCAATTTGTTTTCCACAGGCAGAGAACAATCTAAACCCACCCTGGCAAACTTATATGCTGGAAGGTTTAAAGGCTTTAGGCAGTCAAACGGAACATGACTTTAAGGCGCCTCCACCGGAAACGGATAAATTATATATGGCAATCGGTGACAAAGGCGTGATTGAAGTAGCTCATCCCACTGCTCCTCAAGATTCTACAAATATAAGGTTTTTTTTTAAGAACCCAGAGGTTTCACAGTCTCCCTCTTTCCCTAATTTAGTTTTCTGTACTTCACCAAATTTGTGGACTTTAATTAGAAAAACAAAATTGTTTTCCAAAACTTGTCGAAGAAACAAAATTTTCTGAATTTCAGAAACATATTTGAAATATTTTCTATAAATAATTATAATTCCAAAAAGTCCAAATTGCGAAAAATAATTTGAAAACATCCGAATTAAATAATTTGAAAACATCCGAATTAGAAAGAACTAATAGTTTGGAACATTTAACAATTGTGACAATACAAATCTGTAAAAAATCCTAATTCCCAGGGCTGCCACACAGTTACTTAAGTCACTTTTAGTCACTTTCTTAAGATAAAGTCACTGTAGTCACTTTTCTTTCTATAAATTAAAACAGAGAAGCCAAGGATTATTGACTATCGAATTCAGGTCAATACCTATTTCTGAATTTTCATGAATTCTTTTAAATTCTCTTGCATTTTTTTAATTCACCCTGAGTTATTTTAAATTCATCTTGAATTCTTCTAAATTCACTCCAATTTAACTAAAATCATTGGAATAGTTTGGGTTTGTTGAAATTATTTCAATTTATTTTAATTCATTTGGAATTTACCCTGAATTATTTTTAATTCTTTGGAATTCTCTTGAATTTTTTTGTATTCACCCTGAATTCACTCAATTCTACTCAATTAAATGAATTTTTTTTCCTTTTTTCTTTATTTTTTTTTAATTCGCCGTAAAGTCTTTTAAACTCACCTTGAATTCTTTATCGTTTCATCAAATTATTCTTAATTCCCTTAAACTCTTCTAAAATCACTCCAAGTTTAAAGAATTCAATTAATTTTTTAAATATTTTTAAATTGTTCTCAGTTTACTTGAATTTTTAAAAACTTCACCTTGAAGTTTGATGAATTTCATCGAATTCTTATTTCTCTTAAATTCCCCTAAATTCGCTAATTCTATTAACTCCCATTTATCTGAATTCAATACAATTTTTTGGGATTTTAAAAAAATTTGTTCCATCAATTTGAAGTATTTTAAATTCGCCCTGAATGCTTTTATAATAACCTTGAATCCTTACTAATTTTATCAATCGAATTTTCTTGGATCAAAAAAATTTTGTTCTATTCACACAAATTATTTTTCATTCATCTTGAATTCGTATGAGTTTTATCGAATTCTCTTGATTTCCCTTTAATCCTCCTAAATTCATTCCAATTTGACTGAAATCAATGAAATATTTGGATTTTTTCCAATTTGTTTTGAATTCAGCCAGAATTCTTATTAATTTATCATGAATTCTTTCGAATTCACTTAAATTCTTCTAAATTCACTCAATTCAATGGATTATTTTGATTTTTTTTAGTTTTTATAAACTAAACTAAACTCAACTCCTAAAGTCTTTTAAACTCATCTTGAATTTTCTTAGGCATTTTATCTAGTCCTTTTAAATTCCCTTGAATTTTTCTTAATTCACTTGAAATTTAATAAATTCAATGAATTTTTCAAATAGTTATGAACTGTTTTCAATTCACTCAATTTTTTTTAAACTTAAGTTTATATTTCAACTTTATTTCATTCATTGGTTACTTTTTTTATTTACTTTAATTCTGTTGAATTTGCACTGAATAACTCAATGGAAATTTTTTTATTTAAAAAATTTTGTTCAATCCATTCAAATTTTTATGAATTTCATCAAAGTCTCTAAATTTCCATTTAATTTGTATACATTCACTCGAATTTCACTGAAATCAAGAAAATATTTTGAACTTTGATTTTTTTCAATTTATTTCAATTCATTTGGAATTCATCTTGAATTCTTATAAATTTTCTTGAATTTGTTTAAATTGACTCTGAATTCTTTTGAAATCACATGAATTCTTTTAAATTTATACAATTCTACTCAATTCAATGGATTATTTTGGTTTTTGTTTAGTTTTTTTTTTTAAATTCTCCCTGAAGTCTTTTAAACTCGTCTTGAATTCTCTTAGGCATTTCATCAAATTCTTTAGAATTCCGTTAAATGTTTCTCAATTCACTTGAAATTCAATGAATTCATTGAATTTTCGAAATATTTTTGAATTATTTTCAATTCACTTGAATTGTGTTGAATTTGCCCTGAATTCTGTTCACTCCCATTTTACTCAGTTCAATGGAAATTTTTTTATTTAAAAAATGTTGTTCAGTTCATAGAAATTCTTATGGATTTCATCAAAGTCTCTTGAATTCCCTTGAATTTTTCTAAATTCACTCCGATTTTACTGAAATCAATGGAATAATTTGGCTTTTTGGAAATTTTTTCAAGTCATTTGAATTTAACTTGAATTGTTCTGAATTCACTCTAAATTCTTATGAATTTATCCTCAATTCGTTAAAATTCATCTGGAATTCTTATAAATTTCATGGAATTCTTTTAAATTCAAAAAAACATTAGTCGCCTTATTAATGCACATAGTCACTTTTATTTAATTTTAGTCACTTTTTGGATTAGAAATTAGTCACTTTTGGTCACATTTCGGTTTAAATAGGTCACTTTTTGACATTTTCAAGTAAATAAGGCTGTGGCAGCCCTGCTAATTCCGCAAGCTGGAAAATAATTCATTATAAGTTATTATTTTTTTAACAAGGTTTTCCTAACTTCCGAGACATCTCGCCTTGTGCGGCCTTCTCAATTATCAATTTTTAAAGAGGAATTTATACCTAAATTAAATTCAAAGCATTTTAATCTAATCAAACTATTAAATTTCAAAAGCTGACTAATTCTAAAACCTCTTTGCCACAAATTGGTTCTCCGAGTACTGAGAAGCCTGAAAATTGCTCTCCAATTTTCCGGTCCCTAACTCTAAATAACTATCATTAACATTTTAGAACGGACGGCTGTGCTCGCATTCACTTAGCGCCCGTTGCCTCCGGTCGTCAAATCGCCCGTGACGATCAGCTCCGACAGAAATTCGCCTCTCGTTTTGGTGCACTTGCATTCGATGGGGAAATGGACGCCGTTGTCGAGAGTATTTTGGGCAACTGTCGCGACAGTTTTGCTGTCGTTAGAGGGATTTCCGATTACAAAGATGGATCTCGAGTCAAGGAATGGCAACCTTACGCTTCACTTGCTGCCGCCAGCGTTGTAAAAGCAATTATCTGCGCCATGGACCCACCTATAAACGCCTAAGTTTCTTAAAGTCATTATTTCTAACAAATATCTGCACTCATAATGACTTTTGACCGAGATTTTAATCTAGCAAAAAAAAAAAAAAATAGGAAACCGTTGTTGTGTAGATTAACATATTGTCTGATAATGTCGCAGAGGTGGCAGAGACTCTGTCTATGAAATTTAATCTACAGATTACAGAAAGGGAAAATTCTGTAGAAGGAAGGAAAATGTGCCATTTTTTGAAGGCCATCCAATAGGTCGTACCGAATTGTCTAAGCGACAGAAAATTGCTTCAATGTAATAATTCCATCGGTTGGGTTTTATTTAAAGTTTGTGTTTATTTAAAACTCTGCGGGTGGTTTCAACTATACAATAGTCCGGTGTATTGATAGAAGGAATGAGCACTTAGCTATACAGATTAATATGAATTTAATTCATATAAGGTGATAGTATATGAAGAGTTGATATTCTGAGTCGAGAGAATTGCAGTGTGACATTTTCAGATTTTACACAAAGTTTAAATACAAGTGTAAAAGGTTTTTTTTCTATTTTAAAAAAATTATACACTCGAATTCTGATATAGTCCCATCCAATTTAAGCCTTCCTAGAACTGTTGGCCCCCGCAATTTCTCAGCATACAGGGAGCAGTGGGGAATGTAAACAGTCGTCGCCACCAGTAGCGGAGCGATAAAAGGAGGAAGTACCGCAGTGAATAATTCCATCAGCTGTCAGCACATGTGTCAGTTCGTTTTTAGTGTTTAGCGAGTTCACACGGCCCTGACTGTTTACGTTTCGAGAGATCTTGTTTAGGGGCAAGGTCAGTGCGAAGCAACTCCCGAAACTGTCCTTATATTGAAGTTCGAGTGTACTTATTCAATTTCACACAAGTAAAATAATGCAAACTGAAGTGAATTAGAATTTGAAAGCGCTTTGATTACTAAAAAAGGATCTAATGTTGCAGAAATTCTAATTCCAAGGATTGCCGAATCAATTTTAATATTGCATAAAATCGAGCAATGTCCTACTGCAAAGTTCTCGTTGAATCGATCGCCATTCTTGTCTTTGCTCTTTTAAATTCTTTGTGCAAAACTTCCCAGCTCTTTTTAGAATTAAACGTTTTATTTCACCAAAAATTTCCTTTATTAAATAATCAAAAGAACTAGGAATTTTTTAGAGGTTTGAAAAGAATCGATCAAATCAAATAAACTAAAAAGAGTCGCTTGTTGAGCGTTGTGGATTAGAAAAAGCAAAGAGTATTATCAAATCGCTTAGTTTAACGTTGAATTTCCCAATATTTACATTTTGATAAATTACTATATAATTTTTATACTATATCGCAGGCTGAGAAATTTCCTTCAGCGCATTTTTTACTTGTTGCTAAATTCTTGGTACACTCATCTTATCTATATTCCATCTTCAGCAGATGCTGAAATAAATGTGCCAATGTGTTCAGAAAAATGGAATGAAATTTTCACTGCCCTTTTTAAAAATTAAATTTCTTACAAAGCAGTTTTTCTTGTTCTTAATAAAGAACGTTTCTATACTTTTCTCTCAGCTTTTTCACGATTCTTGCACTTATTCAAGTTTGAAGTTTTTATAGTCTAAAAGAACAGGGTAGAAGGTATAGACTATTGATAATTGCAGTTTCTAAAATCAACGGCTGGAGACTGAAAAGAGAAACCGAAAGTCGAAAAATGGATTGAACGATTTTTGAGTTAAATGTATTGTTTCTGTTTTTTGAGGATTCTGTTTTGTAGGATTCTGTTTTTGAGAACTCGCTCGTTAATGTTTAATGCGAAATGCTCTTCGCAATTTTTAAAGAAGTTTTTAATATATTTATTTATTATTAATATTAATATTTTTTCATGTATGGTTCTTATAAATTTAGGTGCGCGTCGAGCATTGATAAAATCAAACTGGAAATCTCACGTATCAAGTTCAAATTTACGATCTAACACACTTGTTGTTTAAGTGCACAAGAAAGTCTACATTACGAGCAGAGCGATTATCATAGATAGAAAAAAATAGTATACATATAGAAATAGTATAATATAAATATAATATATGAGCGATTATAACAGATCCTATAATATTGCATTTAACTTGCAGTTCGACTTACCTGATGACAGATTCCTATTTATGGCCTAATGCTAAGATTTGTGTTTTAATCTTAACTTATTTATCAGAAGCTTTCGCGCCAAGCTGACATTTTTTTTCAATTTTGGTCGATGAAAAAAGCTTCTCGTTCGACATTTCTTCGATTAATAGATAAATAATTGAAGAAGTGTCGTGCCTTCGACGCTAGTCGCGCTATCGTATTTTTATCTTTACTTAGGAAATAATTATTTGTGCTTGTAAAATCGTTTTACGATCCATGAAATAGGAATAAGGTTCTAAACTTTCAATTTTAGCTTTTTAAATAGACTTTAAAAGACCGTTTTTAACTCCATAGACGGAAATTTTATGTAGTCATTATCAATTTTTCTTTCGCATTTACAGTCTTCCAATGGACCAAGCACAAAAGATCGACTGACATGCTTTTAAGATTTTAGATTCGAGCTTAAAGGTTTGAAAGACGGATTGTATAACGGTTTTTAACGATTACTTATCATAAGTAATTTAATTATAAATTAGATAGTTTTTAAATCAAGACATTTTATAATACTTGGTTTTAATCATTCCTTCGAATTTGATATGTGATATCACTGGATCTTAAGATTTACATTTACATTTACATTTTTTCGATTCTGTAAATTAGAAATTTGTATGCGTCATTTCTTCATTGTCGAATAAACGTTTCATCGAGTTACAAACATCTTTTTTAATTAAGCCAGAAGCATTAAGTAAGATAAGCGTTTAGTAGTAATTAAGTAGTAGACAATTTTTTTAAATTTCAACTTTATATTTTGCAATCATGTTATTCGACGTTAAAATGCCAATCGCCTATTGTCATAAATTTAATTTTGTTCCTTTCGGGTTGTCTCCCTATAAGTTTGAGATAAAACGGAATATCTTTTCGAAATAAGTAATTCTTTACTGAATTGTATTTCCCTAAGAAAATTGGATTTTGACAACCGCAGGATTGACTTAAAATATGATTAATTTCCAAATTCTTTTGTCTTTCAGAAGTCTCAAAATCAGAAATACCTTTCTTTTCTCGATTTTTCTGTGTAATTTTTGGGAATAAGTTCTTCTTCTTAATTGACTTTTTGGGCTTTTCAAGGTTGGTTACTCCAATTTCAATTTCTGAGCAAAATTCATTGCTAGGAAATTGTTTTACATTCTCGCCAGCAATGCCAATTTTATTTTTAGAATCTGTAGGACCTTGATAAAGACAAATTGTTCTGTACACATAGAATCTTTTTAGTTCATGTTTTTGAAACTTTAAGAATTACCTGCAGTTTTATCTGGTAATCCGTTAGTTCCTGAAATAGATTTAATTTGATTCACTTCCTGAATTTGTTTAACAACAGACATCAACATCGCTCGATCTTCATTTCTTTCTGCTTCCAATTTAGCAATACGACTATTTTCCTTGGTTTCTTCTCGTAATTGACTCTTATTTAATTCCGAGATCCACTCTACAATTTTGTTAAAAAGTCTTTCGTGGCTTTTATCTCGAACTTTTAAATATTTTCTTTCTTCATTGAAATTCTTCGAACGATTGCTTCTTTCGTACTCCAAACGATCCAAAAATTCTGTTAATCCGTCAAGTGTATTCCTCATTTCTTCGATCTAAAAATAACTTCAAAAAGAAGGGGAATGAAAAACGAAAAATTTTGAGCTGAAAATTGAAGTCTTCATTTTTATTTTGTTAATTCTATTATAAATTTGGATTTTTTTGGGTAAAATTTATATAATTTCAAAAAATGTTTGATTTTCCTTTACCTCTTTAGATTGCCTTTTTTGGTAGTCCTCGAGTTTCGAGAATTCTTGAGTACAAACATTATAAAATTCCAGCATTTCGTTAATTTCATGTCTTTGCTTTTTCAGATCACAAATTATTCCCCGACATACTTGGGCATTATCTTTATTTGTTGATTTGGAAAATTCCTTGTTCTCTTCGATTGTTGGCAAAAATTCCTGTTTTCCTTCCGAGTGTGTTATACGATGAATGGTAGCATCTATCTTTTTTTTTAAATATTAATTTGAATCATAATATAATTTTCAATTGGAGATATGATTATAATTTATATTCGTTGTAAAATTCATATATTTCCAAAATTTTCAGATCTTGTTTTAAAAAGTATGAACTTACGAAATTAATTTCTCTAAGTTCTCCACTTTTAATATTTTATTATTTGAAGAAGTTATTTTTAATAAATGTTTCTTCTTTAAACAATAATTTGATACAGTAAAGTATCAAAATTCGAAATTATAACGAGGAAAATTTAGATAAATTTATTTTAAATTATAATTCTTATTTAATTTGTTAGCCATTATTTGAAAATTTTTTTAAAATCTTCAATCCCACGTTTACTATTTAATTCAAAATCTTCCAAACCTTTTTAATTTCACCAAGAATAAGACTCAAAACTTGTTCGACTTTACAAATAAATTCATCAAAATTCTCTTCACTTTCTCTTTCATCCACAGTTACAATTGCAGATTCTTGATCCGCTTCAATCATCTGAAAAAATAAATTGAATAAAAATAAAAATTTGTAAACTAAATTATTTGTAATATCTGCAAATTAGGAATAATATTTTTGTTAGTATTTACTTTCTCACTTTTATTTACCTCAGAAATAAGAGATTAGTCTTCACAAGCACAGTCCGAGTATCAAGTATGATTTTCAATTTTAAGCTATTTAGAATAGTTTTGAAATACTTTATCTTATTTTTTCAAGCTTTCGGTACTTTCAATGATTCGTCGGTTCAAACTGAACGATCTTTTGCTCACAGTGCCTCTTTCTTTCCTATCGCGACCTTCTACGCGACCTTCTTTATTTCATATTTATATTTATTTTAACTGATTTAAGTTTTAATTTATCCAAATTGATTTTTTTGAGATTGTGATTCTTTTCCCAGATCATATGAATTTTTTCTCTTGAGATAATATATTTTTATAAAAAATGTTCAATTGCTTATACTATCCGTCCATTAACTAGGTAAGAACGATTTTTGACATTATAGACCCCCTCCCTCCGCCCCTTTTTGTAAGGATTCGTAAAATTTTTGAGACCCCCTCTCCCCCTTCTTACATAAGAATATATATTCTTACTCAACATATCAACAATATGATGAAAGGAGGTGTTTCGGGTTTCAATCGTGTGCAAAACTACGAATCTTGCCGAAGTTTCGTGAACATTGCAG
>JAUMHM010000085.1:34490350-34502010 GCA_032362435.1 Melikaiella ostensackeni
AATTTTTTCCGAAAAAAACGGCCTGGTCCGCAAATCTTGTTACTCTTCAGATTATGTATGCAAAAAACTAGACAAAACGGCTTCTTCGTTTGGACTCAGTTTTACATTTCCGATTTCCTCATGATTTCGATTCGCTGCAGACTTGGTTATTCGGTGTGCAAGGGGTGAGAGGGGTAGACAGCAGTGGGCTCTCTCTCATTCAATCCGACGAAAATCTGAACGACGTTGGTACCATCGGAGTACATTCTAAGTAAACATGGGTAGTTTATCGTTTTGTCCTCAGGTTCGCCAACATCGTATTCCCACTGGCTTTGACACGACCGGTCAGACACATGATAAGTTATGAAGCCAACAAAACTGTTTTACCTAGTCCCCTTTTAGATAAATAGTAGAACACCCCTATACCGTCGCGACCAGTGTCGTCGTGGTGCCGCTAATTAAGGCGCATTTTTTATTCGATTATTCCATAAAAAATAGAATTTTTTCCGAAAAAAACGGCCTGGTCCGCAAATCTTGTTACTCTTCAGATTATGTTTGCAGAAAAATAGATAAAATGGCTTTTTCGTTTGGACTCAGTTTTACATTTAGGATTTGCCCATGATTTCGAAGGCCCTTAAGAGCGGTGGTGGATATTTGTTTGTGTGGTTGAGCAAATTTATGAATATATGTGCCCTGAACGGTGGATTTCCAAATGAATAAGCATGTAGATATATGCATCAAATTTCAATGTTCACTTGTCAATTATAATTTTAATATCAAATCTGCATCATTTTAATCAACTGTGTACCAATCTGCAGCAAATCACTTTGATCCAACTTCAAGATGAAGGTAAAATCCATACTTGACCGGGTTAGTCTTACGGAAAATCCCATAACACAAATTGATATATAAATTATTTTACCACATTTTGAGGAGATAGAATAGTAGTTGTAGATATTGTAGTATGATTAATATTCTTCTGAGGTCCACATTGCAGCGAGGCTGCAGATTGTAAATGGGGAACAACCATCGCTACTATAGCAAGATTCAGATTGGTCCTCAACATATAATTCATGCCAAAACCACAAAATACTAAAATCCAGAGGACAGTCCGGCAAGAGAGACAGTCCTTTCCTTGAAAAAAAAAATCGATTTTTTATTTTTCTTCATCGAACTCGAAGAATTATTATTGAAACCATTTTATTAAATTGAATCTGAATGGAAACATATTCAAACTTATCTTCCGAATTCTAAATTTATATTTTGTTTGAGTAAAAAATATGTTGGGCTTGCAGGATAGTGATAGACAGTTGTGAATAAATTATTTTTTTAAACATAGGGTGTCTTCTAATTTTCGCTCACCAAATTTCCGGTTTTTTCCCGGTTGTGAATATCGAATCTCCTCTTGCTGGAAGCGCGAACTTACAAACAAATATAATTCAATTTCGATGTCTTAATTATCTGCGCAAAGTTCAATTCAAAGATTTCCAAGATTTCAAAAGATTTCAAAAGATTCCAAAAGATTGTAATCAATTCACAAAAATTTCAAAAAATTTCAAAGATTTCAAAAGATTGTAAATTTTTTCACAGAGATTTTTGAAGATTCCAAAGATTTCAAATTTTTAAAAATAATTTCAAGAGAATTTCGAAAAATTTCAAAAGACTTCGAAGATAAATTTTCTAACAACGGCTTCTCAAGATTTCAAAAGATTGTAAATCAATTCAAAAATTTTTTAAAGAATCCAAAGATTTCAAAAGATTTTAAATAATTTCAAAAAAATTTCAAAAGATTTCAAAAGACTTCGAAGATAAGAATTCTAATTGGTAAATAATTTTTAAATATAATTCCGATAATTTAAAAGATTACACAAAGATTTCAAGGACTCAAAAATTTCGAAATGATTTGAAAAATTTGAACGATTCCAAAAGGTTTCAAAGGTTTCAAAAGATTTTAAAAGATTTCAGAGATTTCAATGATTTCACAACGATTTCAGTAATTTCATTTCAATAATAAAAAATAGTTAATGTGAAATGCACTTAGCACTAAAACAAATAATTTTTATAATGGTTTTTGTAACCACTCTTCAACGATTATTCAATAATTGATCGCTAATGCCAAAGAAATACAAAATTTTATCCAAGACTCATTTAAAAATTAGAATAACCTACATGGTTATTTTAAAAATATCACTAATCTATATGTCCTAATTAAAAGATACAATATAAAGTTCACTTTAAGAAATCGATATTTTTCAAAAAATTCAACAAATTATGAAAGGGTTCAAGTTAAAAAGGTCTGCGCAACAAAGTAGAATTTTATAATAATTAATAATTATATCTCTTAGAGAATACCATTTTTTCAGAGCTCAAACATTGCTCGTAACATATTTATTACAATTTTTTAATTTACCTGTCTTATTATAACGAATAACAAAAAATTTCACATTTCCGAAAACTTTAAACGTAATTCCCGGGTTGAATTTGTATTCCCGGTTAATTCCCGGTTTTTCTCGGTTTTATTTTGCTTCCCGACTGTATCCCGGTCTTCCCGGTTAGCAAACACCCTGAGAGAGTAATCTGGAGAATTTCAACACCAAAAGGTGGGTTTGGAATTAGGAGTTTCAAATTAATTTTTTGGAAAGTTGGAAATTTGCAAAAACGATTTTTTTTCAAACCTAAATGTTTTTAAATTCATATAAAATTTACCAAATTGAGCATTTAAATTTAAATTTAGCGTTTAAATTTGAACAATTTAACCAATTAAATAATTTTCATTTTGGAAGACTTATAAATCAAGAAAAAAATTCAATTTGACACGACGATAGTTTAAAATTAATTAAGATTATATCTAACAGTAATAAGTAATACAATGTTAAGTTGGAAACATTCAAAGATGAATTTCAAGTTAAAATTGTAAAAATTTAGACGAATTTGAAAGCTTTATTCTAAAATGATTCCAATGATCAATGCTGCTTAAATATTTATTGTTACTTTTACAAAATTAATATTTTTTGAATTACTCTCAAAATTTTAATTTAAAATTCTTTAAAAATTAAATATTTAAGAAAAGTTTCTCTAAATAATATTTAAAATAATTTCAATGAAATAATAGTAAACCAAATATTAATTAAGTACTGAATACCGAATTTAAATCAACTAGAAATTCTGAAAAATACAAAAATGTAAACATTCTGTAACTTAAAATGAAAATTAAAAAATTTCCAAAATCTGAAAAGGATTGCGCGTAAAAGGTAATTAATTTTTAACAAGGGCGTCTTCTGAGAGAGATGAGTGGCTTTATACTGGTTTAAACTAAAATAAAGAGCTTATTATTTGATTCCACTGATAGAGTAATGACCTTCAATTAGAATTAAAGTGTTGCATTGCACTTTCATTTTAATGCAAGGTCTTTCTTGGCAAAATGAATAAGTAACCTGAACCATCAAATTTAATCGAAAAGATTTTGAGAATCATTAAAGAAGATTTACCAAATTATAATTTTGATATGCAGTATTTGACAATAAAAGTATACTTTCCTTATCAGAGGCTGCAAATCAAACTTATAATTCAATTAATTCAATTCAATTAAGAGGATGCGCTAATAATTTTAAGAAGATTTAGCAAATTATAGTTTTAATTTTCAGCACTTGATAAAGAAAGTATACTTTCATCATCAAATGCCGCATATCAAACTTATAATTTGTTAAATCTAAATAAATAAAGATATGCAGCATTTGATAATGAAAGTATACTTTCATTATCAAGTGCTGAATATCAAAATGATAATTTGTTAAATTTTTTTTAAATTATTAACGCACACTGCAACTATTTTATGTAGTAGGCCTCATCTCTGTAGTAGGCTGCGCCAGAGGTGCTCTTTTTATTTTGAAATGCGAATGGTATTTTGAAATTCGAATTGGTCAAACTCGAGCACGAATTCCTTTGCATTCGTGGTGTCAAGAGCGTCAGAACTCTTAAGTTAAAAAACAGCCATGAAGCATAATCCCATAAACTCATAAAGCATGGACCTAGGAATATCCATGCCATAAGGAGACCAAACTCCTGTATAACTGACTTCGCCAAAAACAAGCCCGTTTTTGTGGTCTGAGACTTTTGAGGTACAATATAAACCATTAGACATAAGATTCTTGTTTTAGGGGGACAAAAATAAATTTAAAAAGTCGAGTTTTTAGGCAATATTTCATTTTCTGTCACAGACCCGCAAAACCCAAATCTTTTGCAATGTTTGCAGGTGATATTATAAATGTTCTGCTTATTCATGACCTTCAAACGAACCAATTTACAGATTATATACCATCGCAAGTAAAATTGCTGCCTCTGGGAACAAAAAACCTTTTTAAAACCAATTTTTAACCCACTGTTTGATTTTTAATTTCGAACTCCCAAGACCGAAATCTCTTTCTGTAACTTGAAGTCAAATGGTAAAGTGTCTGAATTTTTAGGTCCTTAGAACGAAGAAGTTTATAGAATATAAACCAACAAACATAAGAGTCCTGCTTTGGGGGGGAAAAATCAATTTAAAAAGTCGCCTTTTCAGACAATATTTGATTTTATGCCATCACCTCACCGAACCGAACTCCGTGCAGTAATTCCAGGCGAAATTGTAGAATGTCCAACATTTCAGAACCTCAAACCGATCTAGTTTGCGCAGTACAAGTCACTAAATATAAGAGCCCTGCATTGGGGGACGAACATTAATTTAAAAAGTCTACCTTTTTGATTTTATTCAATTTTCTGTCACAGCCCCGCAACACCCAACTCTTTTGCAATGTTTTGAGGTGATATTATGAATGTTCTGATTTTTCAGGACCTTCAAACAAACCAATTCACAGATTATATACCATTACAAGTAAGATTCCTGCCTTCGGGAAGAAAATACCTTTTTTTTAAAGCAAATTTTCACCCACTATTTGATTTTTCATTCCAGGCTGCCAAGAACAAAATTTCTTTCTGTAGTTTAAAGTCAAATGGTGAAGTGTCTGAATTTTTAGGTCCTCAAAACGAGTAAGTTTACAAATTATAAACCACTAAACATAGAGCCCTGCTTTGGGAGGAAAAAATCATTTAAAAAGTCGAATTTTTACGCATCATTTCATTCAATCTCAAAGTAACAACAAAATCTATTTTTATTGTTTATCAAGAATCAAAGAATCAACAAAATTTATAATATCACCTACTAATTCTACAAAAGATTGGAGCCTTGCGGTGCTATGACAGAAGATCGAATAATGTCTAAAAAGATCAAGTTGAATTATCATGCCATATAAATAATAAATAATAAATAATGTTCATGAAATCTTTAACGGAAGTTCACAATGACAGTAAGTGACAGGTCTCGGGCTGGCATGGGGATCCTAACCGATCCTAACCGCAAAAAACTCGGTTGTGAATATGGAGTGCTGTTCACGGTTTCTACATCACTGTCGGTAATTCTCCAAATTTATTTTTTCATTAAAATAATTGTTTTCAACTGCAAATAATTAGAACCATACAAACGTTTCTTAGTGACGTTTATTTTATTTCCCAGAATTTCAACTCGATATCTCATTCCGTGTGGATATAAGTTCTTCCAAAAAAAAATTCTGCGTTGCTCCAGTTTCAATTTCTTCGAGAAAATTCTTTTCCAAATATTCACCCAAACGATGTATACAAACGTAGCTCACTGTTTCCTTGTGCATTTTCGAAAGTTTCAGAGCGATATTTTATTTGCAGAAAGAGTAAATCGTTCCAAAAATGAAAATTGAAAATTGAGCGTTAGTTTGGTCACGTGACTCCTGGCCCTTAAGTCACAGAATGTTTACATTTTTTTATTTTTTCAAATTATTAACGCATACTCTTAATTTAATTTTGAAATTATTAGCGCATACTCTTAATTGAATTGAATTATAATATTGATATGCAGCATTTGATAATAAAAGTATACTTTTATTGTCAGATGCTGCGTATGAAAATTATGATTGAATTAAGTCAATTCAATTAAGAGTATGTGCTAATAATTTCAAAAAGATTTAACAAATTATAATTTTGATATGCAGCATTTGATAATGTAAGTATACTTTCATTATTATGAAACCGTTTTTAATATGAAATAATAATTCAAAACCCTATTTCTTATTCTTTTTATTAATATCTAGAATCATTTCTCAGATTAAAAACAATGCACGACTTACAGTAGTTATCTATAATTTTCTCAATTTCTTGAATCCAAATTCCAGCAAATATTAAGATTTCTATTTCCAAATTTTACTCACCCTTGCCCATTTTTAGTAGTAAAAATTCAGATTTTCTTTTCGAATTTCCAAATCTCGTAATTTCACTAATTTATTACGTACAGGTAGATGTTCAGCTCTTCAGCCCTTGCGAATCCATTTGCAATCTTCAGAGTGTCAATTATTTATTTTCTACAATTTTGAAACTTTGGTACACAAAACATACAAGAAATGAATAGAAAATATAATTTTTAGAGAAATAAGAATGTGAAAATTTGTGATTCTAAATTCAGTTTGAATTGTTTTGTGTTAGTTAAAATAGTTAGCAAAATAGACTGGAACTGGTGAAGCGCTAGCTGACGTTTACCTACATTTGGATCGAGTGACTTGAATCGAATTGATTATAATATTCCTTTTTTTTTATCACTAAACACGTGTAGATTCGCAAGGGCGTAGAGAGAACACTGTGCGTCTGTTCTTGGCTCCAATCGGTTGGACCCAGAATTTAATTAAAGAGCTTCCATTTGAGCTTAGTGAGGATTCTGATAAAACGCTTAACAAATTGACATCAGTTTTCAAGCGGTGAATCTTACCTACCTATATTTTTCACCTTCGACTTTGTTTGTTTTGAACAAGAATAGATTTATTCTGTCATTTACGTCAGAAATGAAGGTGTTGATTTTCCCGATACTGCAAAATACTAATATGTCTATATGAATTTCAAAGTAACATTTAACAGTAAGAAGAAAATTTATTAATTCATCCTCTCTTGAAAAAAATCCTTTCTGTGTCAAAGTACTGTCAAAATGAAGCGCACTTTCCAATGTTGATGTTTGAGGTTTTTTAATATAATAATTATAATAAGTTCGAAAAAACAAGGGTTGTAGGTACTGAGTTATGTTCGTCGAAAAAATTGATTTTTTCCTATGGTAAAATTTGATTAGATTAACTGCTTTCGAAAAAAAAACTCAAGAAATACAAACTCTTATCATTGTTACAATATCCCGGGTTGCTGCACAGTTACTTAAGTCACTTTTAGTCACTTTTTTTCTCAAATCACTTTTTAGTCACTTTTCTTTCAATAAATTAAAACAGAACCCGAGTGTAAACCAATATTGAATTCAAGTCTACCTATTTCTCACTTTTCTTTAATTCTTTTCAATTCTCTTGAATTTTTTTTAATTCCCTTCAGATCCACTAGATTCAATAGATTTTGTTTGGATTTTAAAAGTTTTGTGCTATTCACCTGAATTTATTTAAATTCACTCCGAATTCTTTTTAATTATCTTGAATTCGAATGTATTTTATCAAATTCTCTTGAATTCCTTTGAATTCTTCCAAATTCACTCCATTAAAATTTCTTTTTCAATTCATTTGAATTCATTTGGAATTCAACCTGAATTACTACTAATTTATCATGAACTTTTTTCCAAATCTTTATCAATCTCTTGAATTTTTCTGAATTCTCTTTATTTTTTTAATTCTTCTGGATTTATTCATTCTTTTAAATTCACTCAATTCTACTCAATTCAATGAATATTTATTCAATCTTTTTTCAACATTAAGTATTTGAACTCACCTTGAATTTTTAGGTATATAATCAATTTTTTTTAAATTCCATTCAATTTTTCCAAATTCACTCCAAATTTATTGATTTCAATGACTTTTTGAATTAAAAAAAATTATTTTGAATTTTTATCAATTTCATCAGATTCTTCTCATTTCCCTTGAATTCCTTTAAGTTTACTCTAGTTTATTCTAATCAATTCAATTCAAATTAATTCAAAAACCCTCAAGTCTTTTAACCTTACCTTGAATTTTTCTAAACTCACTCCAAATTTAATTGATTCAATTAATTTTTTTAATATTTTGAATCGTTTTCAATTCGCTTGAATTTTTATAAATTTCATCGAATTCTTCTCATTTCCCTCAAATTCTACTAAATGTACTCATATTTCATTTTATTCATTGGTTTTTTTTCCAATTCACTCAAATACTTAAGAATTTCATCAAAGTCTCTCGAATTCTTCTAAATTCACTCTAATTTTACTGAAATCAATGGAATATTTTAGATCTTTTAAATTCATTTGGAATTCAACCTAAATTCTTTTCAATTCTTTTGATTTATTTGAATTTTTTTGAATTCACCCTGAATTCTTTCCAATCAATTTGAGGTCATCCAAATTCACTCATTTCTAATCATTTCAATTCTAATCAATTGAAAAACACTTGAGTCCTTTAACCTCACCTTGAATTTTCAGGCATTTCATTAAATTCTTTCTGAACTACCTTGATTTTTTTTTAATTTACACAGAAATTAATCAATTTCTTTAAATATTTTTGAACTGTTTTCAACTCACTTGAATTTTTATCAATTTCATCGAATTCTTCTCATTTCCTCTAAATTCCTCTAAATTCACTCTGCTTTTATTTTATTCATTTTTTTTTTCAATTATCTTAAATTCTGTTGACTTCGCCCTTGATTCTGTTCACTTCCAATTTATTCAGTTCAATAGAATATTTTTCTTTCTGAAAAATTTTGTTCAGTTCACTCAAATTCTTGAGAATTTCATCAAAGTCTCTTGAATACCCTTGAATTCTTCTAAATTCACTCAGTTCTGAACAATTCAATTCAAATCAATTCAAATACCCTTAAGTTTTTCAACCTCACTTTGAATTTTTAGGAATTTCATTAAATTCTTTCTGAATTCCCTTGAATTTTTCGAAATTCACTCCGAATTCGTTTAATTTAATTAATTTTTTAAATATTTTTAAATTGTTTTCAATTCACTTGAATTTTTATAAATTTCATCGAATTCTCATTTCCCTTAAACTCCTCCAAATTTGCTCAACTTTTATTTTATTCATTGATTTTTTTTTCAATTCACTTAAATTCTGTTGACTTCGCCCTGAATTCTATTCGTTTCCAATTTATCAAATTCAATGGAAATTTTGTCATTTTCAACACTTTGTTCAATTCACTCAAACTCTTATGAATTTCATCAGTCTCTTGAATACCCCTGAATTCACTCCAATTTTATTGAAATTATTATTGATCTTTAAAATTTTTGTCAATTCATTTGAATTTACCCTGAACTCTTTTAAATTCTTTTGAATTCAAAAAAACATTAAGTCAAATTATTAATTAAAATCAAAAATTAATAAAGAAAACATTGAAAACATTATTAATATTAGTCACTTTTTCTGTTCAAACAGGTCACTTTTTTCAAGTAAATTATGCTGTGGCAGCCCTGCTAATATCGAAAAACAAAGACTTGTACGGAAACATCTTCGGGGAAACAAGCACTTTTTCTCATCATATTTTGATGAAATTTTGCAGAAAAAAGTGGTTTCTTCATGGGGCATGAATTACAGTCACAGATTTGTTATTTTCACGAAGTTCAGCATATTTAGGTTTTTTTCTTCCTTTTTAATTTTCGATTTTGAAATGTTTCGCAAGAATAGTTTAGGTATAAATTTTATTTATGAACAACTTTCAAAATGTGTCTTGGAATATGAGAAAAATAAAGTTAAAAAATCAGTAGGAACTTCTAATTTTAATTTTAATCTGCTTTTAAACATAAAGCCTATTTAATTAGTTGTTTAATTCTCATAGTAATTATAAGAAATTTTATTTTATGCAAAATAATTATAATTAATTAGAGAAGATTTTTCTCAGGTTAAATAATATAAAATGCTAAGTACCTTACATATTTTAATTTAGAGAATAATTTCTCATAAATCCCATTCCCGTAAATCACAAAGTCTTTAATACATAAAAAATTGAAGGAGAAAAAGTTTTAACAATTTTAAGAAATTAATAGATACTAAACCTTTACGTATTAATTTTGAATAGCGTCGATAACTCTTCTTTGTCAAGTTTATTATATGGTTTGTGCTGCTATCTTATGTTCAGTCATTGAAACATTTTTGTAAATTGAACTATATTTACCATCACAGTGGCATTTTAGTTAAAGAATGCTGATAATTATTTTCACAATTACGCAAAGTTTTCCTTTTTCATTTTTAGACCCACTTGCTACAAAATTTGACACAGGGACCATAGAACCTAAATGAATTTTTTAATTATGTTCATTTTCTTAAGTATAGTTTAAGAAATTGGAGAGCATTTACATATAGTTACACTAATATTACTTGAAAATATAGTAAATAGTATTTAATTATTGTATTGCAATGTGAAAATTGTGACTAATAATTAATTTATAATTTAAATAACATTTTTTTGAAAGCATTATTTCCTCTTATGGCCTTCGTTTTACATTGCATCATCAAAATTACTTTTAATCTTTTGATTTTACTCGCTGCTCTTATCCGTGCTTTGATAATAACCCTTTATTATCTACATTGTGTCTTCCACTTAAAAAAAAATAAACATGAGAAGCTTAATGAGATGTAAATCCTCTTATGACATATATTTGGCACTGTCACCATTTTTTTCTTGATAAAAACGAACTTACAAATGAATTGTGGAAGATTTCATCGTAAAAAAACAATTTCGCTCAGAAATTACGTCATTCACTTTTACTTATTGTACTTTTTGCTTTTTAAATCTTGATACGTATAAATCATCTAGGGTGGCCGTTTTGATCAAGGACAAAAATTCGCGTTAATTTGCCGGTTCGCAAAATATTTTCACGGTCATTGAAATTACAAAATTCGAACTGTCAAATCTGAAAATATTTTTATTTAAAGTTATCCAAACTGAAATTCAAATTGAAGCACTTGAATTGTAACTCTTTTGAATTTTAAAGTTTCAAAGTTGAACCAAACAAATTTTTAATTCAAATGCTCAATAATTTAGACGTAAAAAATGGAAGATTTCAACACTTTTCAATTGAAAAATTTCAAATTTCAAAGATTTTACAAAGATTTCACAAAGGTTTTAATTATTTTAAAAATTTCGCAAAGATTTCAAAAATTTCAAAAGATTTCACAAAGATCCAAATAATTTCACAAAGATTTCAAAGATTTCAAAATATTTTAGAAGATTTGAAAGATTTTAGAAAGATTCCAATGATTCCAAAAGTTTTGAAACATTCCAAAATATTTTGGAAAATTTTAAAAATTTCGCAAATATTTTAAATATTTCAAAAAAATTTCAAAGATTTCAAAAGACTTAATAAAGTTTTTAAATATTTCACAAAGATTTTAATGAATACATAAAGATTTCAAAAATTTTACAAAAGATTTCGAAGATTCCAAAAGATTTCGAAGATTTTAAAATATTTCAGAAGATTTCAAATATTTCGCAAAGATTTCAAAGATTTTAATAAATTTCAAAAGATTGAAAATAGTTTTTATATGTTTTACAAAGATTTCAATGATTTGAAAAAAGTAGATTTAAAAGATTTTGAACCCTGCTCAAAAAATCGGAAAGATTCTGAAAGGAAATTTCTGATAGATTCTGAAACAGTCGGAAAAATATTCTTT
>JAUMHM010000085.1:34528514-34541703 GCA_032362435.1 Melikaiella ostensackeni
ACCAAAAATTCCAAAATAATTTTACGATTGAGGGTCAATATAATCCCACCTCTACATATTATAAAGATATTTTAAGCACCCCATGCAAATTTTTGTTCTCGGAGATAGAATGCCCTACCGAAAGTAAATCTCTAAATATTCTTTGGGGGAAAAGTCAGCCCTGTTTCAGGCTATTTGCAGGCTCGATTTGAATGATTTCGTCTCTGGAGATAGCTTGACAGATTTGGGTCCTTGCTTACGACTTAATTTTTGGCAGCCGAACCTTAAGGACATCGAAGTACGACAGGCAGTTAGAATATTTTATGTCTCACTATCATAAAAAATTCATAAAACTAATTCCTTTTAACACTTTCAAAATTATTTATTTATTTACCTGCATATATTTATATGTGACAACTTATATATGTGTTTATATTTATACGCTTTACTTTACGAGATACATATAAAATATATATTTTTAATTTTTTAAAGCAAATTTTGGAAATTTGTAATTGCTAAAATCTGTAGATTCTGATTTTTTAACTTTGGAATCTCTAAATTGGAAATTTAAAAAAAAATGAGTTTTGAACCTCTTACGCCTGACCACTGCACTGCAACTGTACTACAAAAGAATTCTTTCTACCTGGTTCGCTATCCAGATGCCGACTGGGGCCTCCTCTTTTAAGGCAGCCTCTGTAATTTCTTGCTATTCAGGAAAACTTCAATTATATTTACAAAAACAAGTTTATGAGCCTTTAGAAAATTCATGAGGGCTACTTGCATCTTTAAAAAGTGATACCTGAGTACTTATAGAGAAAATCTCAGAATCTTGACTTGGCCTGAGAATATTTAGAGCATTTCCAGTGAATTTGTATCGGTAGGGTGATTCGAATGAAAATTGACAAACTTATGCAGATCTTTCGTTTTTGCATGAATGCTCCCATGTAAATCTCATGGGAAATTCCAAGGCCCATGTTTTGTGGGTAAATATAAACCGATTTGGCTAAAATTTTGTGAATCCTTTTTTGGGCATACAAACAAATTCCGCCAGTGGGAGCAAACGAATTTTTAAAAAATGCTCTATAGATAAGGACCACCCTATTGGGTCGACTCTCATTCATAGTGTTTTTATATTCTTCAAGAAGAATACTCGACAAGTGTGACATTTCAGCTCAGTACACTGGTCAATCATGTTGAACCAGAAATCCTGCCAAGCGGTCAAACGATCTGGTTGGTGACATTTACCGATCTGAAGACAAAAACTGTAAATACCAAGACTTTCGACGCAGTATTTTTATGCAATGGTCACTATACCGTAGGACACATTCCGCATATTCGCGGAATTGACACTTTCCGAGGTGTAATCATTCATAGTCACCAGTACAGGATGCCTGAAAAATATGCTGGAAAGAAAGTTTGCATCCTGGGAGCTTCCTGGTCCGGAATCGACATTACTCTTGAAGTCTCGAAATATGCAGAAAAGGTATATTAAAAACAAAGGTACACATTTCAAAAAATCTTCTAATTGAATCTGGGAAAACTGAAGCAGCCCAATCCCATTTTTAGAATTCCAATAATGAAGTAGGGGAGAGGTGTCTAAAAAGGGCCCCTCTCAAAGATATTACCCCTCTCCTAAGACGGACCACCCTGCATATTTTTGTATTATTATAATCATCAAATACGTACGTGTATTCGTGCTCAGTACCCTTTTAGTTAGTTATCAAATATTTTTTTCAATAATGCAAGTAAACTAACAAAAGCAGAAAGTAGAAATCATTTTAACATTTTAGATTATGAATTCTTACCTACTTTAGAAGCCTTAGTTCGATAGTTTGTGATGATTTAAAACTGTAATTAGTTGTTATTTCATATAGATAATTTTCTGAGCTTTAAATCTGAAACGTATTTTTTATTGATTTTTGTGTTCTTTGAAAAAATAATGTAATGATCGTAGAAAATGCCTAATTCCTAAATCCTAAGACGGGCCCGGTTCTGGTTAGAAACTGTAGATAAAAGCGTAACCTGTTTTAACTTTAGAGTATCAGCTGATTCAACCGGCAAAAGCAGAAATTCAAATCAATCAATTCTGGTTCTAAGGTAAATAATATATGTAGTTTTACAACTTTTTATAAATATTTAGTTTCTTTTACGTTTTTCAATACTATTTTCATACTTGGCCTTATTTAACACATCTTTTACGACTTATGATGTATTTTTCATGTATAATATAATGCGTCATAAAAGTACATAATTGTTTAAGAAATGTATGGCGAATACAGCTTATCAATATCAAGTACTGAACAAAATTATATTTATACTTTTTAAAGGGGGACCGTCTTAGGAAATCAGGTTCCTAAAACGGGCCATTTTACATACTTTTTTTGAACATAAAAATTTATTACTTTTTAAACATTTTAAACATTTTTAGGCATGTGAACTTTATAAAACAAACATTAAACTATAATCTTAGCAGTCGCTTTTACTTCTGAAGTTACTTAAGATCGGAAGTTTTTGGAAAATATGAAAGGGGGCCCATATCTTAGGCATCTCTCCCCTATAGTAGAATCACCTAAGGGAGCGTTCACATATTACGTAATATTAAAAGGCGGACGGAGGTATTTTTGACCCAATCACGTAACATTTTTAATTGAACGTATTTCTAAAAAAGCAAAGTTCGAGGAAATTGTTGATATCACATGTGCACAGAAGTAAACAATTTGATTGAAAAAATAAAATGTCGATTTTTACAAGAAATAAAACCCCAAACTTATATTTTTTGACAATTTTTCGTTCAATTTGGCCTTTTGTAAGGAAGACATCCTTTCAGTTTTAGGCTGGCTAAACAATTTTTGTGGCCGAGAGAATTTTTTTTCTGGAAATATAATTTTCGAATTTTTCTCGTAAACGATGCAAGATATCACAAAAGAGCAAGAGGCATTTTTTGCAGAACTTTTAAAAATGAGCCAATTCTTAGGATTTTGTCGAATCTGTCGTTGTTTGTAAGAAAAATTTGAAAATTCAATTTTTCGAAAAAAATGCTTGTAGCCACAAAAATGATAAAGGCCACATAAAACTCACTGGATGTCTTCCTTTTAGAAGGCCAAATTGAACAAAAAATAAAAGTGTGGGTTTTTTGTGAAAATCGACTTTTTATATTTTCAAACAAGTCGTCGCCACTTTGTTAATTTTGAACTTTTTTCTCCGAAGGATTTCGAAAAAGGACGGCAAAACTCACCAGGATCCGAAAAAGTGGAATATCTGAATTAGCTAGAAAACTATAGAATTTTCAGGAAAAAAATTGTGTTTCTTTTTGAATAGACATAAAAATTCAAATACTCGTAACTTCGTAGAAAAATTTTTGTACTCAAATCAAAAAAATACGTGTCGTCTAATTTTCTCTAAAAAAACAACATATTTCGCTGCGGAAAGATTCTGCGACTTGAATTGTAGAATCTGCCTGATTTGAAATGAATTCGATCCAAAGACATAATTTATTGTCTCCAGTGCTTAGTTACGTTCAGTTTATTAAAAACTGTTAAGTGATTCTTAATTGTAATGAAAAAAAGTTTTAAATAGGTGAATTTTAATTAGTACCTATATTATTAAGTAATGTCAATATTTGTATGACTAAAAAAATATTTTAAAAACATTCAGTGTTACATATTTATATTGTCTTATTAATTTCTAGATAACAGTTCATCTTAAAAAGCCTTTCACTTATTTATAAAACGTCTATTATGTTTTTAAACATGATACAAAATATGTTACATAACAGCCTGGGAAGGGGGGGGGGGGTCCGAAGGAAATGTCACGGTCTGCTACATGAGGTGGGAAGGTTAAAAAGGTCGAAAATAACGTTACGTGAAATGTGAACGCTCACTAACTTTAGACACTGACCCAAACTTCGAACACCTATTTTTCTTGGATTTGTACTCATTTTTAGAAAACAAAATTGGCTTCTTACGTCATTTCTGACTTTGGACTTCAAACTTTTTCTTGCTTTTATACTATTAGATTAAGGAGCATCCATTCATCACGTAAGGCTTTTTTGGGGGGGAGGGGGGTCTGGAAAATCTTAAGAATCATTAATCAAAAAAAGGGGGGGGTCCAAAGTATTTCTTACGTAAGTTTCCTCTTTCCAATTTTTTTTTTAATATACTAATTGAAACCAGTTTTGTCTGTAGAAATTACTTTTTATACTGTGATACACATTATAACATTATTTGTTTTGTTTCTTTTTTATTATGTAATATTTCATATTACATACGTCCAATAAATATAGAAGCGAAGAATTAACTATTCTTGAAATCTGATGTACAACTTTCTTGAAATCTCGTCGAATCCCTGAAAATCTTTGCAATCCTTTGAAACCCCTTGAATTCTTTTGAAAATTTTGTAAACCCCTTAAAATTTCTTAAATCATGTGAAAATTCTTTGAAATCCTTTGAATTCCATAGATATCGTCCATAATTTCTTGAAATCACTTTAAAACGATTGAGCTCTCTGCTTTAAAAACTGTGGATATCTCTTCAAATTTTTTGAGATTCCGTGAAATCTCTTTAAATCCTTGAAATCTTTCAAATCCCATAAAAATCTCTTATAATCCTTTTAGATTCGTGGAAATCCTGGAAGTTTCTTGAAATATTTATAAATATTACTAGATCCCTTGAAATCTTTGAAATCCCTGTAAGTTAAATTGAAATCTTTAAAATCCGTGGGAATCTTTCCGAATCTCTTACAATCCCTTAAAATATTTTAAAATCCATTAAAATTTCTCGAAATCCCTTAAAATCCTTTATAATATTTTGAAATCTCTTAAAATCCCTTGAAATATCTGAAAATCCTTTGTAACTCGCAGAAATCGTTCTTATAATGACTGAAAATCCTTTAAAATCACTGAAAATCCGTCGAAATCCTTCGGTATCTGTTGAATTCTCGTAAAATATCTTGAAATATATGATTAAACTCCTTGAGGTCCCTTAAAATCTTGTAAAATCTTTTGGAATCATTTGAAATACCCTAAAACTTCTGTAATCCCTCGAAATCTCTTGAAATACCTAAAAAGCTTTGCAGACCTCATTAAATTCCGTAGAAATGTTGTAATTCTTTGAAATACTTTGTAGTCCTTTGAAATACCTTAAAATCCCTTAGAATCTGTTA
Source organism: Melikaiella ostensackeni (assembly GCA_032362435.1). Taxonomy (NCBI): domain Eukaryota; kingdom Metazoa; phylum Arthropoda; class Insecta; order Hymenoptera; family Cynipidae; genus Melikaiella; species Melikaiella ostensackeni. The sequence continues at coordinate 34,533,654 of JAUMHM010000085.1, forward strand.
CAAATGTACGTTTCAGACATCATTTAACAAATGAGTTGTTTTTTGAAAGAATTTATTAAATATCACTATAAAATAACTATTAAGTTTTACGATTCGTTTTGCAGGAACAATCATTAATTGTTTAAACAAATTTTCTAAACAGCCGCACAGTGCATAGACACTTTTATGAGCAACTTCACGTTTTCCACTCTTATATATTGAACATAATTATTATTAAATAAAATCAACCAGACAATTCGCGAGTTTGATTATAAAATTCTATATTAAATAAATAATGATTTTCCACTCGCAAAGTACTGTAAACGTAAAAATATTTCCAAGCTGTTAACAAATTTGAAAATTTGAAATGATATTGTCTTCTGGTACATTCAGCCTCACTGTAAAACTCTGAGAATTTTTTTCTCAGGTCGAAAAGTAATATATATTTAAAAATTGTTCATTAAATAAACCATATCAGTAAAAAAATATTGTAAATTTTGCGAAAACCCTTCGGTATCAGTATTTAGTACCCCAAAAATTATACATTGACCAAAAATTGAAAAAATCGATGTCCTGCCAGTTACCTTTGAAACAGAACCCCTCTTACAGGCTGTTTTTATTCTCTACATCAGATCTTTGAACTTAAGCAGATCCTTTCTTTTTATTTCATTAAAAGAGGAAAAAGATTGTTTCAAATTCTTTTGGAAAAAAATAATAGTAGTATAGAATTTGAATTCGTAGGAAGTAATTGCATAAAGATATTAAATTTTGCAGTTTTTTGCATTTTGTAGGTCTACCTGAGTCACAATCAGCCCAAACCACTGGAGGCCAAAATGTCGAAAAATATAGATCAGAGGCCAGGTATCGAGTCCATTTGTGGTAGCACTTTCATCTTTCGTGATGGATCATCAGCAGAAGTCGATGACTTCATATTTGCCACCGGTAATTGCTCAAAAAAATGTATTATTAATACAGTTTTCAAAAATATAGTACATTGTGCTACAAGTTGAAAAAGCGAGAGATTCAAGACGAGTGTGAAGTTAGTCACCTGAGTTTTAAATCGTCTCTTTTTCAACATGTGGGACACGATACTTTTTCTATAATTTGTTTAAAAATTGCTAGTTTTTTTTACCTGGTTTTTGTTAAAAAAGGAGGCGATTTTTTGTCGATTGACACAACAATAACAATGGCAATTGTCAAAACCATGGCAATAATGTGGGCGTAACAGTAAGTTGGTAGCAATGATTGGCCAGGAAGGTTAGGATTGGTGGAATTATATACAACGCAATAGTTCTGAGTTCACCTTCACTTACTAAAGCAGGCCACATGGTTCGTTCAGTAGTTCGCACTTTATTTACTTTTTTCACTGTGCGTCACTTTTTTCGCTGCGTCCGTCTACCTTTTTCACTGCGTCCGTCTACTTTTTTCACCTCGTCCTTCTACTTTTTTCACCGTTGCCCGGAAAGGTCGACACTGCGCATGTGCAATGTCATCGACAACAAATCGGTCACTTCTTACACAGAAAACAGGTGGAAAAACTAGCACTTTCTTGCGAATTATAGAAAAACAATTTTTCTAAGAATATTCTTAATTGGTTGTTTCAATTATAATTTATTTTATTTAAATATACATAGACAGAATCTAATTTGACAGCATTCAAATTTCAAAGCATTCGAAATTTCAAAGCTTTTGCTAAATTATTCTTATTTTTATTAAAGTCTGAAAATTTTGGAATCCGTCAAATTTGAACAATTTCAAATTCGAAATTGGTCAAATTAAAAAAATTAAACTCTAGAAGTTTTGTAACTGGACAGTATAAATTGTTCAAAAATATCACTTTTAATTCAAATAAATTATAATAAAAATATAATAATTCGACGTTTATTAGTCTTGTTTAATTGCATTTTTTGTTTACTAATAATATTTTAATTCATTGTATTATATTCTTTCACAAATTTGTTTCCAGGTTACGAATTCACGTATCCTTTCCTGTCAAGTAAAGTCGAATTACGTACAGAAGAGAATCACGTAGAACCAATTTACAAACATCTCATTCACATGGACATGCCAAATCTATTTTTTATGGGACTCCCGGCTATAGTTGTTCCCTTCCCAATGTTTCATATTCAAGCTCAATACATTCTAGGAATTTTAGAAGGAAGAGTGAAATTACCTTCTCCAGAAAAAATGAGGGAGGAATACGAAAGGGAAAAGAATTCGCTAGTGGAATCTGGATTACCTGTAAGATATTTTTTTTACTTTCTACTAACAAACAAAACATTTTTTTCATCATACTGATTCTGAATTTTCTTACTTTAATTTTTCAAGTAACGATATTTTCACTTTTTCAGATTCATACTCACAAAATTATCAAAATTGTTTAGAATATTAAAATAAGGAATATTTTCGGAATATTCAATACCTCTATAACTCAGAGTGGTCGTTCTAATCGAGGAAAAAAATTTCCGGTCAATTCAAATGCTCAATAATTTAGACGTATAAAATGGAAGCTTTCAACACTTTTCAACTAAACAATTTCAAATTTCAAAGATTCCACAGAAATGCCACAAAGATTCTAAAAGATTTCAAAGATTTCGCAGAGGTTTTAAATGTTTCAAAAATTTCGTAAAGATTTTAAAGATTTCAAAGATTTCAACAAATTTAAAAAGAATTTCACATCGATTTTAAAAATTTCATAAAGATTCCAATAGGATTTCAAAATATTTTAGAAGGTTTCAAAGATTTGTCAAAAATTTTAAATTTTTCAGAAAGATTTCAATAGATTCAAAGAGGGTTAGCAAAGCATTTAAATATTTCGCAAAGATTTCAATGATTCCAAAAGATTTAAAAGATTTCAAAAAAGTTAACAAAGTTTCTAAATATTTCACAAAGACTTTAATAATTATGTTACATAAAGATTTTAAAAATTTCACAAAAATTTTTAAGATTTCAAAAGATTTGAAAAGATTCAACAAAGTTTTTTTAATATATCAAAGATTTCAATGATTCCAAAAGATTTAAAAGATTTTAATACATTCCAGAAGAATTCAAAGATTTTAGAAAGATTTCAATAGATTTCAGATTCCAAAAAATTTAAAAATATTTCAATTGGATAATTTAAAATTAAATGCCGTTAAGCTGAAAAATGTAAAATTCAAAACTTTTATCAATTGAACAGTTCAAAGATTTCTGCTTAACAAATATAAATCTACACTATCATTTACAATACTCTAGAATGAAAAATTAATCAATAAATTTGTAAATGTTCAAAATTAGATCATCTTAAGCAATTTCAAGTTAGAAACATTAAAAATTGAACGATTTTATTATTTTTTTAACTTCACACTTTTTAAATTAAAAGTTAAATAATTTTAAGTCGTTTCAAATTAATAATTGTTCAATTTTTATTTATAAATCAAAATTCAACTCTTTCACTAACAAATTAAAATTATTTCAAATGAAACAATTAAAATTGTAACGTTCAAAGACTAAGTGTGGCACTCTGTAACGATTCAAGGCTTTCTATTTCAAATAAGTCAGATTAAAATTTTTAGTTTTGAATATTGGCTATAATTGATCATTTTAAATGTACAGTCAAATATTGCTAAATATTTAAAAAAATTGTTTTTTTTTTAATTAAAAATTTCCAAATTGAATGGGTTAAAAAATATATTTTTATATAAATATTTTAGTAATAATATTTTAATAATATTATTTTATAAGTAATAATAATTTTTTTAGAATATTTTAGTCTAAACAATATTTTAATAGGAATTTATATTGAATAAAAGCGTTTAATTATGAATCTATTCATTTGAAATTACTTGAAAATTGAAAATAATCCATAAAGTTTCAATCGGATGTTTACATTTGTTTAACTACTAAGGCTTCCGAATTGAAACAGTTCAATTTTTATCGTAAAAACTTGGTAAACTGTTTAATTTTGAACAGATTCAGAATCATCTTGCAAATTCATTAATTAATTTATATTTACAGATAATCAACTTAAAAATGTTATTTCAATAAACGAGTCAAAAAATATTTAGCTTCAAATTCAAAATCTTAATTTTGCTAAAAAAAACTTTTGACTATGAAGCTAAATATTTTTTGACTCGTTCATTAAAATAATTTCCACTTTGGCGGATTCGGCGCGAAATTTTATAATCCTTCAAATGTGCTTATAAAGTCGTAGATTCAGTTTCTGCACAGATATTCGCCTCTCAAGTGAAGTATGAATTTTCATACGATCAAAGGAAATGTACCCAAACTTTCTGTCGGTATTGTAAATGACCATATCTTCCTTGCTCTTCAATAAAATGTATTAATATTATATGAGTATGAGTCAATCGATTCATCTCTAATCAAGAAAGCTTGACTATTGTCGCATCAACTTTGAATAATGTTAATGAGAAAAGTTTTACTATAAAAAACCAATTTTTCAAGTCGAAAATATTGGGTCTACGCTCACCCGATTTCGGTGAACCTAGACGTGGCCTTTTCAAATATTACAAATGACCATAACTTCCGTACTCTTCAATAAAATGTATTAATATTATAGTTCGAATCTTGTATAGTATTGCATCAGCTTCAAATTATATGAATGAGAACAGTTTTACTACAAAAACCCCATTTTTAAACTATTATAAAGTGCTAAAAAAATGTAATAATGAACATTTTTAGGAATCCTTGTGTCAGTTTTGAGATATTAGTGCTGAAAATGAGCCTTCCGAATTTTATCAATTTATCCACACACATACATCCGGACGAATACTTATAGAACGCTGTATTAGACATTTATCAACTAAGAAACGTTCAATTAAATCATTATAAAAATATTTGAAATTGTTAAGACTACAAAGCTCCCTCTATGAGGAAGCGAAATTTAAATTAAACTAAGTAATTACTTAGTATCAAGAAAAAATACAACAATGTAAAGTAAGTGGATAATTTTCCCTATTTTACAGATAAGGCATATCAACAAAATGATGGATAGGCAATGGGCCTACTATGACGAGATAGCTGCTGCAGCCAATATTCCTAGCTTTCCACCAGTAATCAAGAAGATTTACGATTATTCGAATCAAATGCGGGAAATGGATTTCACGACCTATAAAAATTATCAGTACCGCATCGTGGACCGTGAAAATTTCACTGTATGTTGTTGTAAACCTTCTTAGGGTTCAAAAGCATATAAAAATAGAGAGAAGACATAAAAATTAAGTAAATAAAATAAGAGAATAATGATCTGTTAAATGGTCATAACGAATAATTATAACTATTCGTCTTCCGTGATAAACGTCATTCTCCTTAAATCACGATAAAGAGCATTATTGTCATCGTAAGAGCAGAACAGCATCATTTTTTGAGTATTTCCTACTGCCTTGTCGAATTTTCGACAATACTAATACATATCGAGATTCTTTTTTCTTGAGCCCTTCTGGGTATAAACACGTGATAAAGAGACCTTAATTTTTTTCAGAATTGAAGTGACCAACAGTATTCTTAAAGAAAACTGTTTTATTGACCTTGTATGAGATGAATGATTTATTTATTTTTAAGTTGGTTATTTACAATAACAGAATTGTATGGATTGTACAATTTTTTATTACACAATGAGAATTAAAATATTTTAACAATAGTTGTCTTTTTACTTCCTAAAATTGTATTCCAGTTTTCTCCTAAGTATGTCAAACTGAAATCTTTTACAGATTTATGTATAATTTTATACTAACATTATATTGGAGAAATTGATCATGGTTACCATAGAAATATGTAGATTATAATAGTTAAAGTATAAGCAGAGAGATTCAAAACATCGAGAACTAAATCTATAATAATGAAGTACGTGGCTTCCTAACATAATGTTGTCATTCAATCCGTTCTACATGAAGTTGCTGGGTTTCTAAATTCTTTTGTTTTAATAATTGTTTATTGCTGAGTGATGAAATTAAAAAGCCGCGGCAAAGTAGTTTGGTTGGTGCGATCATGATATGGTGTGTCTTTAATTGTGATCATTTCATGAACACTGTGCTTCCTCATAGAGGATTGTTTTGTTATAAAAAAATAATTCTTTGACAAGAATTTGGCTGATACATTTTCTATGATCATGATAAAAGACCGCTATGATAAACTTCTGTATTGAATAAGAACCCAATAACTGAAAATTATAAGCCAGTCAATACTCATTTCCTTATGAAATTTATATTAGTAGTAAAAGTTCTATTTTTTCAAATTGTTTTTTTGCTAGCGAATATGACAAATTTTTAATTTCAGTATCTTTATTGATTTCCAAGATTTTACTATGGTTTTTATATTACAGCTACTTCCCGGATGAATAAATCTTTGAAAGAATTATTGAGTCAGGGGGGTTGAAAGGGGTTTTTGAATTGTAAAAGGAGTCCAAGGGGATGGAATAGAGGATTTTGGATTTTTAAAGGATTCTGAGGGGATGGAAAGGGGGATTTTGGATTGGGAAAGGAGTCTGAGGGGATGGAAAAGGGGATTTTGGATTGTAAAAGGAGTCTGAGGTGATGATAAAGAGGCTTTTGAATTGTAAAAGGAGTCTGAGAGGATGGAGAAGATTATTTTGGATTGTAAAAGGAGTCTGAGTGGATCAAAAAGTATATTTTGGATTGTAAAAAGAGTCTGAAGGGATGGAAAAGGCGATTTTGATTTGTAAAAGGAGTCTGAGAGGATAGAAAAGGGGATTTTGGATTGTAAAAGGAGTCCGAGGGGATGGAATAGGGAATTTTTAATTTTTAAAGGATTCTGAGTTGATAGAAAAGAGGATTTCGGATTTTCAGTGGATTCTGAGGGGATGAAAAGGGGGATTCTCGGTTGTGAAAGAAGCCTGAGAGGATGAAAAAGAGTATTTTGGATTGTAAAATCAGTCAGAGGGGATGGACACGGCGATTTCAGCTGCGCTTTTTATACTTTATTGTTCCTCATTTATTTCTTATTGCTTATTATTATTTATTGCTTATTGATTATTTTTCATAGATCATAGACGGTTTTTATATATTTCAATAGATTCATTTCATCATAAATTTCATCATCAAGCGTTTGAAAATTTTAAAAATCTGTACATATCATAACTTTTAATTATTTAGATATAGAATGCTCCTAAATACATTAATCGATTCATGTGGTTAAAATGAACAAATTTGGTACATACTTATTATATTATGTTGCTATATTCTTAATATTAAAAAAAATGACTTATAAACGAAAAATTAAAAACTTAAAAAATTCTGAAAAATAAAAATTTTCATATGGAGATAGCCATTAACATTCTCTTCAATTTTATCAACTAAATACCACCCAATGTTAAAAAAATGTCGGGATACAGAGCCTGATATTACTGCCAATAATACTGTGATAAAAGTTCTTGAATTCTCGAATTTTTAAATTCGTTTTTTGTCATTCTCACGATATTTCATAAATGAACCTCGACCCCTTTTGTTTAAAAATGATGTATTTCATTTAAATCTACGAACGGACATTTTTTGAAAACATCATTTTCGGACTTCTGAGGTCGAATTATGCCAAGATATGTAACAAAATGAAGTTCGAAAACTTTCATTGTTACAAAGCTTCTTCTGTGAGGAATTTTCAAACTAAAAAGACGAATTTTCAACCAAATAGTCAAATTTTCAACCAAAAAGATGAATTTTGAACCAAGAAAATTAAATTTCTACCAAAAAAGACGAATATTCAACAAAATACATGAATTTTGAAGCAAATAGTTAAGTTTTCAACAAAGAAGGTAAATTTTTAGTAAAAAGAATAATTTTCAGCCAAAAGAAAAACAATTTTTAAAAAATAGGTCAATTTTCAAACAGAGATTAATCTTCAAACAAAAAAAGAAGAATTTTTAACAAAGTTGTTCAACTTTCAACCAAGTAGTGGAATTTTCAACCAAAAAAGATGAATTTTCAACGTAAAATGTAATAGTTGATATTTCATTCAAATCGAATTTTCAACAAAAAAGATGTATAATAGACTTAATGCTTTCACGATGATTCATTATGATGAAAGGAGGTGTTTCGGGTTTCAATCGTGTGCAAAACTA
>JAUMHM010000085.1:34541803-34567336 GCA_032362435.1 Melikaiella ostensackeni
AGCACTTGTCAAAGGAGCTAACTTTTGCTTTCCTCAGATCATCAGGACTTAATTCAGGTACAGAGGGTTTCATTTTCTACGAGTGTTGGATAGCTGTCTCCGTCACACACTCGAAACCTGATATCGTTCTCCGAGACTTAGAGGCGCGAGCTATGTTCGTGATCGAATTCACAGCTGCGGCAGAATACAACATCAAAACTGCGGAGGAGGAAAAGGAGAAGAGGTATCGAGACCTTAGAAGTGGGCTGAAGCGATTATACCCAGAATATTCGGTCAAAATTATTGTCCCTGTGATCAGTGCTCTCGGGGGTGCGAAGCCATCACTGGTTTGTAACCTCAAAGCTATACCCGCGTGTCAAAAACATGCCCAGGCACTTGCGAGATGGATGCAGAGGGCGGTCATCCTTAGTTCGCTCCGCGTTCTCAAGACACACGAGAGGTTTGCTGGCCTGTAGATATAATTTCATCGTACCCTGTGGCCACCCATCTCACGGTTGTGAGACGTGACCATAGGTGTGTTTTACCGCGGTTCTGCTGGAGGCTGATGTCATTTCTATGGCATTTGCTTCCAGTAGGACCCTGCAGTGGTTATATAACCTATTTTTTTAAATATATATATACAAACTCATCACCGAAAATTGGTAGTATTCTGTCGCTAAAATTGTTGACCTGTTAGAGAAAAAAGCTTAGAAACGAGAAAGGCAGCTGTCTCCTTTTGAATCTTCACGACAAGGTTTATTGCACCCTTGCGCCTGGTTCTATTTTAGTCCCCATTACTCGGCTTACCTGCTTAGTTTCAGGGAAATACAGAAAATCGAAAAATATTTTTTGCAGCATTTGCATGAGAATCGTGATATTCCGCGCATGCATAGCGGGACGAAACTACTTTATTCCTACCTAGTAATGGATAGTGAGTGGCGGATGAACACCACACACGGTGAGCGTCAACAATTTTCAACCTAAAACAACCTAAAGGTCTTTGCACTCGCCGGTTTTCTGTAGAATGTAACTTGTAGATGATGTACAAGTATTTTTAGCACAAAATTAAAATCATCTGTGGGATCCTTTTTTACGAACCTCCATTTTGTAAAATTGAAAAAAATTGAATTTGTAAATTTTACGTACAGGGTGTCATGAGTCCTTAAAAATTGTGTAAGAGAATATAATAAAAGAATTGCTTAAAATGAACATCTGTTGATCTATGGAGGTATATGTGTAATCGACAACGCTTTTTTAGAAAGAAACTTAGTTAAACCTTCTCGCACTCGAAGTTTTTTTGCACTTTCTAATTAGTTGATAGCCCTAGAATATTTCACGTAACATATTAAAGAAATCTGCTGCGTCCTTCTTCCATAAATCACACTTTTGGAGTTTTTTCTCGAATTTTCAAATTCTGCGAACGGGGCGTCATCCTTCGTTGAAAAGTGAGTAAGCGAGTAGAGTGGAAGATTTTCGTAAACTATGTTCGTCGTCACATTATCGGCTCCAGCCGACAGCAACATCACATCACAGAGCTATCATTCTTGGGTCGCTCCGTGTCCTCGAGACACACAAGCGTTTCCCTCACCTGTCTTTGTGATTTTGTCGTTCCCTGTCACCACCCATCTCACGTTCGTGAGACGTGGCCATAGGTGTGATTTACGATGGTTCTACTGGGAGACAGAGTCATTTTCCGGGATGGCAGTCGCTTGCAGGGGTTTCTGGGGTGGTTCTTTAACCAATTTCTTATTATATATGCTCTTCTTATACGTAAGACCTAACGTAAGCTTACACAGAATGTCGCTGTCCGTTGCCATCTACAAAAATGTGATCTCTGTCCAAAATAATTTTTATAACTTTTCAACTACTCTCATAATTTATAATCTTATCCGTTATGTACATTTTCACAAATATGACCGAAATACTAAATTCTTAAGACACAATGACGGAATAATTTGTTAAAACTAATGTATATGATGCTCTCAGGTAATGTTACATACTTAGTACTCCTAAATAATTTCTTTTTGAACATTTTAGTACTGCTTTCCTATGTTTGAACTACACTTTGTAAAAATTTAGAATTTTTGTAATTAAAAAAAATATATCCTGGAAAAAGGCCCAAAGGTTGAGCCGAAACGTATGGAGAAGATTTATTGTAAATTAGAACTTCTAGGATATAAACAAGTATAGTTTGGATCGTTTTACTGATATAATTTTTATATTTCTCCTATTTTGAGAATTCTTTCTTACTTAATAATAAGTGTAGAATACCCTATGAAGTGATTCTCCGCATACAGGGCACTTTTGTGTCTTGAACCTGAAGTGACCAAACTAAATGGTGTTTCTTGATGAAACTCGATAAAGATCTGATATTAGCATAGCCTAATACCCCCATAAGGAAAAGCTGATCAGATTATCGTTTGCCTGATCAAGATGCTCCCAAATACCCAAAAATGCCTTTTTGGAAGGTCTCCACATACGCGACGCAGAGTTCAGAGACGTGTATTCAATATGTCTTACGAATTTGATTGATAGTATAAAATTTTGCCTCAAAAACTAAATTTATTAAAGATTATTTTGTTTTCAGACTTTAGTCATATTCATTTTAAATAATACTTTTATTATTAATAATACTTTCAATAAGGCGTTTAAGCGCTCGGACTTCCTATTAGATGTCCGAGGTTCGATTCCTCAGCCGGTACCTCTCGAAATTTTTCCATGTACTATCAGAGAAATAAGTACGTTCCCTCTGCAGGCTCTTATATGGGCACACTGCTATTATACCTGCGCCACTGTCAGTCTGCTGAAAAAAGGGCCGACCAGGAAAACTGCAAACAGCAGTAATAAAATAACCTTTGTAAAATATATTCCACTGCTGCCGAGAAACTGCGAAAATAAAAAAAGGGCTAATCCTATTATTATGGTCAACTTGAATTTTCAGTTTGGGGGTTCCTGCTCAATGTCAAAATCTATTTATAAAGGTGATCAATTTACCTACAAGTAGTCCGTGAACACAGACGCGCATTCCACCTAAACGCAGCCTTCCTCCTGTGCGGCTATGCCCACTAGGGTGGGTTGGAAATAAAGAAATCTAGAATTCGAAATCGCTACAACACGAAAAAGTAGCGTATTGGGATCCTAAACAAGTATAATTAATTTGCAATCGACAAACATGCAGCTTGTTTATCCGCGCTCAATAAAAATATTTTTTAAATTGCATGTTTGCAGAGTTTTTAAATCTTCTTGAGTTTAGATTTTTTCTATATACCTGGAGGTCAAAAAACACTTCCCAATTTTTTGCGTATTTTAATCAATCATTTTCTGAGAAATAATTCCTATTTGATTTGCCTCAGTTTTCGGAAAAAGTTCCTAACACCTATCTGAATAGGAGAAGAATTTTTTTGGGTATTTGGACACTTTCTAGTGACCAAAATGCCTTAGGAAAAAAGTCGACAAGACCCAGGCATCAAAATTAAAAATGCAGCGAATTATTGAAATTTTGATTTTGGTACTTGATGAAATTATCTTTATAACGTGTGGTTCACACATTTTTCTGAGCATGTGTGGGAAAGGCTTTCTGAACATCCCCAGGTATGTCAAAAAAAAGTTTAATCTCAAAAAAATTTTAAAACTCTGCAAACAAGGATTTTTTTAAACATTTTTATTGAGCTCGGGTAACTAAACTGTATGCCTATCGATTCCAAATAATTATACTATTTTTATAATCTCAATACGCTACTTTTTCTAGCTGTAGCGATTTTGAAATCCGAAATTTTTAACTTTCGACCTACCTTAAATGACAGCAGCAGTAGAATAGTTAAATAGCACATGATTTTCAAATATATGACAAATATTCGATTGATTAAAAAAATGTTGTATATATTTGATATTGGGAAGACGATGCAATATCCCGAAGGCACAAGCAGTGAAGATTTGCTTGACATCTTTAATTAATTCAACGGGATTTTAGTTTTTTAAGATAAATTACCAAAGAGTCAAGTCTCAAGTGGCTCGAGCTGAATATCTCGTTGAATTCAAGGATCGAAAAAAATATTGAATATAATTTCTTGATTTTCTAAAAGCACGTGTTTATTTTTATTGAGCTGAGACAGCAGACTACGCTTTCACTTTTCCCAAATATTTGATTTTTTTTAAATATATGGCAAATATTCAATCAATAAAAAACTGTTGTGAATATTTGATATCGGAAAGACGATGAAATAACTCCAAGGCACAAGCAGTGAAGATTTGCATGATATCTTCAATTAATTCAACAGGATTTTGATTTTTATTAAATAAATTACCAAACAGTCAAGTCTTCTTGGATGAAGTCGGTTCTAATAATTTGATTTCGAAAAGTCGGAAAGGCACAAGCGGTGATGATTTGCATGATATCTTTAATTACCTCAACAGGATTTTAGTTTTTGTAAAATAAATTACCAAAGAGTCAAGTCTCAAGGCGTTTGAGCCGGTTATATTGTTGGATTTATGGGATCGAAAAAAATCTTGAATATAATTTTATTGATCTTCTAAAAGGACTTGCATGTTCTCCTAAAACCACGAAAGCAGACTACGTTTTTACTTTTCCAAAGTATTTGATTACCATTTTTGAAATATACGACAAAGATTCGATTAGTAAAAAACTGTTTTAAATATTCGATTTCGGAAAAACGATGAACTATTCCGAAGGTACAAGCAGTGAAGATTTGCAAGATATCTTTATTTACTACAAAATTATTTGGGTTTTTGTTGAATAGATTACCAATGAATCAAGTCTCAAGACGCTTGAGTCGGATATCTTGTTGGATTCATGCGATCGAAAAAAAATCATTAATATAATTTTTTCGTTCTCCTAAAAGCACGGCTATGTTCTTGAACTGAAAGAGCAGACTGCAATTTTACTTTCCCCAAATTTTTCATTTATTATTGTTTGAATTTACGACATATATTCGATTAATACAAAACTGTTGCTAATATTTTATTTCGGACAGTTCGGTTGGTGTATTACTTTCTAGAAAATGTAGCTTAGTGTCATTCGAGACTTAGAACGATATGAGACAGTATTTAATAAAAAAATGCTTCATAATATAATTTCAAAAAAATGAGCGACAGCGAGTGAGACAGTTTAAAATCTTGCATCGTCGTGCATATCTACATATATCAGAAGATTAGGTTAGAAATTACTGATAAAAAAATGCGCATTAGCGATTGTGCACAAATAAATTCAGCACAGCTAATTCAACACGCAACACAAAGCATGCATTCAATACACACAAAAAATTTGCACCGTGAAGCTCTACACAGAATAATGCTAAATAATTCGAAAAGTAGTGTACCGTGTGTTCGTCTTTGCGGTGCAAAATTGTTCAGAATTTTTTTTAATTATATGCTAAAAAATCATTGATATAATTTAGGCGTGTTTGGCCACTTTGAGATTCAAAAACTGTTATTTTTATTTTATATAATAGAGTTTTACTGCGTAGGGTTTAATGTTGTAAGATTAAAAAAGTTATTTTACTTTTTTCTAGAGTTTTAAAAATGAGGCAGGGGAAGCTATAACCGGTGTAAAGTCCACTTTTCGACGAAATTGAGTTTCTTTCCGAAAACATACTTTCTCGCTTTTTTACACTTATTTTAGTGAAAAAATTAAGGTTTTGCAATTTCTTACCCATTTCAATGTATTCAAATATTTTAAAATTTCAAAGAATTCGAACTAAATGAATAACGTATACTAAAATATTCAAATTTTTTTGAGGAATTCGACGTTTAACATGGGTTTTGAATAAGTATTTAACAATTTGAGATATTATTATCAAAATTAAACAATGTTGTACTAGTGCTAAAATGTTCCTCTTTTCTGTTGAATAGTCTTATTTGATAATGAAATTAATAAACATATGTATTTCATGTGATTTTCTTTCTAATATGTAGACTTTATTTATGCAGAATCGCTCGTTTTCATTTTTTTCAGTATGCGTTTTTTTGTTTTGATTTTAAAAAATTTTAATTTTAAAATCTAAAAATTAAACAGAAGATATTAACCGGTTTCAAAATTTTCTTGAAAATTGTATTTTTTTAAATGCCAACACACAAATTTTTTCTCTCGGCTCAATTCATTTGATCAATTTCAGCATTTTCATGCTGCCTAAATATATATTTCAAACTTGTGAGATTAGAAGAAAAAAACTAATAGCCCTATATGAAAACCAAGGGTAGCTTTGGATTCCTCTTAGTAATAACACCAGGTGCTTTTTGAATCAGGCAAGAAAAAATATATACTAAACAATTACATTGTTTCAAAACATTGTGTAGTTATTATAAATAAATCTATAAGTCCGAAAAACTTTCAAGCACATTAGCAGATTTCCAACCAAAATACCTCTAGGTGTTGTTTCAGCCATTGCGAAATAACAATTATTTAAACAAATACAATATGAATAACGTTTTTCCACATTTTTACTGTTTATGTTTATACTTTCCGTTAATTTACCACCAAGACTTGACGCTAGTTAAAAAATCTCATAACAAAATCAACATATCGAGATGTTTTTTTTTTTAATTTGGGCTAACTTTTCGCGCTGATTGTAAATTCTGTATCATAAACTAGAAAAAAGTACATCTAGTGTTTCAAATGTAAGTGTATTCTTTTATTTTCACTAATATCGCAATTATTGAAGTAAGTTTTAGCTTTATTGTAAGCAGTATTTCATTATTTAAAAGCTTATTAATTACGTTAGAAGAAATGGTTATTTAAGGGCAAATATATTGTTCATTAAACAAGTCGAGACGTTTTCTAGTGTCACTCTTAAACTATTGACTACATAAAAAATGTTTTTCAGAATGAATCTATCTAGTTTCAACCTCATTTAAAGCGAAGAGTGAGTAAACACTCAGGATCGCATATATAGTCTCAGAACTCGGCACCATGTACAAAATTTATACCCAGAGAGTCACAATGTAAACAACTTCTGATATGGCACTGACTGTTCGAGCAAAGACCTTCAGTATAGGGTGTCAAGCGAAGCTCAGGGAGGGAGACAGAAGCAGGCAAGCGTGATCAACCGTGAAGCCGGTACAAGGACGGGCAGCACAGTATCGCGAGATGAGTGTACTTTTAAAGGTATAACTCGTTTTTCGACGAAAATTATGAAAAATTAGCTTGATTTTTATTTTTGTTCGATTTTATCGAAAAATAATGATTTCACAAAAAATATAGTACACAAAAAAGTTGTATTTTTCCAGAATGCCTAATTTTTCTGCAGAATATCCATATGTAAAGCAATATTTTTTAAAATAAATCAAGAAAACTGCGAAAACAGAGTTCATTTTAAAAATTCACTATACCTCGGAAATTAGAATGCACAAAAAAGGCTCGTAGGCTTTTTTGGTACAAGGTTGAATGTATGGATTTATATATGATATTCACATACAAAGTTTGAACTATAGCAATTAAGCCGATGTGGAAATGGCAAATTTGATGATAAGTAGCGTTTTTAGCCTTCTAAGTTATTGTCAGAGAAAAGCAAAGGCTTCACTAAAATTATTGCCATGAAATTTTTATTTAGTATAATATACCTTATAACTTTATATAAAAGCGATATCGCTGAACTAAAAATTAGAAATTGGCAGCTCTTTTAACTTTGGTGATATGTATATAATTATGATATTATATGATATGAATTTATAGACAACGTTGAAGATGGCCTTATTTTTTTAGTTCTTGGCACACGTGTATGGTAAAAATTTTTCCTGAAACTGCTCTTTAGGTCAAATGAATTCAGCCATTAAACTTTAAACTCGATTAAGAATGGCCTTTTTGATGTAAGTTTGAAAAAAAATCAGAATTAACGAAAAAACAAATTTTAAAAAAAATCACGTAAAATTTCTGATTCGAAAAATATAATACTTTATTTTTTTGGGGGGGGGGATTTATGTATTTTTTGTATTAAATAAATAAGCTGTGTCTACAAAGCAACACTTTTAGTAATTTTGTGTTATATTCTGCCCTTCATTTCTCAATTTTTGCACAAAACGATATGACATGATTGCAAGACAAAAATTAGGAAAATCATTCCATTTGTTTATGAGACAAAAACGTACCCACTTTTTGCAGCCATTCTCGACCAACTTGATTGGGAAAAATCATTTTTTCCCAAAGTGCCCGTAACAGAACAACTCATTGGGATTCAAAATTGTCTACTTTTATTGTTTTGCATCCGCTGTCCCACGTGTTATTTCCGTTGAAAAACCGGCAGTCTCTTATGAACAAATAGCTTTTCTCCCAAACTATTTATTATATTGAGCTCAAATATTGTACACCTTTTCAGCACATCAAAATACATATTTTCAGAGACTTTTAAACATTAAAATGCATTTTTGCAAATATAACTAGGCATTGCAGAAAAGGCCATTTTGGCCCGTTTTTATTACTTTGCAAGGAAACTATTTAATCAATCTCAACGTAAGACCCACCAAATGGCAGACCTTTCTAATTTCTATAATCTCTCATTGAATTTTTTTCTCTCAGATTAATAGCTTGATCCCAATTTTTAAAAAACATGATTTCGCCAACTTTGAATATGGCCGTATATAATGTAATATGTACCGTTTTTGATTCCGTCAATTGTTAACATAAAAACTTCTAACAAAAGTTGGACTACTCCCAGAAGAGCATCTTTTTTCAATGATAAAATTTTTTGATAAAAGTGACAAATTTTGAGGAAACATCGATTAAAGAATTAAAAAATTCAGAGCTAGAATAGAAAACTCTTTCTTTATAGCAAGCAATTTTATCACAAAATTGTAGGAGATAAAAGATACTACTATTCGGATCTGCTTCAACTTTCATGAAGGACTGTTTTTTTCAAATGTTTATATTTAACAAGTTGATGCCCATTTTTGAATGCACATACTTTGACGTGTTGAACCTTTAGTGATTCTTAATCAAATCTCCTGAAAAATTTTTTCCCATTTTCCCAAATTCCCATTTTCGATATTCCGTATAAGCCGTGATTTCGGGTTACTAAGATAAAAACGAACTTAATTTCACCTTTCATTTAATTACCCGAAACCGTGCTTTCATGAGGCCAATATCTTTTGGGAATATTGTAGGTTAGGCTTTCTAATGATTATTATTTACTTCAGTCCCATTATGTTATATCATATTTAAATTTTATATTATATATTTTATTTCATATTCTATTTATATCACGTGTTTCATTCTTACATTTTGATAAATAGATTCAAAGTTCGAGGTTATAGACTGCAATCTGCAGATTAGAGAGTTTAGCATGGATTTAACTGGTGAACAATTAAATAAGGAAACTGTTTTTGTTGCAGGTATGTGCTACTCCTGATTCAGCAAAAATGAAGATTATAATTTTCGTGAGTGTGAAAAATTGTTATTTTTACATTCTCATCATTTATGATGATGTCTTAGATTCATGTGAATTCGGACCTATTCAGTTTTCGTCAATCATCGACGTTTTGAGACTCTCTGAGCTAGAGAAATTGATTTTTACGAAAATGTCTGACTGCCGGTCTATCTATCGGTCTGTCTGTTGTCTGACTTTGCGATAACTTTCGAAGGAATTTCCTAATTCAAATTTCCTTTTGCACACTGGTTTGTGGTCCAAAATGACAGCTCCAGTTCTTTAGCCAACCTTCTACTGCCAATATTTATGGTTCTTGCCATGAAAAATTCAACTGAGAAAAGTAAGAATTCAACTTTTCTACGGAACTACGCAAGATACAATAAATTGACAGGAGACCAAAATTATCTGCTTTTGAAAGTTGCACAAAATTGCTCCTAACTGTTTTTTGATGGCAATAATAGTTTTTGTTTTCAACGTAGAGAATGCCATAAAAATATAGAGAATTCAAATTTATGGCTAAACAATACAAAAGACGATGAAGGATTCAACAGCAAAAATACTCACCTGGAAGAGACCTGCGAAATTGCCTGCAGTCATTTTTTATATCTATATTTTAATCCTAAACAGTCATTAATAAAATTAAAGAATATTCATAAAAAAATATTTTTTACTCATGTAGGTTCTAAAACTTGCCAAGTCTTTTATTACAAATTCAAGACATATATTTTCCACAATTTTGCATTAAATTAAAATTTTCTCATGGTTTCTCATATACTGCAAATTTGTGCTGGAAAGTATTCGATTTGGGTGCATTTATCTTAATTCTTTCTTCCATTGTTTTACAATTTTTTAGCTAAGTATAGAAATATAATGTAACATGTCGATGAGAATGTATTCCTCAAACCCGAAGAAGTTTTGAGAAAGTTATATCTACACCTTCATTTGATGTTCGAGCATGAAAATAAATTAGCTGATTATCCAGGACCAAGCGCATAGCGCGAGGCACATAACACAAAGCACAAAGCACGAAGCACATACAGGTATATTATCTGATATCCTCATATAATCGAAAATTTTTTATTTGAGTTGTCCAGATTATTATTTATTGTTAGGGTTAAGACCAAAAGAGCCCCTGACGCTTGGGTAGTTCCGTCGCATCATCTTGTAGGCCTATGCGTGACCCTGAAACCCTCTCCATACGAAGAGGACTGCAGCCGCACCCTTGGCCGATATGTCTGACTCACTGATGCATTTACTGCCTGTGAGTGCCAGATGGTTCCCCGCAATTGCGGGACAGTGAAAAAGGATATGAATAGCTGTCTTATCATCCTTTCCGCACTGTCGACAGAGGGTGCTATCTGCAATCCCTATTTTATGTCTGTGATAGCCGAGGTTTCAATGCCGTATAAACATCCCTGTTAGGACCTTGAATTCATTCCTACCGAGTTTGCGTATTACCACAACTCGTTTAAAGTTTAAATTCAAACCCATAAGAGTTTTGGTCTCTCTTCAGCCAGTGGCTTTATTCCACTCCATCTAATGTTCATACGTCAATCAGCTGTTAATTTCTCCAGTGACACTGGAGTATGGACATGATCTCCGTTAGTAGGACTATGGCGTAGGGCCTCATCGAGATTGTGAAGCCCATTCCACTCCTCCTGCGATAGACACCGGTTCCTGCTTTCTCCTTGTTCTTGGAGCCAGCTGTGAACCAGTTGTGCCCATCACTAGGCAGGTATGCCTCACCGTTAGCCCATTTCTCTCTCGTGGTTAGTCTGACTCGATACTTCTCTTCGAAGAGGTAGCGAATAGGCATTTTGTCCCTGAGCATGCTCAAGGTCGGCCTACTCGCCATACTGGTTGGAATCCACAGTTCTGTTAAGATCCTTTCGCCGTTTTCCATGTTCATTCTTCGGGCTGCCATCGCAACCATGGCCTTAATGGTAAGTGAATAAGCTCTAACCCTGGTAGTACTCCCAATGTCACCGTGGGTGTCGACTTCGATTCACCAGTGACGCCTCTTAGCATCAGCCCCCTGATTCTTTCCAGTCGAAATTTCACAGTGGACAGTTCGACTCTGTTCCATCAGACCACAGCTGCATAAGTCAACCTAGGTCGCAGGATCGCTGTATAGATCTACATCAGTGTCTCCGGTTTCAAGCCCCAGTTTTTACCTATGGCTCTTCTACAAAGCCAAAGGGTCGCTGCGAGCTCAGTGCTTGCTGCATTATCCCGAAGAGTGTATCCAGATGCTGGCCGCGCACGATGAGCAGCATTTCGTCCGCGTAGCCTATAGCGTAATAGCTCTAGTTCTTCAGTAGAAGAAGCAGTTCATCAATTACCAAGCACAACAGTAGGGGCGATAAAACGCCTCCCTGCGGGCATCCCGAGTCAACACTTCCACATAAAGTGGTATCAGCCTTAGTCGTTGTTAGGTTCCTATTGCCCAACATGTGGTAGGTCCATTCTACGATTGCAGTTGGCACACCATGTGCAATCATGGCCGCCCTGACCACCTCTCTAGAGGTGTAGTTGAAGGCTCTTTCGATGCCCATAAAGCTTCTAATCGCGATGCCTTTCTGCTTCAGTTGTCCTCCGATAAGGCTTACTGCTCCGCTTAGGGCCGTTTTGAGTCGAGTGACAGGCCCTGGAGGCGTGTTGCTCGTTATGTAGTGGCCTACTTAAAAAGACCTTGTCGCGGATGTATCTATCCACAAGTCTTTCAATCGATTTTGGTAGGAAAGGTGTGAGGCTGATGGAACGGAAATCTTTAGGTGAAGTATAACCGATCCTGCCTGCCGTAAGAATGAAGACCACTTTCGTACCTCTTCATGCCGTCGGGACATATCTCAGTGTCAGACTAGTCCATCGCAAGGGCCCTCATCTAAGGACTAAGGGACTAAGGAATCTGCATAATTTGGAGTTGCTTAAGACTTCTCATTGTGACCACTGTATTCTGCAGCCAAGATTTAGCCGCTGGGTTAGCTGCAACAAATATAAAGATTCCTCCCTTACAGAAGAAGGCGTTAAATTTTGGCCATTGATTTGTGGACACTCTTTCGAGCGCCCTCCAAGTGGTCTCCCTGAAGAGCTCGAACTGCTCCGCAGTGAGCATCGAATCCAGGTAGCTTGCTGCCGCCACCACCACTGTCAGGGAATTAGTCCTCTGGGCGGCTGTCAGTGTAGTCCCCGGCGACTCCCTGTTCGCCGGCAGCTGATGTTCCAGCACCTGCAGCCGCTCTCCTAGCCTGCTGCACTTGTCTTTTCAGTTTTCGTTTCAGAGAACCGTTGATGCCTCGATTTGGGGGGGGGGGGTACACATTATTCGCTCCTGTCTCCATAGCCTCATTCAGGGAAACCGTCGATCCCTTAGCTCCCAAGAGAGCCGGGCGCCTTGATAAACGATCCGCCCTTGCAGAGCCCCGCATGCAAGGCCGAGGACCGTTTGGTCCCCTTGTCCCGCACGTCTCCGAAACGCTTTCCTCTCTTAGTTAAGTAATACCGCACAAAGTATAAAAGTTCTCTTATTTACGAATTCAAATTTACCAAAACTCCAAAAACCTCAGAAAGGGATGCAACTAAATATTTGAAGCGAAATTCATGCGTCCAGCAGAAATGTTATCGATGTTATCGAAAGCTACCAGTAAATTACCGTGAATTTTTTTTAATTACCATTAAAATTTAATTTACGAAACTGTATAGAAATTTCGGAAATTTATGGAAATTTACGAAAATTTGGGTAATTCACGGAAATTCATGGTAATTTACCGGTAACTTTTGATAACTTGGATAAAAGTTCTGCTGGGTGCATCCGTAATAGCTCGGGGCGCTGAACTCAAAGACGTCGCCCATTTGGCGATCTAATGAAAGAAAAATTTGAATTCGTTTTCTTTCCTAGCGCAGAAGGGTGATGACGTAGCGGGAGAAAAGTAAGGAGGTCTGAGCCACTTTCCACTAGCTCAACAGGCCTTGAAATTCGAACTTTCAGGCGGGACGTTATGAAAATAAAAATAGTTCTCACAACGCTCGGTCTGAAAGTTCTATTCTCAACGCCTGTAGATAGCTCCGAAAGTAACGAATTTTCGGCCTCTTCAATTTCTACGACTACGTCATCACGCTTCTGCCCCAGGGAAGAAAAAGAATATGAGTTCTTCTTTCGTTAGATTGTCCAACGGACGAAGACTTCAAGTTGAGCAGCCATGAATTGAATATAAAAAATGAAAATTCAGGAAATTTATGAAAATTTAAGAGATTCATAATAATTTACGGGAGTTTGGGATATTTATGGCAATTTTAAGGAAACTTTTGATAGTTATGCTGCACGCATGAATTGTGCTCCAAATTTTTGGTTTCATCCTTTTCTATGGCTTTTTGATTTTCGTTGGCCCCGTAGCTATCCAGCTGATCAGTCTTGCATATTAGAAACATATTAGATCGTTGTATTTCTCCCCTTGGCACGCAGTCTACTATTTTGTAACAGGTGCATGAAAATCATGATATTTTGCTAATGTAAAGCGGGACGGAAATGCCTAATTTTCACCTAGTTAAGAGTAGTGAATGTAGCGCAAGCACACTGCACAGTAGGCCAGGAGACGCTCAAAAATGGCCAAAATTCAAGATTCCGTCAGTTTTGTTTCAAATTTGGTAAAAGCGGGTTTTCAGGATCACTGACTTTGAATCTGATGAGACTTCCATTTCCGGGATAAAAGTGTTAGGTTGTGCTGATTGTGTGGTGCAGAGTTTGGTATAATTGTGGTAAAATTTAAGGTGAGTTCATAGTAAGATTGTGTTAAAATTGCTGTAAGTGGTAGACTGTCTATAAGCAGTAAAGAAGGTGAAGATGTTGAGTGATAGTTTCTAGGATTGAGGTTGATGTGGTTGGGTTGTGAGGTTTTCTTGGGTGGCGTGGGATAAAGGGTGGGAAGGTGGGAAGGCAGGTAACTGTGAATTGGTTTAATGAATAACGGAAAGGGAGACAGCAAAGAGGAAAGGAATTTAGATCAGGAAGTATTTGGCACGCAGGAATGTGAGAAAAAAGAAAGGAAGGCACGAAGCAAGTACAGAAAAACGATAAAAAAGGAGAGATTAAGGTCGAAGAGTTTGGGTTCGATAGAAGGATATATTAAAAGGAAGAGGAATAGGGAAAAGAGAGGAAGCAGTGAGGATGAGGAAGAAGTAGGATGGATCTTGAAAAATCAGAAATAAAAATCGTACAAGAAATTAGAAAAGGAAATGTCACAGCTTAAAAAAAAAATAAGGCAAATTACGGAAAAAATTAGAAAAAAGAAGTGTGAGAAGTATTAAAAAGGATAGATGTGAAGGTAGAGATAGAGAAAGTGCGAAATGTGGGACAAGATGGGGGAAGAGGAGAGAAAATCGCACTAGTGAAACCAAAGAAATGGAAACGTAAGAGGGAAGTAATGACAAGGAAAAGGACTGATGGAAGAAAATAAAGAAGGGCTGAAGCTTATAATAGGAGGAGATTTTGATGCGAGAACAGGTGATAGAGGCGGAAGGAGATGAGGAGGAGGGCGAGGAAGAAAATCCGAAGATCAGATACTAAATGGGGAAAGGAAGAAATTGTAGAAGAGCTTGAAGGAGATGAGATGGTTTATCCTAAACGGGAATATAGAAAGGGGTGAGGAAGGGGAATATACGCGCTGAGGAAAAAAAGGGAACGGTAATTGACTATGTGATTGTGGACGGTGAGGTAAGAGAGAAAGTCAAGAAACTAGAGGTAGGAGATTATATAATTTCGGATTACTTACCCATAATAATGACATTAGAGGGTGAAAAGAGTAATGAAATTAAGGATAAAAATGCAGTAGAGGCAGAAAATACAGAAAGAGGGGATTGGTCAATAGAAGGAAAGGAAAAATTTAAGGAAAAAGTGAAGAATATAAAAATGGGTGAGAGAAATGTGAAAGAAGAGATTAAAATAATTATAGGAAAAATAGAAAGAGTATTAGAGGACACAGGCAGAAAATAAGGTAGTGAAGGAGGGGTTAGAAATGGATGGGATGAGAAATGTAAAGAGAAGAAGAAAGAAGTGAGGAATGAATTAGGAAAATGGAGAAAAGGGAAAAGTGGTGGAGAAAAATATACGAGAAAAAGAAGGAATATAGTGAGATGTGTGATAAAAAAGAAGAGGAGGAAAATAAGGATTTAAAGGAGAGGCGAAGAAGGATAGGACGAGAGAAGAGGTTTGCAAAGTAGTCAATAGGAAGAGAAAAAGAAGGAAAAGAGTAAACCAGGATATTGAGATTTTAGAATACAAAAAATACTTCATGGATTTGCTATGAGGGATAGAGAAGAAAGTTAGGAAGGGAGGCAAAGAGGGAAGGGAATAAGATGAGGAAGAGGACGGGAAGGAGGGGAAAGAAAAAAATAATGGACTAGGAGATGGAAGGGAGTGCAGTTAGAAGAAGTAAAGGAGTTTAAATATGTAGGATACACTTTGAAAGAAAATGAAGTTAATAGAGCTCATATAAGAGAAGGAATAAAAAAAGTGGGAGGGGTAATGAAACAGATATGGAAAATAGGAAAAGAAAAGGTTCAGAAAAGATTGGAGAAGGAGAATGTGGTTGTTTGATACGCTAGTATGGCCGGTATCAAGATATGGAGCAGAGATATGGGGATGGAAGGAAAGGGAAGAGACTGAAATTTCACAAGCATGGTATATAAGATGGACACTAGGATTAGACTGGAGGACCTTCCTTCCCCAAAATCTTTACCACATTCTCTTTCTAGCTTCCTTTAACTACAATTCCTCTCATACATCCGTCCCATACATGCTCCCATGTTTTCTCTTTCCATTCACGTATTCTGCATTTTTTGTTCTCCTTCTTTTCCCAATAAATTCCTTCCATGACCTCGTTTTCTAATCTAAATCTTGCTATTCTTGTACAACTTTTCTTTTCATATCCCTTTCCTAAATACTTTGGTACTCCTTTCTTCTTTATCATCTTATACCATTTATTGTATTTTGATTCCTCAATCGTCCCCCATCTTTCTATTAATTGTTTTTCCCTGCCTTTTTTCTCCACTTCTTCATAGTTTACTCTAGTCCCATCTCCTATATCTCTATCCATGAAAAACTCTTTTCTTTCTTCCCATTTTGTTAACTCTATTTCCCTCCCTCTGCTTTCTTCTATATCCCTCATACACTTTTCGCTAACTCCCTTCCCTTTCCCTCCCTTAGCTTTCCTTCAAATTTCCATGCCCTCTTTTCTGCTCTAGTACTCAATACAGGAAAGAGGGCATGAAATTTGAAGGTAAGCTAAAGGAGAGAATAGGAGAGGAGTTCGCAAAAAAGTGTATGAGAGAGATAGAAGAAGGGAGTGGGAGGCTAATAGATTCAATGAAATGGGAAGAAGAAAGAAGAGAGCTCTTTATGAATAAAGATATAGGAGATGGAACTGGAGTGAACTATAAAGAAGTGAAGAAAAAAACAGGGAGAGACAGTTAGCAGAAAGATGCGGGATGATTGAGGAATTAAAATACAATAAATGGTATAAGATGATAAGAAAGGAAGGAGTGCTGAAGTATTTAGAAAAGAGATGGGGAGAGAGAAGATGTATAAGAATAGCAAGACTTAGATCAGGAAACAAGGTCAGGTAAGGGATGTATTGGGAAAAGAAGAAGAACAGAAACTGCAGAATATGTGAATGGGGAAAGGAAACATGGGAGCATGTTTGGGAAGGATGAATGAGAGGAATTGAAGATAGAGTAAGCTGGCAAGAGATGTGTTAAAGATTTTAGGGAAGGAAGAATTGGGTGGTGAATGGATGAGGGAATTGGAGGGGGGCTAGAAAAGCGGATGAGAATGAGTGAAAGAGTGATTGCGAAAATGGCAAGGTTGAGGTAGAAGAGAAGTGAAAGAACAAAAAACAGAAGTCGTATAGAAACGTGAAGATTTGTGAATAACGCTTATATAATAGTATAAGTAGATTGAGATGCGTATGCGCTCTTACTCGCTCTATCAATCTCTTGCTTTCATTCGCTAGCTCACTCGTACGTCGAAAATTGCGCTATCACAAGAAGTAGAAATAAGCATTTATTTATAAGAATTTATGTAAATAATTGCAAATCGTACGGAAAAGTTAATAGAGAGTATGTATTTAGTGGCAAATTTTAAGAAATGGAAATCATATAAACTCTAAGGGGACACATTATGAATGAAAAGACTTCGAATCTGATGTCAAAATTTGCAAATTCAAAATGTCGGTTTCAGTATGGTGGCCATAATTCAAAGATTTTTACATACTTCCATGAATTTCGTTACAGCGGGTTGTTGGGCTCGTTGACTCTGAATTTGATTTCAAAAGTTGAAAATTAAAAATGACGGATCCAATACGGCGGTCATAATTTCATAAATTTGATATATTTTTTCATATTTACTTAAATAGGGATTGGGGGGAGGGATACTTAATGATATATAATTTGAAGTCAATAGTTAAAAATTCTAAATGACGAATCTAATATGGCGGCCACTATTTCAAAATTCTCAGACACATGCATAATACACACTATGTAAAGGTTTCCATGGTCGCTGATTCCCAATTTAAAGTTAAAATGGCAATAAAATACTCTTAACCGATTTCAAAATTCGACTTTTGGCCACTTTTGAGCATGTCCCGGCCCACTGTGACCTGCCACAAATTATCCATGCTTCTCCTAAGGGAGTTTTAATTGATGACGTAGCGGGAGTTATTTCAATAAAATGTAGAGATTCGGTCCGGAATGTTCCGAAAGGCAGCGCTGGAAGCAATGGACGTTAGAATCCCGAGTTTGAGTTGTAGAATTTTGACTTGCATTTGCTTGGAAGTAACTAAATATTTTCAGTTATGATTTACATGTTTACGTTATCTGTTAAGTGAATATGTATATTTGTACGTTGATTGAACCGAAATTGAACTGCACAGAGTCTAAATGAAGTGAAAATGTACCAAAGAATTGGACTCAATAAGACTATCACATTTCAGTAACAGTAACAATTGTGAACTCAGTGGCATTCTTTATTAAAACAGAATTGACTAGATTGTTACATAAAAATTAAATTCAGACTGTCACTTGCTGTTGGCAAACTCAGACTGACAGAAGATACTGAATCGAAAAGCAAGCAGCGAGGATTCAGGAAAATATATGAATGAGTACACGTAGAGTCCTTTAAGTGTGTTAATATAATGAATAGGAAGATAGACGTGTGCGAAGAGATAAGACGAACAATATAGCCGGTTTGGACGATTGATAAATGACGTCACTGTATTTAAAAGATGACACAAATTAATTTGGAAAGAATAAAAATGAACTATTTCCAATTTTCAGTCTTGAACGCAGCATTTCGCTCGCCTTCCGTCGCAGACGAAATGATTCTTGTTATACACTTCAGATCGAAATGCTAACTAGAAACTACTCAAGCTTGATACTTGAAAATTCACTCATAGATGATGAGTCGCGCGCCGCCCGCCATGAGAAAATCACAACTATAACTGGGGAGAATTTTTTGATTTCGACTGAAGCCAAGATATTCAGCATAACTCGCTTGATCGCAAGGATAAGCTGCATATGATGCGATTTCAGTGCACTACTGATTGGCAGTGAAGCCTGACACAAATTAACCCAATGCATTAAGTCACAAGAGAAACGTAACAATAGAAACTAAATGGCTACAGAAGAGTGTCGAGAATTAAAACACTTTGTAATAAGACACTGCACAAAAGCGTGCAGCCGAGTCCAGCCTCCTTCGACAGCTAAACTGGCACAGGACATATGTATATGGAAACATGGGCCGCGATAGCGCGTAAGATTCCAGCCTCTTCTAATGACTTGACACTGGAACATAATAAAATATGGATGCGTGGAATGACCCCAGCCTCTTCCGACAAGTAGACGATCTGCAATGATTTCCTGAAGATGTAAAGGCATGGATGCTGTATTAGAATTAGGAGCATTGATATGAGTTGCTAGTTGATCTTGAATCCAAGACTTCTAAAGCTCGAATTCTGTTCTGTAGAAATGATTTAAGCTCAGAAAAAATTAAAGGATTCGTGGAGTCACCGAGAGATGTTTCCCAATCTCGCCGGGATTGCAGATCTAATTTTTCCACGGAGACATGTATGAGCCACGATGACCATTGGTCGGCTGATTCCCCCAACATAGATAAAGCTTAGAGATTATTAACCGTTGAATTGTACAGCTCTTTCAGAGCGCTTGCTGATTCGGCTTTCATCGCAGGAGTGTCAGATATTTCAGCCAAATGTGAATTAATGAGAAATCTCTTGTTCTCAAAGCGTTCCTTAAGCAGATCCCAACATCGAGGATAGTTGTCGTGAGCGATTGGGTTTCGACATAAAAGATTGGGTTTCGACATGAAAGATGAGCAGCTTCACCATTAAGGCAGGACTTTAGATACTGCAGCTTTTCTACTAACGAGATTCGAGTATTCTGGTCAACTAACGATGTAAGTCATTGAAATTGTCCCACTCAGTGAAATTTTTAGAGAATTTTGGAGAATTTATCTTTGGCAACGACCGATAAGACAGAGCAGCATCCTTAACCTGTAACGTTGAATTATCCATGGACCTCGAGGCGCACTCTTTGGCAAATTTTTCCAGTTCATCTGCAAACTGTCCTTTTACGTTGAGGTAGGCTTCTTCAGTGATCCCATAACTGCTTCTAAAGTAAGCATTCGTCCTGTTTTTTTGACGAACTTTTAGCAATTCGAGATACTGTATCGGAAATCGCGTCCAATTCTTCTCCAATGCGTCGAGGAAAAATTTATTTCATTAGAACCATTCAAACTATACTTAATAGTATAGTTTGGAAATTGCCAATTTTCTGGTAATCTATTTGGCTTATTGACACGACCGAATATTAGACATAAATTTCATGATTTTCGGCATAAGTGTCACCCCCTTTCAGATTTACTGTCATGGATATTTGGTTAATTGTCCGATTTACAAGGTATGTTCAGAAAGAGACCGAACTGTTTTAGTATGTTGCCAACCAGTGCATCAAGAGAGCACAGTTTATAATAATATTTACGCCTGCAGTATAGGCAATACAGCGGTACATAACGCCTCGCAATATTTACATTTGGTTGCTGAGTTACATGGGATAGAGTGAACACGTGCGCGTACTCTCCGGCGGACTCAAAAAGAAAATTCTTCAAGAGCAACGAGTTTGCATCAAATTTTGTGTGAAACTGGAAGCAAATTTAACAAACACGTTTCAAATGCTTCAAAATGCATTCAGAAAGGATTCACAAGTGATTTAGGCATCTTAAAAGCAGACAGAACCTCCATCGATGAAGATCCCAGTCCTGAACTACCTTCAACGTTAATAAATGATGACAATGTCAATAAAGTTCGTTCTGTGGTTCTTAGAAATCGCCGATTGACTGTCTGTGAAGTTTCTTAGGAAGTAGGTACCAGTATTGGATCGTGCCACGCAGTTTTAACTGAAAACCTAACCTAAACAGAAAAGCGATCATCGCAGTGGTTGCATAAATTGGAACCTCGACCAAAAAAGGCTTGTGTAAGTCGCTCAAACGTCAGTCAGCCAATCAACAAGAAATTTCACTTAGAAATTTTAAAGCGTTTGAGGGTTACTGTACGAAATAAAGTCCTGAGTTGTGGGAAAGCAAGAGTTGGATGTTGCACCACGACAAAGCACCTGCGCATTCATCACTCCTTACCCGCGATTATCTGGTGAAAAAACAAGTTTCTGTTGTGCTTCAACCACATTATTCTCCGGACTTAGCAACAGCAGACTATTTCTTATTTCCTAAATCGAAATCATCTTTGGAAGGACGTGATTTCCAAGCCGTACAGGAAATTGAAGAAAATTCGACTCGAGTCCTGCGCGCTATCTCAAAAAACGAGTTCGAAGAGGCTTTCATAAAATAAAAACGATGTTGCGAGAAGTTTATGATTAGCCCCGGAGATTACGTTGAAAGAGATAATATTTAAAAGGTTTTTTAACAAATTAATGAAGATTTAATAGAAAAAGTTCCATCCTTGTTTTAAAACACCTCGTATAAAATAACGAGGATATGCCATGTTAGATAACCTTATCAATGATAATACTCTTTCACCCAAATAAGTATAATTAAACTGAAAATGGACAATCAGTTTTGTACCTATATAGTTGTTTCCCACTGTGAGTTCCTGTTTCACTTATAAAATACATAAATCTTCGAATTGAATTCAATAAATATATTTCGTTGTAATATAATGAACTCTATATGTCTTTTTGATCAGGAAACAGTGTAAGATTAGTCAGGAACCCGATAAAACCATTCCTTCGAAGGTTACAGTGTAAACAAATTACGGGCAGTTGGACATCATCATCGCAAAAAATACTTTTTAAGAAACTCGATTATGCCTCCGACAATCGCAATATCTTCATGTGTCAATCGACAGAGCACAAGCGCTAATTGTGCTATATAAGACAATAAACAAGCTTTGTTGCTGGTTGATTAATACGAGACCCCTCCAATGCTTGAAGCCGTTTTTGACGCACAGCTGTTTCGGGGAAGATTAATTAAACCGAATTGCGACGCCGAGATAACACGGCTGTACCTCGTAACTTAATTCGTTATACATACGAATTACTTTCACATAATTTAGGATTTCATGTCTGTGTTGTAAATCGCAGATTCTATCTCTTGAATGCATACTTCAGAATTTTTTATATACCCACTAGAATGTAAAATAATGAAATCTGTTATACGAAACCCGCGTAAAAATGGAAACCGAGAACCGCACAGTGGTGTCAAAATGATGAAAAAATGTTCAAAATACGATTCCTACTCGAGTTTTTAACCGATTTCAAAGTTTTTTTAAAAATTATAACTTACTAAATTCTCAAAAGACTGATCCTCCTAGATTTTCGAAAAGCAATTAAATTTTTTATTTCATTCAAACGAAAAGTTAGAAAAAAATGGTAAGTTTTAAGATATGGAAGCAATAATAATACGTAACATATTCAAAATGAGTGATATTAATGTGCGATCGATAATAAAAAATCTTGAAGCACGAACTAATAGTTAAGTACTAATAAATAATTTTTTATTAACAATTGTATATTTATAAACAACAGTAAGTAATTTTCAAAATGATTTTCGATATTTATTGATTTTTGTCTTTAATTCAATTTCGAGTATTATTCATGCATTGAAAATAAAATTAATTGTATTTATCATTGTTATAAATAAATTCTATAAACAAATTCGCATTTCCAGCAATTTTTGAAAGTTTCAGGTACGTTTTTCAAAAGTGCTTTGTTTGGCTTGCTAATAATATTTCAGTAAAGTACACCATCATTTCATGACAAATGTAATTATTATATACAAATTGCGTAAACAAATGCGAGGTTTGAGTAATTTTTAAGTGTTCAAAGAACTTTTTTTGAACAGTGTTTCGCTTAGTATGCAAATGACGCTTTGGTGCAGTTCGCTGTCATTTCATGATAAATGTGATTCTTATAAAGAAATTGCATAACAAAATTCCCAGTTTTAGCAATTATTAAGAGATTCATTACTTTTCTAAAAACATGTTTCGTTTGGCTTTTCAGTGCAACTTCGGTGGAGTACTTTGTTACTGCATGACAAAGTTGATTAATATAAACAAATTGCATGAATAAATTCATTGTATCGAAAATTCGCTGGCAAGCTAAAGAAGCACGTTCCAAAAAAAAGTATGTCAGGCTCTTGAAAATTGCTCAGAATGCGAACTTGCTTATGAGATTTATTTATAACAATCACTATTGTTATGAAATGGCAATGAACTGCACCAAAGTCTCATTTGCGAGCTAAAAAAAGCACATTTCATGAAAATTCGTCAAACCCTTCAAAATCGCTCGAACCGTGAATTTTTCAATACTATTTGTTTATAACAATCCCAGCGGTTACAGTGGTTCAGCCTTTCAATTATAGGGAAAACAGAGGATTTTCCCCTCGAAAAAAGGGGATTTTTTTTAAAAAAGGGGATTTTTTCCTTTTTAAAATACCAGCGTAATGAAAAAAAGTTAAATGTAACACTTTTATAAAACACTACAAATTTCATTGAGAAATTAACTCAAAATTGATTTCTAAATTAAAGGTTATAGAAACAAAAATATGTCAATTAAGTGTGAGATACTTTTTTTTCGCGATACTGTGGATTTAATCATGTTAGATTTTCTTCTCTCTATGTTTTTGCGCAAATCGTCGACAATTTGTTTTCGTTTTTTTTTCGTCGGATCGTATTTTACCTAAGCTACTAAAAATGTCTTTAATGGCCGCGAGTGTCGCATTTGTGTTCAGCGTATTTTTCAATCTTTGTTCAATAGATTCAGCATTTTTTGTAGCTTCCTCATATACTTTTACATCAGATTTTAAATCAGTTTCTAACTTTTCAATATCTTATCTTTCTTTTGCGATATCTTCAAAAATTGCTCCTTCTTTAGCCCTACCCATCATGGTGCATTCATACCTCTGTCCGTCCGACCGGTGCAGTCAGAAAGTCCATAAGCGTAAAACAAATAGAGAGCGGAAAACTGGACAAAAAGTACTCTCTATCTCTTTTACTCTGATGGACTTTTATGCCACAAATGTGACATTTTACTTCACACACATGTATAATGTTTAATGTATATTAAACCTCATACAGATTTTTCTAACAGTGTATATATTACTCAGAAAATCACTGACGCCTGGCCGACCATCGGTCGGTGGTAGAACTCTGGTTCTACTATCCCGCTTGCAACAAAAAAAATATCCCGACTAGTGTCCGGCCAGTTCCAGCCTATGGAACCCAACACTGGGACCATTTCTCGTGATTCGCTCGAGATAGGAGTTCGACTATATTCTGAAAAATTAGCATACGAAAGGTTGATTTTTGAGTGTAATTAATATGAAATGAAAAGAATTGCCACAAAGGACACGTTAAATGATACTCACTCTAATGCAATAAACATCGGTTGTCATTATATAGTACTTATTTGTTACGTAAACTTACTTATATTCAATAATATATAACGTAATTACTAGTATAAATATATACACATAAAAACCTTGACCGTTTTTTATCTAAAAGTCGGATAGAAACGTTACCGGAATTTCATCCACGTGAATATAAAATTGATCCATTGTGAGATAAATTCGAGAGGCTTCTAAAACATGAAATAAATTTCACCCGGAGGTTGTGAAATCAGCAGAAGCTACCTAGAAAATCAGAAGGGTGCATTAGTGACGAGGGAAATACGAAATACAATATATTAAAAAGTGATTCTGCGATTTTTCTTGACAAAGTCGGTAGCTTTTTTTATCATAGGGCAAAGACATGAATAATGAGCCACTTAAGGTTGGGATCGTATTCAAAGCTCTATAAAAAGTGATTGCTAAGTTGGACAAAGATGAAATGCATTATCTGCATTCTAGACATTTTACATCTTCTTACATTCTTGTTTAAAATTTACAGCAAGCGCTGCGAAAATTATTCAATATATGTGGGCGTCCGCATGAAGGATCCTCAACGACGTTTCTAGTTTGGAAGATAATCACGTTCTCTATGTCAGGTATTCCCGCGACTCGTTTTTGAACCTAAAGCAGCTTCAATTGTCGGGAATTTATCCGAATACATAACCCTACACCGTCCATAAGGCCACACAGTTTTGAATATTAACCACGATTTTCTTATAGCATATTACTTCATATAAGAAGTTTTATGTAAGAGATGTGCTTAATATTCGAAAACATGAGAATGACAACTAGATAAAGACGCAAAGTGAGATTTATAGAATGAACAAAGAAATTTTTCTGTGACAGACATGTATGACCCCCACGAGCTCTACATTGAAGATGTGAAAATACTTTTAAACAAAGTTTTTGCCCATACAGTGATGATGATAGTGATGGTATGTAGTCTAAAGGAGGACTTTAAAACAAGCCATGATGGTATAGAAGAATATAGAAATTATAAGTTTTGTTTTTTGCGAAACCCAAAATAAAAAGAGATAAAGCCGTCTAGACCTCTACAGTAAGGGTTTTTTTTTTGTACAATTCATGACCCACTTACGAATTCTCACTGTCGGGTAGTTGCTCTGGTTCAGGGCGAGGCAATACTACATGGGCTGAAAAGTCTTCGGCCTGACACAGAGATGACGCCACAAACAAAAAATCTGTATGCTTGTCATA
>JAUMHM010000085.1:34590422-34612979 GCA_032362435.1 Melikaiella ostensackeni
AGCCTGGTGGAAAAGAGAAAAAGTGGGCGAGTACTTTCCAGTTTTCAGTCGCGATCATCCACCACTTCTCGAGTATTTAGCAAAGATGAAGATCGTACAAGACAAGCCAGCACCAAAAGTCTCGAACGAACCAGTGAAATTTGTATTGGACAGCCTCAGAGCGATGGTATCTAAAATAGAAGCTAGCATTCTTTTGTGGGGTGTTTTCACTGCCGGATGTGCAATAATCATGACTGCCTCAACTCCGGCCCCCAAGAAGAAGTAATTCGCCACATATGATGAATGGCGTGTAAGAAAATGTATGATATTTGTCAGTTCAGTGAAACATGAATATCATTTTTTTTTTAATCGGTAGTTTACCTCCAATTTCTTTGAGTCTCAAGCCACGTCAGAATTTATGAGTTCGTGCGCACCAGAGTGTGAATATTGATATTCGCTTTGTGTATGTATGTATATAATGTTTTGTTTCTCCTCCACCTCGGAGAAATTGATCAAAGGATGGAGTTTAGACCAACCGACGGCCTTTTTTGATATGCGAAATTTTTTCGTCATGTAGTTATCTTGTTAGATTTCATTTCTAATTTGTGATTTGGGTATGTATTTTTAACAGAAATCCCATGCATTTATCGCTCGTTCGAGAGAAAAAAAACACGTTTTGTGGTGATATCTTTCTTATTAATTAATAATACTCTATAAATCGTGTCTGAAGATTAGAGGTCTCTGAATTAAATTATATTTTTATAATGTTTTCATATGTCTGTTTTTAAAGCTTATCGTTTATACCGTAGAGTAAAATTAGCTGACTGTTGTAATATTAACATCGCTATAGGATCTTTTAAAAAAACTGTCTTAAGATTTACGAGACTGTCAAGAAAGAAGACTGTAACAAAGTTGGAGGCAAGAATCTTGAATGTGCGGAATTTAAATTTGTCAATTGTAGCGTTAAATAATTAAATTTTGTTCTATTCAAATCCAAGTGTTTTTTTTCAATTCCGTGCAATCAAGAGTTTACAGCATTGTGCTCTCTTTCCATTTGTCTCGGGAACTTCTTGATATTTAATTGAGTAATGTGACTAGACTGTGTACTTATGCAAATATATTTTACTAAACATTTAATATCCCTTTAAGAATCGAGCCACTTGTATATTTCTTTAATGTGTACGTTAAACCCTAGAACTGAATCGCCAATACTCCAAAGTTTCTCGTAGGAAGTGAAGTGAAATGGTTATAGAGTACAAAGATTAAACTTCCCGTTATCCTTAAGTAAGAAACTCGATATATATTTTCTTTTGATGTCTCATACATTTTAAATAAATTACGTACATAAAATATAAAACTTCGTTATATTCTTGTTTACAATCTTAAGATATATAGAGTAATTTACAATGTCGGGATTTTTACAAAGTCCATTTTGAACATTACGTGCTATGAAACTTTGAAAACATTTTAGTCTCTACAAAAATGTTTTTAGTTAATTAATAAATAATATGTTCAAGTTAATAGTTTTTGATTATGTCTAAATAAATTTTGAATTGATTCTAAAAAGTATAACTTTTCTCTATTTGAAATAGGCAATAATATGTATTAAATAATAAGCTCTCTTGTCATTTTAGAAACTGAACTGAAACGAAATTTTTTTTTTTCAAAGAGACTATTTCTTATATATTAGTAGCAGCGCTACAACAAAAATTGTCCAATTTTCTTTTCAGAACGAAGCTAAAGTCTTTTTACACCATTATAAATTGAAATTCAAAAATTATCAACCCCTCATGAAAATAAACATTTGTAAGCTCAGAATGTAATATCTCAAAGTGTACAGAAAAAGAGTCAGTAATTGAAGGTAATTAAAGTTCTATCACGATTCCTGAGATTTGAAGATTCTAAAACTCTTGATTCATTACTCTCTTATTTTTTTTTTCTTTTCGCAACCGGCAGCCGCCTAGGTTCAATTTTTCTCTTATTTTGCTGAATGAAAGTCATTTTTCCGTCATGAAAAGACTCTGGCGGCATAACTTGTGACATAATAAGAGGGTACTTAAATAATTGCACTAAACGCATCCTCAGTATTTCTAAAGCTACTCTTCCCTTCTCTCGAATTTTCCTTCCAAACTCCGAACAATCGATCACATTATTCTCCGGATTCACTTCTTTCAGTGCAATGAGAATTTGCTGATAACCAAGCAACGTCCAATAATTTGGTTTCATAGGAGGGACAATATCCACATCGTATTCTTTACACACAAAGTGATTTTGGTAAGTACCTAAAAGAGTGATATCTGAATTCACAGCCTTCGAAGTGCTTGGCAAAGGAAAATTCCGCACCACCTGATTTGGATTTGCCAATTCCCTTATCGCCAATTCACGAGGTGTCAATACATAAATACTATTCATGATTTGTTTCTCGGATTTGTAATTCGGCCTGGCGAGCAGCCCGCCCAGTTTATCAAATTCATGATTCACATCTTCGCCGATTGCCTCAATGATGTTGTAAGGCGTTTCGAAGGTCATTTCTCTATTTCCATGAAACCTGTCATCGATGAAGAGGCTGTAGTTTATCATTTCATCAAATCTATCTTTTTTTCCGCGAGTGCCAAAAGGCAAAGGGGGTATAAAATGCTCGTCTTCTTCACCTTCTTCCTGTTCCCCAAATCCGAACATAGCAAGTCGCACTTGTTCCGCTTTCCTAGAAGGTGCCCCAAAAACTGCATCATGAGGAAGATTCTTCAGTGAATGCAAAAGCTGTTTGTCTTTCTCGGAGAGACAATCGTAAACATCTAAATCGTAGGGAATATTCAGTTTGGCATTTAAAAATTTAAGAAGGTCGTGCATTTTCCTAGTGAGGGATTGAAGTTCCTTTTCTTGATAAAACTTTTGTCTGCGACCGGCTTTGGAAGCGGGAACATTTGCTTTCTTGAAATAGTCGATTATTTCCTTGTCTACATCGTCGACTCCCTGAAGTTGAATTAGATTCTGATTATTGTTTCTCGGTATTTTTTGAAAAACAATAGCTTTATGTACGAGTTTTTGTCTAGAATTATCCCGAGGGATTTCATCCAGTGAAATTCCTCTTTGTTTGTATCGAACGAGAGCAGAATGCCGATGACGAAGTTGAACCCTGTCTTTGTTAACGAAGAAACTTGATATCTTGGCCCAGTCGTTTCCGTATTCTTCGTACAATGAGAGGAGACTTGAGTCTTGTTCGATGGTCCAGACGTTTTCTCCCTTGTTGGAAGAAATTGTGTTGTAGTGATCGCTGAGCTGTGCCGATGTCCTGGCTGGTAAGACGAGGGCGGATATTTTTTTGAAATTGAGACCGTACTTTTCAATGGCGTCTATTAAAAGCTTGTCTTCCTCATCGGTGAATCTGCCTTTTTTTAGATGAGGGGCGAGACTGTACATCCAGCGGAAGTAAATTTGCTGTTTGGTTCGGTTTTCCATGCAGCTTGCGATGTCTCCCCAGTTTATGAAGTCGCCGATTTTGAATTTGTTTACAAGGTGCACGAGCTTTGTGTCTTCTTTTTTTGCCCAGGGTCTTTCATTAATCTGAGTCTTTTTGGTCGTGTTGTATTTTACGAAACATTGATAGCCGCTTCTTTGGGTACCTGGAATTAAAAATATAATAGTAAAATAATATTCTGTTTTTATTTGAATCGCAAGTGTTCTTAACTTTAATTAATAAATAAAAATACAAACCCAATTCCACGGCAATTGCGTCCCAATTTTGATACTTGAAATTCTTGGCTAGATTATGCAAATCCGACAGTTCTTTCTTTTTCCACTTGAACTTATTGATATCTGGATGCAAAAACACGTTCCACATAACACGACATTCTTCTGGGGAATGTTTATTTTGAAAGTCGATCACAGCAATCTTCATCCAATCAAATTCCCTTTCCCCTAGACGTCCAATGGCATTTATAACAACAGCTGGCAAAGAATGGCTCTTCCCCAATGTCATTTTTTCAACCGCATCTAACTCTTCTTCATTAAGATTCTTCAACCCAGCAACAACTTCGTGGTGAATAGCTTTCAGAAGAGTCTCCTTATCTCTCATTGTCCAGCGAGAAACACGTCGAAGGTGGATTATTTGCAATTGTCCTCTAGCTTCTTTCAATTTCGTATCATCATTTGCAGGAGCAGTAAAGAAATCTTTATCCTTGAAGTAAGGCATGCCAGCATGCGACGATAATACTTTCGGATTTGGTAGTTGTCTTAAACGCTGCTTAATTTTGATGTCGACAGCTCCTCTTTTTCTTTTGCATTCTTCAAGAATTGCAGCGACTTCACTGCGAGTTGCGATCAGACGTTCAATTAGTTTTTGATTAAGTTCTAAGGCTGAGGCAGGATCAAAGAAACTTTCGACGGTGTTTTCTTCATTGTTGACTGGAACAGATTCGGAGGTTCGTGAATCGATTGAGCTGATTTCAATTTTTTGTGGAAGATGAACGGTGGAAGAATTAATTTCTTTTTTGAATGAAACTTCAGGAATCTGGTGTGATTCAGTTTTCCGGGATAAGGCATCTTCCAAGGCTCGGATGTCGTCGAGGATGAGCTGGTCCTCCGCATCGCTCATAGTGGAAAACCTAAATAAGAAACAAATAAGTCAGTAAGTTTATAAAATACAGGAACAGTAAAAAATTTTAAATACATAAGGGTGATTTCCAAAAAGTTGACCACTTTAGACGTCGCGGTATGTGATATTTGGCCATAATAAAAAATAGGAATTTCAAAATTCTTTTGAAAATATATGCAGAGCAGGTAAAAATATTTGAAAAAATATGGGGATAACAACTATTATCACGATTTACTTGATTTTGATTTCACCGTTTCAAAATATCCTATCATTTTATAATATGATAAATTAATAAAAGCGTTACTGGACATTTTACAGGGTAACCATATAATCTAAGAGAAAAATCCCCGGTCATCAAAGATTTTTTCCGGCCATTCAAAAAATAATTTATGATGAACAGCAGTTACAATACAATGAATTTTTGATAATATTTTTTTGACTAGGATAGTTTTATAAACATTTTTTTTAACTAAAATAATTGTTATCGCATTTTTTAAAACTAAAATAAATGTTATCGCACGTTTTTTCTAAAAAAAAAAAAATAGGAAGAACAATGGTTTAAACATATTTTACTATTCGAAGTGTCTTGTCCCCAAATTGGGGATAAGCATTCAAATATTTCTCGTAAGCTTGGCTTGTCCCGAATTTTCGGGATGACTAGTCCATCCCCTTTTCCAACTACCCCAATTTTTCGGAACGACTAGACACAGCCTTTACTAATCGACCAGGTCCATTTCAAATCAGGCAGGTTCTACACTCCAACATGCAGAATTTCTTGGCGAACAAAAATATTGTTTTCAGACAAAATTAGACAAAACGCACTTTTTCAATTTGAGAAAAATAGTTTATTTAGAGACATTTAGATTATTTAAATTTTGACGTTTGTTTGAAAAAAACTTCGTTTAAACATCGGTAGTTTTTAAATTAAATTGGTAATTCAAAATTTTAAATTCCAGATTCTGGTGAGGTTCTCTGTCTTCTTTCCAGGGTGACCGCAAGACTCCATTTTCAAAGTTCCCTGACTTTTCACTGACCAATTTTTCATTTTCCATGACCATCCATATTTAAAGACCAGGACTCTAAACTTGTAACATTTTTAATATAGAATTTTGTATAAATGGAATAAAACAATTTCAAATAAAAATTTTTGAATTGATTATTCTTGATAGTTATTTAAAGTGTCTCTTATAGAAATTCCCTGAATTTTGTGAGTTCCTTTTTTTATAACTTGACTTTTCCCTGAATTTCCCTAACCAAAAAAGCTCCCTGAATTTTTCCAGACTTACATGTATTCCGTAACCTGCGGCCCCTGTCTTTTGAAATCTGCCGAAATTCTTTCAAAGAGTTCAAAACTCGCTGGTTATGTTCCTTATAACAAGATAAATTTTAGAAAAACTTTGGAAACAAAGTAATTGTTGTTTTTTTTATAAGAATATACTTTTTATATTTTCAAACAAATCACCGTAATTTTCTTAATTTTGAAGGGTTCACAGATTTTCCGGCGTAAGGATAGTAAACCTCGCCAGAATTTGCAAAAAAAAAAAGAAGAACATATAGAAACTGCCTGATTACAAATGGACCCGGTCATTTTTTATTGAATATCTCGGCTAATAAACTATTTTTTTAACTGTAAATATAAAAAATATAAATGAGTGCATCCTAAGAAATGCGCAAATTATTATTGATGTCCTTTAGTGAAAAGTTCTTCTTTGATTTCACGGCCTTCAAAATGAATGGGATTATAGGTTTTTAACTTAATGAAACATTAGAAATATTTCAACTAATCCCTATTGCCGACTTTTCAAACCATCAAAAGCGTTTTAAAAAAAAACTTTGAAAATTCCCGGTCAATAAAAGATTTCCCGATTTTTCATGGTCACAAAAAATTCCCGGTCATTTCCCGGTCCAGCGGCCACCCTGAAATTTCATAAAAAAATATTATGCAAAAACAGCGATAATTATTTATGGTTATTTCGAATCAACGTTGATAAATCGATTTTTAACAACATATACTAGAATCTTTGTGAGTATAAGATTAACAATTTTAGCCCGCATTATAGATAGTTTCAATAATTATTTTCGAGATTCATCATAAAATAGCAATGCCGCGTGAGCAGACAAAAAACTTCCGGGACAGACTTTGAAGTGATATTTGACATTCTTAGCTCTAAAATATTGAACCCTCTTCTTAATCATTATCTTTTTTAACTTAATAAAAGTGATATATGTGAATCTCATCTATTAAAAAATTTCGTTCATATTATTTAGCATTTTTTTTATATCAAATTTTCAGTTTAGGACCGGTGCGTTAACAGGCATTTTTGGTTATTTTTTATTTTTTTAATTTCTATGAACGAAGTCGTCAAAAATTTTGAAACTTGACTAAACTGTGCTTTGTTATATGTACTTTATTGAGATGTTTTTAGAAAAAATGTATGAATCGAAGAAAATTTGAAAAATGTCTCGGACTTGAAATGATCAACTTTTTGGAA
Source organism: Melikaiella ostensackeni (assembly GCA_032362435.1). Lineage (NCBI taxonomy): Eukaryota > Metazoa > Arthropoda > Insecta > Hymenoptera > Cynipidae > Melikaiella > Melikaiella ostensackeni. The sequence goes on from JAUMHM010000085.1 coordinate 34,597,488, forward strand.
ATCACCCATAAATACTTAGGAGCTTAATTGAGACCCACTTAATGACTTCTACTAATAAAAATCACCACGGTGTGATGATTTTCATTTCCCGGTTTCTCCCGGTCAATTGTTAGTTTTCTCAGTCAATTTACAAGAGTTAAAAAGGTATGAATGATTTCAAACGATTTTCAAAGATTTCAAGAGATTTCTAAACATTTTTAAAGATTTCAAAGATTTCTAATTTGGAACGCGGAATTCTAAAAAAGAATTATAATTCTGAGTAGGAATTTCAGATGATTCTTGGTCATAAGTATTACAATTCTGATATAGAACAGAGAATTTTGTGAAAGAATTATAATTCTGAATTGTAACAGGGATTTTTCTTTAAATTCCCTTTTACGTTTCCAAAAATCAGTGTGAGAGGCTCATTAGAGACAAATACGTAACAAAGGGAAAAAGAGGCGGAAAAAAGGAAAGAAATCTTTGCCTTATTCTTTCTCCATCTTTTTTATACACATATTTATTTCTAATGAGCCACCTACACTGGTTTTTGAAAACATACTTTTCTCGTTTTGGAGACTTTTTGTGCAATTTTATGTTACACATGATGACTTTCTTAGAGTTTATGTTTTTAAAAGTTTTTCTTTCAAGTTCAACAAACAGAGACATAAAGCCATAAACTTTGTTTCCGTTCCATTAAGGTACGGTTCTTAGTTAATTCTACAAATCTAGATTATAATGCTTTGCGGAAATCCCCTGTTGCAAAATGAAAATTATAATTCTTTACGGAAAATACCAGTTACAAGTCAGAATTATATTTATTTACATTTTCTATTATAATTCAGAAATATAGTAACTCCCGTTTTATAAATGAGAATTACAATTATTTTCCAAAATTTCCTATTCCATGTAAAAAAATACCTGTTCCAAGACAAAATTATAATTCTTTACGGAATTTCCTGTTCCAAACCCAAAATTACAATTCTTTACGAGAATTTTTTTATTTAATTTATTTATTCTCCGTCTAAACTCAGAATTATATTTAAATAAAAAATTTGTTATTATAAGTCGGAAATATAGTAACTCCTTTTTTTTGCAAAATTTGGAAGAGGGAAGTTTCAAACTGTGACGAATTCTAACTTGGTACAGGGACTTTTTTAAAATTCCCTTCTTCTAAATCAGAATTAAACTTCTTTACAATAATTCCCTGTTTCAATTCAAATTATATTTTGAAACAGAAACTCCTTGTCCTAAAATAAAAATTACAATTCTTAACGAAATTACCTGTTCTGAACTGAACCTACAATGTAAATGCTAATTCTTTACAAAATTCCCTGTTCCAGTCAAAATTATAATTCTTCACGGTAATTCCCCGTCCTAAGCTCAAAATTATATTTCTTTATTAAAATTCAATATCGCAACTTAGAATTGTAAATCTTTTAGAAAATTCCCGGTCATTTCCCGGTTTTCTGGTCAACTAGACAACCTGATAACATATTAAAGTTTTAGTTTAGAAGAAATGAAATGTTTCCTCGGTAATTGATGCCCAATGTTTTTTAATTTGAACTTTGGAAAGTAAAAATAATTATATGACTTAAAAAAATAAGAATTACAGGAAAAATAAGCTTTTTTAATAGTATTTCCTGAAATAAACCAATTATTAATATTAAATCATGCTGAGATAATATTAATAAACTTAATAAGTAATTAAATAAGTCACATCACAAACCCATAACCTAAAAATACAAACAACCTCCAAATTGATTAACTCAAACCCAAAAAGCAATGGTACACAATTTAATACATGCTGGAAATTATTCACAAAAACGTTTTTTAAACAATACGCTAAGCAAACGTATAAAAAACAATTGAAAAAGATATACTTGCCTAACCTAAAAGCGTTTAGGATCCAAAACACTAAATCAGTCTCTTTTCATCACACAAACGTAATTCACAATCATCATAAACAAAGATAGAATAAACTCAAACAGCTCAATAGCATATGAAATTAACGATAGCCGAAGACAAAACTTTTTTCTTCTTCCGCTTTTGACATTAGACCGGAAATCGCGCACATATGTTTCCGGCAAAGTTAATTGGCACATGCGCTTTGCGCGGCAGTACGCGCAGCCTGAAAATTGCTGAAAATGTCGGCTGGCTGATATACGTTTTCTGTTATCATGATACGATTGATTTCTCTTGGTTGTGTTTAAACGCAGTTTTTACGGGGATCCGCGGAAAACTCTAGGTCGCCGATCCGAGAATCGATCGGTCGCGCATCACGCGCTCAAAACCGGGCGACGAGGCCTTATGTCAATCCAGTTCGGTATTGGGAGGGCCGACGACGTGTGCCAAAATGAAGAAACTTTTCTCGAAAATCGACAACACGTCGAAGGAGCCCAGCGGTTACTTAGGAAAGGTGTTTGTTGTCGGGCGTCACACCGTCACCGTCGAGGAAGTCCTTGCAGAAGGTACAGTGCTTTCTGCAAATACAAATTTCTCTTATTTCCTCCCCTCTTGACCCCCAACCCAAATTTCCCTCCCTCTTCCATCTTGATCCTTGAACGTCTTTTCCGTTATTAAATAAACATCAACCCCCTAAAACCACCTTTTCCCAAGAAACCCTCAGTTCCTAAATAATTTCCTTCCCCAGGAAGAAAATTATATGATTCGAAGAAGAAATCTGATTAAACCTTGAAAAATGAAATTCTTTCTGGCACACTTTTCGAGCTTTTGATTTTGAAGGTTCTGATTCTTGGAAAAATAGATTCTAAATTGTGTATTCCTATTTATTTCCTTTAATTTAGTGAGTTGAATATTTTTGTGAATTTATTCAATTGAGTGTTTTTTAATACATAATTCGATCTTAATAGAAGTTTCATTTGCGAGTAGATTCGATGTTATGTAGATATTACGAAGTTCGTTTTCGGTTATCTTTGGAGCAATTGCCTTTTATAGGCTATTTTTCCTCTTTTGATTTGTTTTATTTATTTCTGCCATTTTTTAAGTTGAAAACTTGAGTTTGTGCACTAGACAATTTTGAAGGCCTTGAAATCACTTGAAATTAAAATTATTCAACTTAGAAGACTTGCAGTTTAAGATAAGCCCTGGTAATTCTTTAAGAGAATTAAATCTTTTCTTTTGTTTGTTTCTTTGTGTACATCTGAGATTTATTATTGTGCTTGTTAAAAGAAGTGTGTAATTAGATTGTCATCAAGGTAAACAAATATCTGAATTCTCATTCCTTATAAGTTTCATCAAAATAATGACCGAAAACCGAAGTAATGAATACACTGTAAAAAAACTAGTTGAAAATTACGACGGCGAACATGGGACAAAAAAATACCAATGATTGCCTTGGAATTTCACCGAAAGTGGTTTTAAAATAATAGCTTTACCGTGGTAAATTTCATGTCATTCCTGCCCCCCCTTTTTTTAGTAAAGTGATAACGATGAACGGTTGAATTGTGATTGAATTTTACCATTTCGATCATTGATATTTTTCTGTCCCATGATTTCCTTTGGTAAATATTACACTTCTACTGTGAAATTGCTAAAAATTTGGTAATATTCATACAGGAATCGGTGCAAGTTCACAATATCTTTGTAGAATTCCCACGGCAAACATATTAAAACGTTTACGATAACGAATGTAATTTTCAACCAGATTTTTTACAGTGTAGTTCTCTTAGGGTAAATTAAAATCAAATAAAGATATTTGAATGCCTATTGACAATCTTCACAAAAATAATGTCTGCTTCATCCACAGGCAGTATTTACTTTTTTTGTGTGGGGGTAATCGGATTAAATCCTGATGAATAAATTGAATACATTCCTTCTTACATATTCTGGTATTCTTATCGAGGTTTTGGTTATAAATTGCCTAATTTGATCGGTTTTGGTCCCTAAGCCAATTCTCAATTCTCCCCTTGAAAAAGAAGATTGCTACATGATTGACAGTGTCCGAGACTTTTCTCTCACTAATATGCATTTTAAAAGTGGTTTTATATATTTGATTACTTTAATTTTGAGTTGGAACAGGGGATTTCAGTAAAGAATTATAATTTCGACTTTGAGAAAATGAATTTTCTAAAATATTTATAATTCTGAGCTGGAACAGGGAATAAATAAAAGAAATATAAAAAAAAAATCACGTACATTGAATTTAAGTAAAGAATTTTCTAAAAGAATTATAGTTCTGAGATAGAACTGGGAATTTCTTGGAACAGGAAATTTTTAACATGGAACGAGAATTCTGGAAAAGAATTTTAATGCTGATTTAGAAGAAGGAAATTTAAGGAGGCTTGGGCGTTTTCCAAAAAAATCACTGACGGCTCTGAAACTTGGAGATTATCTGAATAAAGTATACCAAATTCATTTCGAAAAAAGAAATACTATGGTTGACAATGTCCTTTTCGAAAAAATCGCTACTGAAAAAGTGTCAGTTTAACACGTAGTCTTATGGGACTTCTGAGCAAAATTGACTAAACTCCGGAACAAAATCACGAGTAACCATAAATCAAATGTGTACCAATACTTTCGATTACGAGGAATCTATTAGTTACGTAAAAACAAGGGGTTCACGACTTCAATCAAGAGAAAATTGCGAGCAGGGACGTCAAGTTCACGTAATACGTATCATTATCAAAAAAATCAGTAGCAATAAGCATTCTGGGTTTGGACAGGTAATAAATAAATTAAATACAAAAGTCCCGTAAAGAATTATAATTTTGACTTTGGAACATGGAACTTCGTAAAGAATTATAATTTTGTCTGGGAGCAGGTATTTTTTGACATTTAACGGGAAATTTGGGAAAATCTTTATTCTAATCAAATCTTTATTCTGATTCATAAAAAGGGAATTCACAAAAATAATCCCTGTTTCAAGTCAGGATTCGTAAGATTTTGGAAGTTTTTTGTTCCAAATCAGAATTTGTTTGTATTAAAAAAAGAAAAACATTTTTTTGATAATAAAACTTTTCCAGAATTTGAAACTTCGATCTTCCAAATTTTAGAAACAGGGGGTTCCTATATTTCTAAATTTTAATAGAAAATTTTGTGAATAAATATGATTTTGAATAGAGAATTGTTTTAAATAAATGTAATTGTGACTTGCGGAACAGGAAATTTCCATAAAGAAATATAATTTTTACTTTGGGACAGGGAGTTTCCGTAAAGAATCATGATTTCACTTGGAACAGGTAATTTTTGACATGTAACGGAAATTTTGGAAAATAATTTATATTCTGATTTAGAAGAAGGGAATTTAAACAAAAGTCCTTGTCAAATTCAGAACTATAATTCTTTTGCAAAATGCTGTGTTCTAAATCGGAATTGTAATTCTTATGACCAAAAATTATCTGATGTTCTAACTCAAAATTATAATTCTTTTTCAAAATTCCCTGTCCCAAATCAGGAATCTTTGAAATCTTTTAAATAATTTAGAAATCTCTTAAAATCTTTAAAATAATAAAAATCGTTTGAAATAATTTAACATCTTTTGAATTTTTTTAAATTGACCGGGGAAAACCGGAAATTAAAAATTGTCCGTCGGGTAGACACCCCGATTGAGTTTTTCGGTTAATTTAATTCAGTTACGAGGAATGTGGAGCCTTGAAGATTAGAATTTCGGAATGCACACTTGAATTTGTTTCCCCACTCCTTATACAAACGAAGTTATTAGAGCATATAAAATGTAAATATTTGCTAGAATTAATTTAATGTTCCTAGAGCAAATGTTATTCAATATTCTGTAATAGAAAAAGCTCCTTAGGTACATATTAAACAAATTTAATAAAAGGTTTAGGTAATTTAAAAACTTATCGTCATAAATAATATACAAAAATATTACTTACACTTTTGTTTTAAATTTCAAAAAAAAAAAAAACTAAATTTCTTGCATAAAAAATGTACATCTCTACATTTAAAAATATTTTAGATTCTATTTATAAAATCGACCACGAACTCAAAGGTTTTATGGGGTAAAGTGTTTGCGTCTGATTATTCCACCAGAAGACAGATTTTTCCCCGCATGAATCATCCTATTATCACTGCTTAATACAATTTTAGTATTTTATTTATATTTTAAAAAGAAAGAGTTACGGATGCTTCATTGAATTATTTACCTCAAACTTATTAAAATGAAGTTTTTCGGAATTTCGCAATATTAAAATATTCTTTATTCAAATTGACGTAAAAACTCATGAAATTTAAGAAGTTTATTAACTTTGATATCCGTTATTTCGAGAATAAGGCCTTTCCGATTTGTTTTGTTGATTATATTTTTTGAAAATTTAAACCGTATGTATAATAAATGATAATAATGTTGAAGTCTTAGAGTTACCCAGTGACATAAGGCACAAGGCTAATACAGTTAATCGAGCCAATGAGTTTATAAGGAGCAATGATGATTGTTTCCAATCGAAATGAATTGTACTGCAATATTTTTTAATGAACCAGCCCAGAAGTGATTTCTTTATCTTAATCTCTATCATAACTGGCTCTTGTCTTATCATTTGACATACTTCATACCTTATACGTGACAGATCATATCTGAAAAATACAGAAAAATATTAATGCTCTGATATAAGCAGCACCAAAATAATTTTTTTATGAAAAAACTATGTAGTTCTTGTTTTCGAAGGAAACTAGCTTTATAGACAAGAATTACAAATATATCAGAATATCGGTCTGTTTTTCCAATGTTTAATTTTTGATTCACAAAATAATTTTATACCTGAATGGTCTATCAAATCGATCACCTATTAAATGATAAATAGAAAGTTTGGCTATGCAGAAAGTAAATCTACCGAAAGGTGAATTACTCAGGCCACTCTTGGTGAAAGTTTTCTCTGAGGTTTTTCGCTAGATTTGGCACAATTTCAAGAGTAATGTAAATTTTTCTCCAATTTGTATTTATAAAAATGAACATTTTCATAAATACAAGAAAGTAAGGTGAAATGAATCTGCTCCTTTTTATCAATAAAGAGCATTTTTATCACTTCTAGGGAAGAATTTCCATTTGCTCAATTTCAGCTTATTCAAGTTTCAGGAATGAACAATTTAGAATGAAGTTTTCAAAACTCACTAGCTTGAAACTATAAATCTTTTAAAATTGAACAATTTGAAATTTTTCGTTCCTGAAAATCCATTCATTAAATTTCAGATTGTAAACTAGACGATTTACCATTTGACGCGTTCAAAATTCAATAATTGAAAATGGAATGAAAGTGAACGATTTTAAACAGCAAGTATTTGCATATTTAAAGATTCAAATCAAGCAATTTTCAGTTTCAAAACGTATAAAATTGTAGTATTTGAAATTGAGCAATAAAAGATTTGAGCCATGAAAAAAAACAAAGAAAAAGATGTACAATTTTAACTTTTTTCAAAACCCGAAGAGTTTGGAGTGTTTAAATTAGAGCATTAACGATTTTTTTACCTGAATATTAATAATTATTAAAGAGTTCAAATTAAACAATCTCACATTCTTGAATTCAAAAATTGATATTATTTAAGCTTTAGAAATTAAGCAAGTTCATATTATGTATTTAAAGCATTCCAATTTTTTAAAAGAAAAATTGAAGTCTTCAAAATTGAACAATTGTAATATGATGGCATTCAATATTGATATTTAAAAAGTTTTCTAAATTGAACGCTTAAAAATATTGAAAATTTTCAAGTTTCGAATTTTATAAGTTTGAGGTTGAGTAATTTTTGAATCGGAATAATGACAATGTAGAATTGTAGATAAATAAAATCGTAACAGTTGAAAGGATCTTCAATTATGATTTAGAAGTCTGATTGTAGCGATTACAAGGTAATTGCTGAGCTTCCAGGACATATTTTGTACCAATTCTATTACGAGTTCATGTATTTTATTCAATAATTAAAAAAACAATTTAATTGTTTCAGGTGGATTCGCCGTAGTCTTCCTAGTCAAATCCTCAAGTGGTCGATATGCTCTTAAACGCATGTACGTCAACAACGAACATGATCTCAATGTTTGTAAGAGGGAAATACAAATCGCGGTAAGCCATAAATTATTCTAAAGAAATCAATATTTAATTTATACGATTTTTTTCAGAATGTGACATTTGAATGTGTTTTTTAATTTTTTTAGAGTAACCTGAGCGGTCACAAGAACATCATAGGCTATGTGGACAGCAGTATTACTCACACGGGGGGAGGAGTTCACGAGCTTTTGCTCCTGATGCCCTATTGCAAATCTCAAGTTCTTCAAATGATGAATAGCAGGTCTTATATCACTTTATATCTCGATAAAGTTCAATCATTAAAATGGGGACGATTTTTAAATAAAAACACTGTAGACCTTAACGCTTTCAAATTTTTGGAGGCTTTTAAATTGCAGAGCTTTTTCATAATACTGAAATAGTTTGATGGGCGCGTTCATGTTATATTGTGTATCTTGATTATGATCATTTCATGAACACTGTACTTCCTCATAGAGGATTGTTTTGTTATGAAGAAATAATTCTTTGACAAAAATCGGGCTGACATATTTTCTATGATGATGATAAAAGACTGCTATGATAAACTTCTTTATTGAGTAAGAACGCAATACCTGAAAATGATAATCCATTCAATACTCATTTACTTACAAAATTTATATTAGTAGTAAAAGTTATATTTTCTTAAGTTGTTTTTTTGTTAGTGAAAATGACGAATTTTTAATTTCAGTATCTTTATTAATTTCCAAGATTTTGCAGTGGTTTTTATATTACAGATACGTCTCGGATAAACAATTCTTTAAAAGAATTATTGAGTCAGGGGGATTAAAACAGGTTTTTTGAAGTGTAAAAGGAGTCTGAGAAAATATTGGTATATTCCGGAAATTAAGAAAGTTTGTTTCTTACAAACGTTAGAAAAATGTACAAATCTGTACATATCGTAACTTCATTTGGTCATAGAGTGCTTCTAAATACATCAATCGATTCAGGTTGTCAAAATAAACAAGTTGAGTACTCATTATCTTGCTATATTGCTAATATTTTTAAAAAAATTACTTATAAACGAAAAAATTTTTATTTTAGTTTCCTCCTATAGATCACAATTTTTGTATGAAGATAGCTATAAACATTCTATTGAATTTAATAAACTAAATACCGCCCCTTGTTTTTTAAAAAATCGGGTTACAGTCTGGTATTACTGCCAATACTGTGATAAAAATTCTTAAAATTTCGAATTTTTCAAATTCACTTTTGGTCATTCTCACGATATTTAATGAATGAACCTCATACTTTTTTATTAAAAAAGGATGTATTTATTTAAAATCTACGTATAATTTTTTCCTCGATATAGTCCAAATTGCAAAAAAATTCACATCTAAAACGATTTTTGAAAAAATATATAAAATCGGAAAAAAAATTAATTTATTCTTATCCGATCAGGTTCTAAACTTAATAAATAATGGACATTTTTTAAGGCTACAATCCCTCCAAATTTCATGACCATAGCTTTACTCGTTTTCGAGTTATTATAAAAAGAGTATTGTTGACACACACTTTGAAAACCTCATTTTCGGACTCCTGAGATCGAATTATGTCAAGATATGTCAAAAGATGAAGTTTGAAAATTGTCATCGTTACAAAGCTCCCTATATGAGGAAGGAATAAATAATTAAATTTTTTCTTAGGCTACAAACTGGGTTTACCGAGTCTGAAGTGCTTCAAATATTTTGTGATGTTAGCGAGGCAGTGTCTCGATTGCATCATTGTCAGACGCCCATAGTGCACAGAGATCTCAAGGTCAGACTTTACAAACTTGAATGTAAATTAAAATTCTTGTAAAAAGCCTAGGTAATTAACAAAAGGTCTCATTTATAATAAATTTAAATCACTCTTGTAGGTGGAAAATATATTACTAGCCGATACCGGAAATTACGTTTTGTGTGATTTTGGCTCCGCGACTGGAAAATTTCTAAATCCCAGTGTCCAAGGGGCATCTGTAGTCGAAGAAGAAATTAAAAAATATACTACGTTAAGTTATAGAGCCCCGGAAATGGTAGATATGTATTGTGGAAAGGCCATCACTACCAAAGCCGATATTTGGGTAATTATACAATACGACTAATTCAAATGGAATGTAATAATATACTTATGGAAAATCGTTTCATCTCTGAAATAATGAAAAATACTCTGAATTTATTTGCAGGCGCTAGGCTGTTTGCTCTACAAGCTTTGCTTTTTTTCGCTACCTTTTGGCGAAAGCACACTCGCCATACAATCAGGAAATTTCACAATTCCCGATAATTCGAGGTTTGTGATAATCACATCGTTTCCACCATTAAACTTTAAAATTAAGAATGATTTCTCTTGAGTAAGAAAGTAACTACCGGACACAAATTAATCTTGTTTTCAATAAATATAAACCCAGGGTCTCTACCTGACTGGGAAACCGTGAAAAGGCCGGGATTTTTCATTCGATTGTACTAAAATGAATATTAAATGTTTTGATATTTTGTTACTCTCAGTTTGTTCAATCACGAAACGAACAATGAAAAAGACTTTATCGTCGATAATGACGATATTATAAGTGATGCTGTTTGCCATTTTTTTCATTTTTTGAAATCTTTAAAGTCTTTGAAATCTTGAAATCTGATATTCACTAAAACTCGTAAATTACTATTTATTTGAAATTGTAAATACGTATTTTTTCAATTCAAAGACAGAAAGATTTACGCTTTAAAATAAAAATATAAAAACTGTAATTATGTTTTGGTACAGAGGATTTTGAAATAGATATCTGTAATTCTGAATTTGAAAAGGGAATTTTCTAAAAGAACTATTATAGTTCTGATTTTGAACAGGGAATTTTTGAGAAGAATGATAATTTTGAGTTGGAAGAGGAAAGTTTCTGAAAGAATTATAATTCTGAGTTATGTCTGGATTCAAAAAAGAAGTAGGTATAATAATTTCGAAAGGGAAATTTTCGAGAAAAATTATAATTTTGTCTTGGAAAAAGGAATTTTTCGAGAAGAATTATAACTCCGTCTTGGAACAATGAATTTTCCAAACGAATTACAATTTTAACTTGGAACGGAGAATTTTCAAAAAGAATTATGATTCTGATTTGAAACAAGAAATTTTTGAAAAGAACTATAATTCTCACATGGAACAGGAAATTTTCCAAAGAAATTAAAATTCTGAGTTATGACATGAAAATTTCAAAAAGACGTTTGATTCCAAATCCGGGAAAATGAAAAATTGACCGGGAGAAAACCGGGAAATGGCTGAGAATTTAAAATCATCCGCCGGGTGGACACTGAAAACTTTCATTCCTTTTTCTTTTAGGTACAGCAAAGGGCTTCACTCTTTAATTCGCTACATGCTGGAACCGGACCCAGATCTACGCCCAGATATTTATCAAGTTTCGGTAATCGCCTTCCAGATCCAAGGCAAGGAATGTCCGGTCCAAAATTTACATGTAAGTCTTCAAAATAATTTTATTCAAAATAATCAGAAGCTCGTCAAGTAATTACGTCATTAATTTACATCTAATTTAATTTGTCCAATTAAACATTGAACTTATTCACCAACTGAAATTTACTTTTACAGAAAGTACCAACTCCCACAGTAGAAAGTTTGCCCTCTCCACCGATGGAATCCGAAACTGTGAAGCGCTCTTCTTCTATAAAAGTCTCAAAACTGACTCCGGTGACAACAGTGGAAGGAACATCAGTCACTCCGAGGCAAAGACCAAAGGGTCAAGGCGTTGCAACAGGTCCGATAAGTCTGAGTGGGCAAATCGTGGCTCAGATTTCCGGCCAGGGAAACCAATTACCAGCTCAAGGAAATTCAGTCTCGTATGTTCATATTAATCAGCAGATCACGCCAATTAATGCTCCTCAGTATCTTCCTCAGAGTGTGCAGAATATTCAGAATATTCCTGTAAACACACAGCTGCAGTTATCATCACAATCGCCATTTTCACAAGTTTCGCCTCACCTGGTTTCTCCGAGTCAAAATGTCTCTTTTGGTCAGACTCCGGCGCAACCATTTAGTCAATCGCAGAGCCCGCTAATCAGTCATTCACCTTTAACGCAACAATCTCCAGTGACGGTTCAGGATAAGAATACCTTTTATTTTGATGCGAAACCACTTGAGGGAATGGCTACTGACAACAATCTTCAGGCTCTCTTCCCTCCCTCGGGTAAATTAAACCTGTAAATTAAACAATTAAATTAAATGATGAAGTTCTGTTTGAAGGCTTTTTAGTATATATTATATTATATATAATATATATTTAGATTCTTTTCAATGATATTTCTAATCCTCTTTAATTATCTTTCCAATCCAGATCTTGATTCCGCGTGTTCATGTTTCTCAGGTTATCCGGATCCATTTAAAGACGACACTCGCTCGATGCCGCCGCCAGCAAAAATTCCACCCCCGATCGCACCGAAGCCTGGAATAACAAAAATTTCCCTGGCGAATCCGACGAACGCTGGTCCAACTTCGAAGCTTGGAACTTCTCAGTTGCCGCCGAAATTAACCCCGAATAAACCAACACAGCCGATGGCTCCTGGTTTACCAAAGCCCGTATCGGTCAAAACCGAAAGCTTGAGTCAGAATATTAGTTCGAGCAATTCACCACCTGAAAGTCCAACATTGGCTTCTTCCAGGCACAGAAGAAACGTGAGCGATACAAGTGCATTCAATAAGTAAGTTTTTGGAAAAATATTCTTTTTCCTTTAGAAACTATTTTTATTTCTATGAACAAGTTTGTTTTACACTCGATTTTATGGATCAAAAAGTCACTGACGATAATTCATATTATATTTCTAATTTCCACAGAGTGTTTGCAAATGAAACATCGCAATTCCTGGCACCTTACGAAGCTTCGGTTAAGCCTAGACCGGAGGATTGTTCAACTCCTGAGATTCCAACTGAAATAAAGCCTGGCATTGGTGCTAGTGCGTCGCATGTACGTGTTGTAAGTAATAAAGCGCACCATTTTTGTTTTGTTTCCTTTGATTAATTTTTGAATTGGATCTTAATAACTACTTCTATTATCTAAAATAAAAATATTTCGTATAATTTTTTATAGACCTTTATGAAGATCATAATTAACAAATGTACAGTCATGAACAGTAAAATCTAAATTCACAATAATTTAAATTAATTAAAAATTTGTGTCGAGATTTATTGATCAACTTTTAAAAGAGGAAATTTTACGGGTAGGTAGGAAAGAATATATTTATAATAGAGTTCTTAAGTTGAGATTATAGTTTATTTATATCATTTTCTTTCAAATATTTAAATTTTAGCCAAAAAAAGTTATTCCGTTTTTTTATCCATTTTCCTCATTGCACTTAGAATTTAGATTCATCTCTAGAATTGTAGATAAATCTGTAGAAGTTTAGAATGTAGATACGAGTTTACTGAAATTCACAATTTACTTAGATTTTATGCACAAAGAAGGGAAATCTACGGAAGTTTTTATTTTAAAAGCTGATATTCCAATTTCTTACACATTGAATAAGTAAATAAATTAAATGTAAGTGTATTTATAAAAATTGAAAATCAGCGTGAAGTGTAGCGACAACAGCGCCACTAACTGGGAATTATTGGGTAGCAGTTTGAGACTTGAAATAGTTCGTAGGTGGCGCTGTTTTCAAGGTCAAAGAGGTACCCCTCGGACTATGTGGCTTAAAATTAAATAATAAAGTAATTAGAGTTCCCTCTGTCAATTTACCTGGATACTCCGAAGATTTGACAAATATTTTTTCATAAACGTGTTTACCTTTAGGGTGAGCTTTCAAGTGTAGCAGGAATCGAGAGTCGGTCACTAAGTGCAGACGTAGCAGCGTGGAATCCATTTGAAGATGCTCAACCCTTTAGTCAACTTACAGAAGATCATATTTTTGGTGCTGAATTCGATAAGATTAGAAGAGGAAGTAACAGCAGTATTGGTGGTGTAAAAAGCCGGGAAAGCTTAGTAATGTCTTACACGGAAGTGCCAGAGGACCCTTTCGAATCGGCTCCATTTAGCTTACCTAGTAAGTATAAAAAGGAATTATTCATTTTTTACCCATTGAAAAAATTGAAATTTTGCCATATCCAATAATAAATTGAAGTGTGGTTTGAAAGTAGTAGAAAATTTCAACGTTTTTAAATTTGACTTCAAAATCAACTTCCTTTGAACTTCAATGCTTTGATAATAAGGTTTTAAAATTAGAAGTCTTAAAAGCGAGAACGTATTTCCAAATTAATTCAAGATGCGCATAGATTTATGAATTAGGGTAAATGTCCTAATTACTGCGGTATCAAGCGTTAGTCTCACTTTATTTGACTATTATTTTTAACATGTAATGAAATAACAATATGTTTTTGTTTCACTCTAAAGTAGGACGTATTTCGTAAATAAAAAGAAACATTAATAAATAGCAAAACATAAAGTCTTATACAAAAATATTTAACATTTAGATAAAAAGTATGTTTGTACGTATTACTGCGGTTGAACAAAAACTGTGAAGTATTTCGGCGCCCCTATTACCGTGCATTTTAGTTTTATATATGCGAACGTATGAAAAATAAAAGGATGGTTAAAGTGGGGTTTCCTTATTTAAAATCATCTTATTATCTTTAAAAAATGATGACATAATATAAAATGTAATTTATGTTTGAACTACGCTACCGGTCATAAGTGTTTGTCCACCTCTTTTTTACGATTAATTAAGTCCTCCTTATTTTAATTATATGAGAGGTAAATTTTTTTCTCCTTAAAAGTTGAAAGCTTTCAAAATTCTGTATAAAATGAGCCCAGTATGAAGCCAATTTGTCTATTTTTTAAGTAGATATTGCAGAAATAGTGTAAACTTTAACATTTTCTTAAATTTTAAATAATATCCGAAATAATCAACATTTTTCAATGTTCTTGGACTCATTTCAAAGCTATATTTCCGCAGTATCGCAACAGCTTATAAACATGATCTAAATTTTTTTCCCTAGCCTAGTGCAAGAACTTAAAGTTGTAACAAAAAAGTTGGAAAAATTGGAAAACATCTTATCGGTAGGCAAATCATAATAAAATTTAAATATATATATATATATATTGATAGACTTTATAGAAACTTCATGATTATATATCATATCATATTTTCATATTTTTAAAAAAATAGGTGGACAAACACTCATGACCGGTAGTGTATATTTTAAAATAAAATAGCGGAGGTGTGTACCTATTATTGCGTTCCTATTACTGCCTTTTAAAATCCATTAAAATCTTTTATAAGCCATTAAAATTCCTCAAAATCCCTTAAATCTTTAAAATCGTTTAAAATCTTACGAAATCCTCTAAAAACTGTGGATGTACTTTTGAATCTTTTGAAATCTCTTTAAATTCCTTGTAATCCCTTCAAATTGTCGAAATCCCTTTGAATCTCTTGAAATTCATTAAAATCCCTTAAAATTCTTTGAAATCACTGAAAATGTTGTGAAATCCCCTCAAATCTTCGGAATCTCGTTAAAATTCCCTTACATCCTTCAAAAT
>JAUMHM010000085.1:34614618-34634076 GCA_032362435.1 Melikaiella ostensackeni
GATCAAAGGCAACGGCAATCGCTGGAGGTAATGCATGAGACTTATATTTCACTCTCTACTTCATATACTCTTCTCTCTTTCTTTGAGTTGCTATGCGCTACAAGTAAATATTTAAAAGATTTCCGGAGACTTAATCAGGGTATGCGCCTAACCTTCGTCGCTTCATGAGCAATTCGAATAATCATAGGCTAGAAAATCACAATCTAGTCCCCTAAAAGCAAAGAATCTATTTTTTTCACGCACATTTTGCATTGAGAAGTTTTTCAAGAAGATTAAGCAAACCCGAGTGGCTTTTTCTGTTCAATAATATTGATTCACCGCCAACACTAACTTCACGGCAGTTTAAGAAGGCACTTTAATAATTATTGGGTGTTTGTGTATATTGATGTGAGGGACGATAGTCTGTCTTTGTCTTCTGACTCTAAAAAGAAGATAATTATAAGTTTAGACCCTTAATCATTCCACTGGTTAAAAAAGACTCAGGATTTAAAAGGATTCGTTCTTTGATGATGCAATTGATTGATATTTTTCTTTAAAAGTTTTTTTCTAACTTTGAAAATTAACCAAAGATATCTCGCGATAATGATAAGCATTCATTTTAATGATTTATACATTGATAATGCGTTTTGTTAATGGACGTAAACTGTTTGTTTCTCCGAAATTCTATCATTACGAAATACGAATATGATCGTTATACGATCTTTCAGAATGATTTAGATTTCATGAAGTTCTAGTCTTTAGATTGTTAATTATACATATTTACATCTGTATAAAATTATATATTATTAACTCTGTGTCAAATAACTTTATAAGTGTAATTATAGATTTATGACAGG
Organism: Melikaiella ostensackeni; assembly: GCA_032362435.1. Classification (NCBI taxonomy): domain Eukaryota; kingdom Metazoa; phylum Arthropoda; class Insecta; order Hymenoptera; family Cynipidae; genus Melikaiella; species Melikaiella ostensackeni. Next base: position 34,615,455 of record JAUMHM010000085.1, read on the forward strand.
ATTATCGACGATTATTATAGTACTTAGCTTCCGAGTTTGGAACTTAAGTTTATTTTTTGCTTTTCGAAAGTCATTGGCTTTTTGATTGATTTCTTCACTTTTTGTTTTTTGGGTGAGGTGTTTTTCGAAGATGTTAAGTTTCATACTTGAAGAAGTAGAAAATTTTAAGTGTCGACTATTTCAGAAAAAAATGTATTCAGAATGAATAGGTAAGACTAAAGATTGGAAGGATTTAAAGTTTTTATGTTTCGAAAGAAAAACTTTAACTGGCTTTAAAATTTTGATGATCAGAACTTTATCGCTTTTAAAATTCAGGGTGACCGCATTCAAGGAAAATTAGGGCATTTTATCGGTTAGAAAAATCATGGAAAATACGTGCATTTTGGCAAAGGTTTAAAAAGAGAGAGCTTTTGTACTAGTACAAAAATAAATTATGTATATCTTTAAATTTTAATAATTAACATATTATCGAGGCCACTTTATTTTTGATAAAAACTTCAGTCAATCTTGAGTTGAATTAAAATTTTAAGTAAATGTTGCATTAAAAAATTGACAATAAAGAAACTTTAGAATTTCAAATTGCAGTTAAAATTATGATTTTTCGTTTCAAGTCGATTGAGAGATTTTTAGAAGCACTTGAGTTAAACTTTCAGTAAATGAATGTTGAAAATATTTAAGTTTATTTTAATCTTAAATTTAAATCACCAAAAATTGAGGAATTTATGGCTCTATAAAAATGTCAGCAAAAATAAAAAATTGCCTCGAAAATTCGATCGCCTTCAACGTCCATATTTGAAAAATAATAAGACTTACAAATTTTTTTATATTATACGACTTATTGAGAGAAAAAAAATGTTAGGGAATGTTGAAAGTGACATTTAATCGCCACCCTGTAAATTGAATCGCCCTCAAATTGAGTGTTCTTTCAAAATTACAGTTTTTATTCTGGTTTGTATTTTCTAAATCTGAAATTAGAAAGAAGAAGAAAATTTAAGAACTGAATATTACAATATTAAATTCTTCCAAGAATGGACAGTTTGACAAAAAAAGCACACAGTCAAGATAAATAATCAAATAATTTGTGAGTTTTGAGGATGTTTCTGTGATTAAGTTTTGCTCAGTTAATTTTATGCTCAATCCCTTAGAAAGGATACGTTGTAAAAGATAAGTTCCCACCTTTTATGGCAGTTTACTGCGCTAACCACACCATTACATCGAATGTGAAAATCCAAGTTATGCATAATGTATAGCATCACTATAATTGCAATTGTAATTAATCTATAACTCGATTCTTAAAAGACATTATCGACGCGAATCCAGTGATACAAGTTACTAAATCCAGCAAATGCGAAGAGTGTTCGTTATTGTAAATAGTCTCATGTTTGACTGGAAAAATGGAATTGTTTGCTAGTATGAGAAATTAGAAGGAAGGAGTGGTGCGTTTAAATATACTGTGTTAAGTGTAATGTGAGATACATTATAGGTTTAGTTATATAAATTGAATAATTTGTTTATATTTTAAGCAAACATAATTCTCCAACTCTATTCAGGCATATGCACTTCGAAGTGCAAAGTACGTCTAGTGTATATATTCTTGATAGATATAAAACTGTATAGAATACGAAATACGTTACTGTGACCTTGGAAAAATTTTTTTTATTACAATTTAAGCTCGACTTGATTTCACTGGAAGCACAATCGCCGATAACTCGATAGGTTTTTTATTTCAAATTTTCAACTTTCCCTTTGCAATGCTTTCTTCGGAATCTTTCTTGATCAAACACGCATATTTTTCAAGTTTGTCAGAACTTTCATTCACAGGGTCAGATAAAAAAAAAGATTTAGTTGTATAGGTTTTTTTTTAATATGAACTTTAGAGGATTTCTGAATTGAAAGGCTTCCAAAATATGGTCTTATTTAAATGAATTATAGAATTTGAATATTTTGAAAATATTTGAATATCTGTTCTTCTATTTTGGGTCGTTTGAATTAAAAATTCTAATTACAAAAGCAAGCCTTCATTTTCCTTCTTTTTACTTTGTTTGTGGTATAAAAATATAATTTTTCTTCACTATCAATACTCGACTTGACCTTTTTCGATTTTTTATCCGACCCAAATGCACATTTATGAATATAAAAAATATAATATATTTATCTGCTCTCAGCTCTGACGAAATGAATAATTTTACATTTTTCGAGTGTATCTTCTATCCTAGAAAAGTACTGTACTTATTGGTGTGTGATCTTCTTTCGTAATATTGTTAAAGTATCAGCATGACTTTCAGGAAGTCAAATCTATTTTTCTTGAAAATGGTTCACTTTTTCCACGAATGTGATGTGCATGGTGACTTATGATGGTCTGTGTAGACTTGTAAACATCTATATATCAAGAATTGAATTACAATACTTCAAATTTAAAAACAAAACCTTTACGAAATACTGAAATTTATTTTTAAAAAGACAGATTTTTTAAAATTTGATTTAGTACAAAATTGGAAGTCATAAAAAATGTGAAGTTTTCCAATTTTGATTCTCACTATTTTCAATATTTAAAAAATTGGAAACTTTAAAAATTGTTATTCTTTCAATTTAATACAATTTAAGTTTATAAAATCTTAAGTTTTTATATTCTGCAAGAATTTTTCTTTGCATTCGAATAACGTGGAAAAACAAAACAAAATTATTTTGAAGAATTTCAACTAAAATATGTCGCTACATTCGCATATGATAAAAATAAATAAAAATTTGAATCCAGAGAGAAAAATGATAATCCAAAACTTGTCAGTTACATGTTTGGAAATAAATAAAGTTCAGTTCAATTTATATACAAATTTCTCTGTTTATCTTAGAAAAAATTATATTATTTTGTAAGAATTTATTGAATTTATTGCAAAAGGTGTCTAGAAAATGTGTTATTTTAAGAGTTAAGTTATAAATTTATTAAATTCCAATAATCATTTTTCTCCGTGAATTAATTTCAATTTATAATATGTATCTAAGCCTGAAAGTTTCACTAAAAATTAAAACGTAAGGGTAAAATTAAATGTGTTTGGGGATATGAGTTGAGAGAATGCTGGCTTGTTTGCTTGTTTCAATAGTTCTGTAAATATCTACCTAATTCTAATTGTCATGGCACTAATTTTAATTGGCACACTAATAATTTAGAAAAATGCAATCGTCTTCTCGATGAGTTAAAAAAAGTAAGTAAGAATCAGCGAAATGTAACAAAGCTTCTCGTTGAAACGAGCAATTCTAAAAAGTTCATCTGTCCGTTGTCTGGAACACCCTAATGAGTTTGGGAGGCTTAAAATTCCTAATCTAATGTCAGTCTAATCATCTGCAGAACTTGATTTCTATCCTCGTCCCGCATTGCTCCCCACACCCAATGTCTATAATATAAATAACATTATACATTTGTTCCCCAAAGCTAAGATCAATCGAAAAAAAATTAACCAATGCGTGTCGCTTAGAGTCTAAAAACCAGTGGACGAAGCATGCTTATTTCTTCTTTAAATCCTTGTATAAAGTGCAAAAAAGAGAAAGAGAATACGCAGAGAAAATGGTTTTACAGAATGTTACGAGCAATGCGATGGGTTGAAAATTTCGTACATTGCTGTGTATTTCCATAAATGATGTTACAGCAATAAATATCTATATTAGCATACAAAGTCTTGTTTTTTCTGCTCATGAAAGTTTCAAAACGCTGCAATCCCTGCGGAAATTTTACATTATTATTTGAATTTTTCAAAAAAAAATTTCTGTTTCGAATCGAATTATATTTTTAAATAAGAATTTTTTATCGACTGAGGCATAATCTTCAATTAAGGGGATTACTGCGTTTTTTGGAAATCCTTAGCCCTCCAAAATCTGATTAGGACTGTTCCAGACGAGGTGGTGGCGTTACTAACATTAGCTATAAATAAATTTTGTGAAATAGGCCATAAAGTTGTGGCGTGCCTGAACGTATATAGAAATTGTCGAATTTTAGATTGCGCTTCTTTTTTAAATTACACCGACACTGCAACAGACCTAATCAGACACATCCTGTCCTCTAGGCTTAAATTGTGATGTTCTTGTTATTTCTATCTTATTGCGTACATTCTGTTACTTTAGATTCTGTTTATAATTTATTAAACTGGCAATGGGTCGATTTGTGCAACAGAGAATTTATCTTCTATTTTGAGCACTCATTTCCATGATTCGCAGTGAAAAATATTGCACTAGATTGTATTGTAATTATACTGGTTAGGTAAGTACAAATGCTATCAACGTTTTTTTTATGACGTTCATTGCTCTCTCATTGACTACTAACTAGCATTGTTGAGTCTCTTCGAAGATGATTCCGTTTTACTCGTTCTTTAGAGATTTCAGATTCAATTTTAAGTTTATAAAAGTGCTGGCAATTTTTGTAAACAGTTTATTTTGCTTTTTTTATTGTATTTCAACTTCACATTTTTTAATTGCCAATTTACTTTTCTCTTTAAGCATTTCCAAGTTGGCTTTTTATTTCTTACTTTGTGCTTCGTGCCTTCACTTCTTCACTTTCAAATTTTCATTTCAGATTTGTAATATTTTTTTTTATTATTTACTTTCATTTTTGTATTTAACACTTCAAACTTTTTGATTCTACGCTTTTCAATTTTCGTTTGCATACATTTAGTTTTTAATTTTTCATACTTCAAATTTCATACTTTTCTCATCAAGCACTTTTTGCTTCTATTTTTCATTTGTTAGCTCGATTTTTTAAATTCCATCAATTTTTTAACATCTCTTATCTACAAATCCTTGGTAAATTCCATCTCTGTAAAATGTTGTTTAAAAAATGTAAGTTTGTGAGTTGAGTAAAAAGGAATCATGCAGTTAATTCAGAGCCTTTGAAAAGTTTCGCTTCCAAAATCTGAAAATACAGATATTTCAAAAGATAAGGCGAATCTAGTAAAAGTATATTAAAAACTACAAAAAGGTCATTAATTTTTTTTAAAGATTAGTAGTTATTTCACTACAATAAAAACAATCTATAAAGCAAAACTCCTCAATGTCTCCTATTTTAAAACTAAACATGAAGTTGAAGCCCGCTCTCAACCCAGGATCCAAAAGTTCAACCCTTCAATTTATTGTTTTGCAGGAGTGATCGACGAGCCACGAGTGAAGATCTTCACTCAGTGGAGTCCGGAAGCCGAGAGTGCAGGAGTCGACGACGAGGCGTCTCTCTTAGCAGAATCTAGTCCCGTATCTCCTCCCTTCGTAAAAGCCCCGATCGAGGATCGCTCCAAATACGAAAAACTGGCTTTCAACGCCGACGAGGTTTCCAGCGACAGCGACAAGGAAATCGCCCAAAGAACCGAAGACCGCACCAAGAAAAAAAGACGACGCATGAAAACTGTCCTGAGCCGCAGAAAAAGGGATCCTTCCCAGGACATCAACAGCGCCCCCGTCGAGTACGAATCCGACGACTCCATCGGTTCCGCCTCCGACCTCAAGGCCATGAACGACGAGGACTGCAACGGGGACAACGAAGACGACCGAGAAAAAATCGACGAGACCATTTCCGAAAGCGTCAGAACTTGTGGAAGTTCCGCTTACCACGCCGAGTGCGAATCCGTAGCCACTCACGAAGACGATCACAGATTAAAAAAACACCGAAGACATCACCGAGAACAACAACTTCCCACCATCGGAGCCGATCCAGTCGTAGGACATCAATCCGGCGAAAAACCTCTTCTCCTAGACGACGAACTCGATCCCGAAGCAAAGCCTGAACAAACCCACGGCGATCCTTTCGTCGGTCATCAGTACAGAGTCAAACCTCTGATAAATAACGGTAGTTCTTCAGATGACGGGGAAAAACTCAAGACGATGAAGAACGGAATCTGGAAAGCGGATGAAGACGTCTTCGCCCTCGCGCCTTTCCCCAGGCCCAACAGTTCCCGAAAAAGCAGCTGCAGTCGAGACAGTTCCAAAAACACTGAACAAAGCATCACAAACTCGCCTCATAATTCTAATCTAGTAACGCCAATTGCTAGTTCTCCAATTATTTCTGGAACACTGGTTGACCTTGATGACGAGGCAGATGCAAATTATAGTTTCGTGCCTTCGAGGACCCCAAAAGCGGTTGATCAGCTTAAGAATAATTATAATAACTTTTCTTTACCTAGACGCAGGAGCGAGGACAACTCTCAAGAAGAGAATATTCAGAAGGATCTTTTTGGATCCTCGCCTTTTAGTTCGAGTGGGTTTGTTTTCGGAGAAGTTGATCCTTTCGTTGCTCCAGGTGAAGGTTTGCAGAGGATTCATCCAGTGCCGAAGATATCTAATTCAATTCCGAAGATGTCTAATCCAAATCTGATGATGGCTAATCCAGCTCCAATGATGGTTAATCCAACTCCAGTGTTGGTTAATCAGCTACCCTTGTATCAGGATTATTCCAACTCATCTCTTCAGTATCAGAACGATTTTTCAAGTAGCATTCCAGTCACATCTGCTTCTAAATTCGGAGTTGTGACTGTGAAGTCTGGAGCTCTTGATTCCGAACCAAAAGATCTCTTCGGATCGATTCCATTCGATGAGTTTACAACTCTAAATATGAGTCTTCAAGAAAGACCTACTTCTTTACCTCTTTCCCAATCACCAACATTTGTTGACAATGCTCTCACAACAATTTTGTCAACAAGTGCTCAGTCCGGACACTCGATTAGATCTGTGCAGATTCATTCGGATTATTGTAGACAAGTTGAACACGCAACGAGAATTACGATTCAGGCTACGAATAGCGTCTCGAGGCCGGAAATTAATTCGGATATTGTTTCGCCAATGTCTCCAGAGCCACTAGTCATGGACGACTCCCCTAAGCACAAGAAGGAAAAGTCGAAAGCTGATAAGTCCAAGTATCATTTGATCAATGAGAATAGGAGCGATACGATTAATGTCCTGCCGGTGAAAATTTCGCAAAAGATCAAGGGGCCGAGTTATAAGAAGACACCGAAGAAGAAGAGTCCGGCGGTTGCGGCTGGCGTTAGTAATATGAGTTTTGAGGATTTTCCGAGTGATGAAAATGATGAGAGACATGCAGGAATGATGGTAGCGCCTTTTGAAGTTATCAGGGAACCAGAAAAGAGATTTGGATCTTTGAAGAGGAGGAGCAATCCGTTTACTTGAGGGCACGTTAGTGGGAAACTGGATAAGGTTGTTCGAAGGTATGCAAGTGTTTTATCTGGAGGAAAATGTACTAGGTTCAAGTTTTGAGTCTTAGACGTTGGGAATATTATTTTATGTAATAACTCTTTAAGAGTTTTGTGTTTTCGACAGGAGGTTTTTATGAAATGAGATAAAATCTTATTTTAAATCTTTCGATAATATAAGACTCAAAGTTTTAAAAATTTTTTGTCAATTAGTAAACTTAACAAATTTTTGTTTACTTGTACAATATTGTTCATCATTTAAAATATTTAACAAATCTTTTATCTTGTTTCACGAAAAATCCTTTTTTTTTGTAGAGGATTTGCTGACGAGATTATGATGAAAAGAGGATTTCGTTCATTTTCTATGAAAGAATTAGAATATTTTCCAAGACAAATATTTTGTGTAGAATATTTTTTTTCTAGCCAAGTTAGATTGTTTTTAATTTTCCGCGTTTTTTCGCGGAGTATGAAATTTTACTGAAAATGTATTTAGAAATTTGGCAGTTATTTTACTTTTGAATTCAATTTTCTTATATAATTTGTAAGCTAGGAAAAATAAATATTTATCAATATTTTTGAACTTTAGAAATGAGTTAGAATTTATAGTCATCTTCGAGTCAAAACTTTGACCTATTCATCAAGAAATTCTGACTGAATTTAGGGTTTGAAAGGAATGAGAAGATAGGCTTTTCGGCAGCTTGTAAATGTTTTTTAAAAAGTATTTTCTTAGGATTTGTGAATTTAAAACTTGAAAGTCAACTACTTTAGTTTTAAATGTCATATATTTTTATATTATTCGTAATTTAGTGAAAAGGAAAGTTTATCAAGTTTCTTGAATTACGAAAATAAAATAATTTATAAGTTTGTTTTTGTCCGGATTTTGAACTTCACGTTTTAAACAAAATTTGAAGTCAAGCTTGAAATTCTGAAAAAGGGCGTCTTATATAAAATTATAATATTGAATCACATTTCCTTAAAGTAATCATCTTACAAAAATAAATTGAGATAAGTCCTTAAAAATCATTCTTTCAAGAATTGGTGGTAAATGATAAATTCTAAGGACCTTGTGGATTTTTCATAAGCTATAAATTAATATTAGATTAGTTTTTACTATCTTGTGGCATTTACGTTCATCTCGCTATAACTGTCCGTCCTATCTGTGGCCGGCCTCACGGTTGTTCACGCTCTTCGCTCGGACAGTCAGTGCCGTATCAGAAGTTATTTATATCGCGACTCTCTGGGCATGTACCATACTTTTGTACGTTCGTCGGGTTCAGAGACTATATACGCGGCTCTGAGTGTTTACTCACTGGTCGTGTTAAATCCGGTTGAAACTAGATTTTTAATAGTCTCCGCATAGTGGCGGACCAAACTCGAAGCTGGCCACGCTACGCGAGATGAGTATATTTAATTGCAAAAAATTTCATCATGGCAGCTTTTTATATTGAAACTTCCACTAGAGGTGTCTTTTTATTTAACAAGAAATTATTTTAAAAAAAAAGCAAAATCTTTTTTATTTGCATTTTTTTAAATTTTGGAAACAATAATTGAAAACGGAAATGTGTTGTCAAGCGTTGTGCGTTTTAAACAACATCTAAAATCCAAGAGAAAGATACAGGGAATTATGTAAGGAACAATTTGATACGTCAACAATTTTGAAGATTTACATTTTTCTGAAGTCTATAAATTTTAGTAACCAAATGAAATAGTTTTATAGTATTTCCCTCTTCTGGAAAATTATTAAAAATAAAAAATTGTGTAAAATTGTAAACAATGATAATACTTAAAAACCTGGAAGTGACTTCTAAAAAGATTTGCTAATTGTCTTAACTCCTTGAGCAAAAATATTCATAAAAAACATTTGACAATAATATTTTGATCACGGTCAAAACTACAAAAAAGAAACAAAACTAATTCCTAGATCATGTAACTTTTTATTGAATGAAACAATATTCTATTAAATTTGAATTTATCTCGTACCTTTGTCTACCTATGATTCCTTTATTGAAAAATTACTAAAATTCTTTTTAAATTGCAGAATATAATTAGAAATATAAAATAGCTAAATGGACAGACAAAAAAACTTAAAAAGAAAAAATCTTATCGCACTTTTATGATTTTCAGTATGTTAACTTTCATCAATTAAAGACGAAATCCTTTCTTCGAACGTCGATTTAAAGAAATGTAAGAACCTGAATCTCCAGATAACTTGTAAAAAACTTCGATTGTATTGCCAGAAATCCCACTCTGTATAAAAATGAGTATGATCGGCAAAAAAATTAGCCTTATGAAAGTCCAGTGTCCTCGTATTAATAAATTAGGTACTAGACTTTAAAAATGTAGCCAATAAGGAATCGATGTATACTATTGATTGGCTAGCTATATAAAGAAGAAAAAAGTATTGAGTCATTTTATATAAGAAAGATGGTGCACTATGCGAGATAAGCTATTAAAGTTAGATATTTATTTCGTTAAATTTAGCAAAAGTATTCAATCCTTAAGCTAGCTCTCACCTTTCAAGAACGTTTATAAATAAGACAGAAAAATGATTATTATATTTAAAGAGAAAGACGAGTACGATACGTTTCTTGTCGTCAACTCTTATATTTTTCTCTTTAGAAAACCAAGTTCTCCAAACTTGGCAGCCAAAGACAAGCATCTATTTTTGCAGCTGCAGCATTTTCACTACATTTGTACAGATCAGGGTTCGCGAATTTCCAATAGCGTAATCTGAAAGACTAACTACTGCGAGGCAGATAAAACTTAGTGTATTCGACGAAAAATACGTATAATATACAAGTCTACTTTCATTCAATGAAACCTCATGGCAAAATTTTTCAAATTTGAAATCATATAAATTGATCCATTTTGAAAAATAGTTTTCTCGTATTTACTTGCCTTAATTTTCTCCGAAAAATGGATCAACTTAAAAAAAAATGAATATAAAATAATTCAGTCGGATTTTATAGACAATATAGTTCGCAATCAAAAATAATTTTAGAGAGTAATTTTTCTGAAATCGCCTTACTAAGAAAGACTGAATTATTAACAGTCCCTAATACCAAACAGAAATCTCTTCAGAAGAATTTATTTTACTTTTTTTTCCATTTTACTATATTGTGTCCAATAAAATTATATTGTCTCTAAAGCGATTTTGATATTTATATTAATAGTCACAAGTTTCATTGAAAGCCGAAGTTTCTTGTCAGGTCTGGTATTTTCGTCCTAGGATTTTTATTTTCAGTAATCAAAGGTCGAAAATACCGGTCCTTAAGTTCTAGTGTGTCTCTAGTTATTTATTGAATTCGCGTGGAAATTCTAGGAGAGATGTAAAAATGAGACAATATCTTAAACAAGTCTACGAAAGACGAATTATATATATATTATAAAAAGTATGAAGAATTAATTATAAAACAGGAGTAAGCATATATATAATATATTTATGTGAGATATATGAAATAATTGTAGATACTAGTTACTATGTGATTAGGTGCCTTCCTTTATCAAATTACTAATTAGTCTTCAGGCTTGTATTTTGTGTTATTCTCGAAACCTGAAACAAACCTGATTGTATTACCACACACACACACACACACACTCACACATAAAAGTTAATTGTACTTATTAACGGTGTCGTGAAAGCTGCAATCCCAAAACTAATTTTTTTATATGAATTCGTTCATTTTGGAAGAATCAAAAGATTTTTAATGAAAAACTCAATTTTTGGGAATTTCAGTGTCCAACCGCAAGGCACTTCTTTACAAAAGTGGGTGAAATTTCTTTTGTGGTGCTATCGTGTGGCCTCCAAAGCTGGAAAATATCAAAATTAATCGCATCTTTCTGAAAAATATTTATTTAATTTTTTTTTAAATTTCATAAATGAAAATTAATTTTTTTCAATGAAGAAAGTATTACATCAGTTGTATTGTAATATCGACTTGAAAATGTAAAAAAATTAAAATTGTGTTCTATTAGCATTCCTATCTAATTTGGAACTATATTAGGTATTTGAGATTTCAATACAATATTAAAGGAAAAATTTGAGTATAATAAACAATGAATTTATACTCATATTCCAATAATATTGATCATTGTTAGTGGTATTTTTTAAGGGAGAAAAGATTACTTCCCATGAATAGGTATAAAAATTATTTATTTAAAAAAATTTATTTTCGACCAAACTTTCTTATCGCTTCTTACCATTTTTTTTTCAATGATGGGATTTTAATTAATCGTAGCTTTTTTTGCGGGAAAGATATTCTCTACAACTTGACGTCATCCAGATTTTGTATACGTTTTATGTAAGAAAATTTATTTTTAATTTGAGTAACTGAACAATTGTATCAATAACTTTTTTCATTTCCTGATTACTTTGCATTTTTTCAGAAAAATGCGATGTGAAATAAGTTTTCCAAATTTGAGAATGTCCTGAATTAGTAATTAACTTTAATTTCTATAAACCACAATGATGTACATTCCCTTCTAGTAACAGGCATATTTTTTATTTTGTTTTGACTATCATTTTTGCGCTTGAGTACTCCGATAATTTTCATTTTTAGATACTGTCTGTAGCCAAATATCGCAGTATTCACTATACTTTCTATTTTCAAGTAAAACTTGTGTGTACATGCGTCATAGAAAAAAAATTGATTCTTCTCGTAAACTAAATTTTTCTTGAAAAGTTTAGTTTCCAGAAAAAAATATAGAAGAGCGCGCAGTATTCAAAATAATAAATGTGATTAAAAACGTGTCGCGTCGTTGAAAATTGTTGAAATGCTGAAAAGGTATTAATGGTTGTCTGTATTTATTGTAACGAGTGTATTTAATATGCGAGAAGTCGTCAAGGTTTCATTATTCGCTTCGAATATTAGTTTTTTTGAATAATATTTTTTATTGATGGTCCCGTTTTTTTAATAATCCTACATTGTGCTACTTCGAGTGAGAATAGATTTTGACCCAGTTTTTGTATTTATTTTGTTTTGTTAGTATTTTTACAACCTCTTTACCATTTGTTTTTGCATTTAAGGGAAGAAATTAACCGAGTTTTATTCCTTATAGAGGGATAGAAGAGACGGCAAAGCATTTTATAAAACAAGCAGTTTCGTATCTGAAGCGAAATTTGATTTTTTTTTTCACTTTGAAATTCGGGACTGAAGTAATCGTCCCTAATTTACACACTTATTAAGATTGTATTATTGTTATCCCGATTATATTACACATCGATAGAGAAAAAAAATTAATATATATACGCATGAATATGCGATCCTAATTATAGGAAGAATTTTATTTCCGCACGGTTATTTTTTTCAGCACCGTTATCCAAAAGCGTATAACGATTTATGAAATATTTTTCAATAATAAATAGGTGATGTGATGTATATAAAATAAACGTGATTGTATCTATGTATAAAGTACAGAATGCTGAAATAAAGTGTATCATAATAGAAGGTTTCAGTCTCGATTCTTATTTTTTTTAAATAATGATTTATTAATCATTATCTGATACTAAATACTGAATTTTTGGAAGTTAGGTAACTAACGTGATGGATCTTAATTAAAAGCAGCAGCACATTTTTTCTCCTAAAGTGCTTACTCTTCGTTTTGCCATGATGAAATTAATGGTGAAAATCAGAATCCAGGCGAAGAAATTTAACCAGGTGGAAGCAATTGCAAGTTGAAGAGCAACACCTGTATTTATTTCGTCTCCTCGTCTCCAATTATTCACATCTGGTGCGAGATAGTCCATAAAATCGAAAATTGCACCGCAGGGGAGACGATTGTAGATAACCTATCGAAAAGTGGTGAGTCAGATTTTAGTATTTTATAAACAAATAAATAACGTTAGGTTTGAGGTATTCTGAGAATTCTTTTATTAAAACTGTTTTTATAATTTCTACAGATTATTATTTTGTAATACCTTTCAACATTATTGATTATTATTAATCAATTCAATATTTGTAACGCATGATAAAATTATTATGATCAGTAGGAGATATAGAAAGAATATTAATGTACTGATTTAATACCAATTTGGTATTACTAATCAAAATTCTCAATGAATATATACTGCGAAGTACGTGGAGGAATTTGAAATTATAGGCTTCATGAAAATACTATTTGAACAAAATATAATTGCATTTATTAGAAATCTTAATAAATAATTTTTAATGGAAGCCTGCTCTACAATAGTCCATTATGTCGTTTTTCAGAAGTCACTTGTTCTTGTATATTTTACATGAGTCTCAAGTGACAACTGGAAAATGACATAATGCACTGTTGAAAATCAGACTTCAATTGTAATTTATCATTTTCAGAGTGTTTGATAAGGTGAAATTGGTTTCCAAATTGTCGATTTATTTTAATAGACTTGATTTTAATTTTAATTACCTGAATTTCTCGACCTCTGGAGCCAAGAAGTTTAACCAGATTTCTTCTGTATTGTTCACAGGTTTTGTAATATCCATCTGTAAGGACCACTGCATGAGCTAAGGATAAACATCCTAGAATTGCAGCCAAAAAACATGCAAGCATCCATTGTTTACAAGGCGACCTTTGCTTGGATCTCACAACTACGACAGCTTCATTGATGAAATCTCTGGAAAATATAACGAAGAGAATTATTTCTGCTTTCAATAATTAGGTACATAGTAAGAAAATTTTATTCTCCTGAATCTAAGTTTTTTTTTCATTTTTGTGAAGACTTTCAATTTATAAAAAAAGAAATAAGGGATTAATTACGTAAGGATGAGATTTGAAATTTTAGCCCCCCCCCCCTACTATAAGAATTCGTAAGATTCCTGAGATTCCCTCTTTCTTACGAAATGTTTTATATTTTTTACTCAATAATTAACAATATATCAATTATTTTCACTGTAAACAATATTTCAAAAGATTTGAAAGATTTCCAGTGATTTGAAAGGATTTGAACAGATTTCAAGGCATTTTAAGGTGTTTCAAAGGACTACAAATTATTTCAAAGAATTACAACATTTTTACGAAATTTCGAGAGGTTTTAAATGATTTATAAAGATTTCAAGAGTTTGAAGAAATTACCTAGTGTAATTTTAGAGATGATCGCAATTTCTCACGAATTTTGAAGGCAGGAAATTTTAATGAGATTCCGAAGATTTTGAACGGATTTCAAAAGATTTCACAGGATTTCAAAAGATTTGCAAAGACTTCAAAGATTTTATTGGATAACAAGATATTTAAAGGAGTTTTCGTGAACTTCAAAAGATTTGAAGGAATTTCAAAGGATTTCCGAATATTATAAACGATTTTAAGGGATTGCGAGGAATTTTAATGGATTTTAAAAGATTTTATTGGTTTTTAAAAAAGGTATCTTAAAATTTTAAAAGATTTTGGAAAGATTCCCTTACAAAAAATTATCATAAGAAATTCAGTTTAGGCTCATAATCATTTTCGTATAATGAATTTCTGATAATTTTTTCTCGATTATAGAAAAATCATTTTAAGAAAATCCGTTTAGAAATAAATGTTAAAATATTGAAAGAATTAATGCCAAAAATAGAGAATCTACAAACGAATGATTTATTTATTTATTTAACATAGGATTTCAAATTACTTCAAGAGAATTCACAGGATTCTACAGATATAAAGGGATACGAAGGAACTGAAAAAATTTGAAAGGATTTTAAAGATTTTAAGTTATGTATTTTAAAATATTTCAAAGAATTGCTAGACATTTACAAAATTTCAAGGAATGTCGAAGGACTTCCATGGATTTTAAGATTTTTCAAAAGATTTTACGGGTTTCAAAAGATTTAAAGGTATTTTAACAGACTCAAAATAACTTCAAGATATTAAAAAAATTTCAAGGGAATTCGAAGAATTTTGTAGGATTTCCAAAGATTTTATGGGATTTCTATAGAGAACTAAATTTTAGAGAATGAAATTTTAAGATATTCCTAGCGATTCCAAAGATTTCAAGGGATTTTAAGCGATTTCTACTATATTTTCTAGAGAACTGTAGGGAATAAATAAAATTTTATTTCAAGGGATTTCTACGGATTTCCATAATTTTAAAGGAATATGAATAAATTTAATTAATTTTTTTTAAGGGATTTTAAATGACTTTTACAGATTTCTAACTAATTCAAAGATTCCGAAGATTTCAAAGGAATTCAAAAGGGGTTAAAAGATTTAAATGGATTTCTACAGATTTTAACAGACTTCAAGAGATTCCAAAAAATTTACACGGATTTCAATGCAATTTCAAGCAATTATAAAGATATCGAGGTAAATCACAGATTTTTACTGTGTAAAGTTCAAATATAATTCAATTTTGAATGCCTTGATCTAAAATGGATTTATTTTCAGGGCGTGAATTTGAAAAATTAATTTCTACATATATTTAAAAACATAGAATTTTCAATGCTTTGTCGGAATTATTTAACTTTGCAGGCTTGCAATTTGAAGTTTATATTTCATTTTTGAGTGCATATCAGTATTGAATTATTAATTTGGAATGTTTTATTCAAATAATCAAAAATGTTCACTCTCAAGCGTTTCCATTTTGAAAATGTACTGAAATTATTATTAAAGTTTATAGGACAAAGAAAATTGTTCAATCTTATGACTTCTGCTTTGAAAGTATACAATTTTTAATTTAATTAACATCAAAGGCTTTTAATTAAGAATTGTTAATTACAATCGATTTCAGTTTGAAATTATTAACTTCTGAACGCTTCAAACTTGAAATTAACTATTAAGGTTTTCAATTAAAAATTTTACAACTTTGGGAGAATAAAAAATTATATTGTCTTTGCAAAATTTTTAATATTTAAAACTATTTGATTGGAAATGTTTTCAGTGTAAAATTGTATAACTACTATATTAAGGCTTTTAATTCGAAATAAAATAATTGTACAATCTATAGATATTCGCGCACATCAAATTCGAAATTGGTCTACTTCAAATTTTGAAGTTATATTATTAAATTTTTAACGTTTTGAATTGAAAATTGTTTAGTCAAATTTGAATGTTATATTTCATCAGCCAAAACAGGTTTCAATTAGCAAAAAAAAAGTAATTAAAAAGAGAAAACTGACGTAAAAAATGTTTTCGACCCCCCCCCCCCCCCGCCAGTAAGGATTTATAACATTTTTCGGACCCCTCCCTCCTCCCAAAAAAAGACTTGCGTAATTGATGGTCGCTCCCTAAGTTCTATTAATTCATAAATCCAAAACCCTAATTAAATCATGTAAATTGTTTCTGTTCCCTCCAAATACGTAAATCTTCTACTCACCATAAATTAAAAAAAAAATCTATTTTTATCGTTCCAGGAAAAGACTCATTACATTGCTTCCAAAATAATTTACCTGTTATCCGGCCTCTGGTTTCGACCAACCACTCTCGGTTCATCAAGACCCTTTGGAATGCAACTTCTATAACCATGATAAATACCAAGACAGAGTCCAACAAATAAAACAGGAATGAGACCATAAGTTCCAAAATGGCAAATTTTCACGTCCCCACCTAGGAATGTACTAAACGTATTCACTCCATACAAAATACATCCACAATCCACGTGTACACAAACACCCAAAGTCCAGGACCAATGTTGCCAAGCAACCACCAAGGAAACGATAGAAATTGTGGATAAAACCGCAGTCGTCGAATATAAAGCACCGAGGTAACTCTCTGCCTCTTTTGCATTCATATTAACAGGCATTTTTTAATCGAAAAATCAATCAAGTCTGCAGTTCCTCCTCTTCTCAAATAATTAGCCCTTCTGACTTTGAATTCTTTTCCATTATTGATAAGGTACCTGAAATTTGAATTGGGAATTAAAAAAATAAATCACAGTCATTTACTTGTCACTGAAAGGGCGCCAAATTAAAACTCGATTTGAAGGAACCTTTTTCCAAGCTTTTTAAATAGATTTTCTCATAGTGACTTTTATGGGGACGGGGGGTTGGAGCAGCAATTGTTTTTGTTATTTTATAGACAGCATCTTTCATAGTGCAATAAATTTGTAATCAATTTGTACGAAAACGGAAACGGCGATTTATAAATAGAATTTGTTTAACTATGTTTGAAGCTTTGACTTTGAATAGATCCGCATGGCCCGATGAACGGCGATCTACTGCTTTTTCCAGACGCAAACTGAGAATCGTGATTGTGCGCAAAAAAAGATAAATAACTTCCGAAGCACTATTTTTTTCTTAACAATATTCAATCGCCATTGCATCACACCCTCTCTATTTGATTTTAATCTTTAATGATTCTCATTTCTTCAGATCTTCACTCTTGAATCATCCATTAAGAAAGTCAACAAAGAATATAAAATTGATGAAAAAAAAATTAGTCAAAAAAAAGTTTACAAATTAGTCTTATCTTTTTGTTAAACAAATATACTGTTAAATCGATTTGGATATCATTTTTGTTGGTTCTATTAGAATTTTTAGTTTCGACTGAATGACTGACCTAGAATTGAAGATTTTACTAACTTAAATATTGTAGACTCTGGTGATTCAGTTGAATATGATTCGCCTTGGAACCTTTTCAAGCCGTACTTCAATTAACACGTCGTAAAATTCAAATCACAACTTGGATCTTGGTTCGCACTTTTTTCTATGAGAGAAGCTTCGGATATTTCAGGCCTTTCTAATATTGTCTGGATGTGGAGAGTCTTGTCATTGTTGAAGCAAAATCTACGAAACATGAAATCACGATGTTCAAATATTTGTTCGCTGCTAGTATGCGACACACTTAAGACTCCACGGCGCAGGTAAGTTTATTATTTTTCTGTCAGTCAGTGAATCCAATTTTTGAATTTTTTTCAGAATAGTTGAATATTTAGTTTTTGGGATAATTAATTAATATTTTTTGACGGCAAGGAAATTCATTAATATAATTTAACATTCATCATTGTAACAATTCTGGTTTAGACGATTGTAATCCTTTTTTGGAATACATTTTAGAACCTGGATGTTAAATTCTGATTTTAAATAAAATACAAAAATTAAATAGAATTTATGAAATTTTAAATATTTTTTCCGAATTTTTCACTGACACTTTTTTAAACACTATTCTGACGTTATGGATAAGAAAATGATTATTTAAATAATTAAAGTACATACGCTTTTGATTTTTATTATTTATGTACAATACTTAAATATTAAAATATATCATAAATTAAAACAACCAAAGATTAGAGAAATAATTAAAAAAGTAGATTTTGGAAACATCACACTTGAGAATATTTGTTTAAAAATCTTAATTTATAATTCTTTAGATTGTATTCTTTATAAGTTATTTAAATGAAATTTTAACTGAAATTTTCCAGGATACGAAGCACATTTGTCATAAAGCCCCGATGTTCTACTTCTGAATCATCCTCTCTACGAGGTGTGATCAAAAAATAAGGTGACTTTTCAAATTTCGCGGGCTACGTCTGTTCGATCTTCAATTTTTTTTTT